>OZ025274.1:5032367-5477367 GCA_964019165.1 Mastigias papua | reverse complement strand
TGTACTACTCCTCAGTTCAAACCAATCAAACTTAAGGCTGCAAAGAACCTAAACATAGTGAAGTGAAAGTGCGAGAAAATGAATTATTCCAGCAGGTCACGAACTCGCGAGCACCGATTTTGTATGTCAAGCACTCGCGATCACTGAGCTTTCGGGTCACGATTTAGACTCGTTGCTCAAGGGTAATACTACACTGTTGTCTCCATTAAACGAAACATAATACTACTCCATCGCAAGGGCAGACTGGTCAGTCAACAAATATCCGTATTTAGTACCTGTATTTAGCTGCTTTACCAAATGTTCATTGCAATTAAACTTGCATATTGTAAATAGGGTAGAGTTGGCCTTTATTAGCTATTTTTTTAGCCAACTTCAAATAAATTGCATTATTATTACTATTATTATTATTATTATTATAACGGGAGATAATTTTCGTCCTGATCTTGTTTTTGTATCGCCTGACAACAAGATTCACATTCTCGAACTTACAGTTGGTTTTGAGACCAACCTAGAAATGAATGCTTAGCGCAAGAGAGCTAAATATCGATCCTTATGGAAACACTTAAATCCAAATATACAGATGTTAAGTTTGTCAATCTTTCTATCAGTTCTCTTGGAATTTTTGGCCTTTCTTGCTCTTCTTTTATTGAAATGTGCGATGCTCTAGCTGTTGATATGGGACACCGGCGCTACCTAATCTCAAAACTCTCTAATACCATCATTCGAACGACTTATTACATCTTTTGCCGTAGAAACAAGCCGTGGAATAGTCCAGAACTTCTTTCCATCTAAGATGCAATCCATTGTAGTTTTTTTTTATTATCCGTGTTTTAACTTTTGTTATCGTTAGTAATTTGTTTTATTGTTATCAGGCTAGCCAATTGTAACTACCTTTTTAAGTGAGGTTACCACTGACCATTGTACGTAGCGGAATATAAAATGAAAGTCTCCATTATTATTACAAATAGGACATAGACCAAGTTCAACCGAGGCCCCGGATTTTGGACATAATGAAGGAGACCTCTCCATTTTATGTACTGGGGGGACATGAATCAGTCAGTCTGTTACAGCTCTCTCGATAAAATATCAGAGTTCTTGCAAGTCCGTTTTTTCATATTAATTGAGCACTTGCATCTACTAATTGTCAAAAATAAAGCATAGAGAAATTTACTCTGTGTGTGCGTGTGTGGTGCGTGTGTGCGTGTGTGGTGTGTGTGTGCGTGTGTGGTGTGGTGTGGTGTGTGTGTGTTTGTCTGTGTGTTTGTCTGTGTGTTTGTCTGTGTGTTTGTCTGTGTGTGTGTGTGTGTGTGTGTGTGTGTGTGTGTGTGTCTGTGTGTGTCTGTGTGTGTCTGTGTGTGTCTATCTGTGTGTGTGTGTGTGTGTGTGTGTGTGTGTGTGTGTGTGTGTGTGTGTGTGTGTGTGTGTGTGTGTGTGTGTGTGTGTGTGTGTGTGTGTGTGTGTGTGTGTGAGTGTGTGTGTGTGTGTGTCCCAAACCTAATAAGAGATAACAAGTATTTGCAAAATGTCTCCTACCCCAGAGGTAAATATAGGAGAGCCCATCTATGTTTCCCTAGTTGAGGCTTTTCTATTGTGGTGCACAGACATGGAACGAAATCCCAATACAAATAAAACGAGTTCCACGATTACCACGTTCAAAAAGAAATTAAAGGAATACCTGCAAAATTAGCATTCCCTCCCGAAGTACGATCCCTAGGAAGACCAGCATTATACCTGACGGTTACAATTTAATGTTAATTTCCTTTTCATTGTATCTCTGTTAGCTGATAGGGTTTCTGTGTAAAAATATGATTTGATGATGATGATGATGATGTTCACACAACTACGGGTGCAATGTGGAGACTAGAGAAGGGGGCAGGTCCACTAATAGCTCCAAATGTTTAACTCTTATACCAACCCGCGATAATGCCGACCACCAGGCGAGGAAGCAGTACGTACCATCCCTAGAGTCTTTGGTATGATTTATCCGGGGGTTTCGAGCCCAAGACCTCCTGCACACAAAGCTAGCACTCTACCACCTTATCACTGTAGCAGTCTCACAAATAACAAGGCCCCAGAAACCCAACTTTTCAATAAAACAAAGTACGTTCTAGTTGAACCATTTCATACCTCAGCGACATGACTCGGTCCTCCTAACTTATCAATCAATTCGTCCAGAGTATTTGGTGGCAGATGCGGTGCAACGATTTCCAGCTTTTCTAGTAAATCGTTCTTCATTCGCAAGCATTGTTCGGAGGCCGAAAGTGATGATGAAATACTTGCTGTAGTTGAAACCTGCCTGGTGAGGTTCTGAATAGTATTCGACCTGTGAATGTGACCCGCTTTAATTGGAGGGCCGCCACCTAAAAGAGAAACAAACAATAGAGAACTATTCGACGTTCTCTCTATAACAGTATCCGTCATTTAAAACTGCTATATCGTCCTTACTGAAATCCAGCTTTGGCTAAAGAGTTACAAAAACAAAACCAAGAGGTCTAATAGATCAAAATTTAGCAAGAAAAAATGGGAGTCTACTGAAAGCAATGCATACAAAAGAGCGTTCTCTTTTCAAATTTAAACGAACCATCAAAACTCAAAAGAATTCTCTATTTTTACTATAAAAATATATACCTAATACATCTTTTTCTACTTTATATAGTGAAATTTGGTCTAGCATATTTTAAGTTCTGTAGCTCTGTGAAGTTTGTAGCATGGCATTGAAAAGCAGTCTATTTCGGGTGAGGGGCTAACCGTTTGTAAACAATCTAGAAATGAGTTGAAATAAAATGGTGCAGTTGCCTTCAAAGCTGGTCACCAGTAATCAGAAACACACTGATACAATTCAAGAAACAAAGTAAACTGCTTACTTGATAAAGATTTTGCCCATGAGAACTGCCTTCCTGTTAAGCCAGCAGCATCCAAGACACTTAAACTATCATCAACATGATTCGTTTTGTCAGATTTCTTCTTCTTTTTCTTTGATTTCGGTTCATCCGAAAAAGCTTTCAACCAATTCTCTAAATAAGCAAATACAAAATGACTAGGAAATTAGATCAGTACAAGCAACACTGCTACAAAAAATCAAAAAATTTCCCATTAAAACCGATTTACCGTAAATCCTCGAATCAGCCACCAAGGAGGGCTTATTTATTTTTGATACTCCTTGGGTGAGGACTTATTGGAGGGGAGGGTTTATAAAATTATTTGAATTGTACCACACAAAAAGCTCAATGTCAAAACTCCTTTTCTCCATAAAAGTAAAAGAACAGTCTAAATATATGCATGGTGCGGTGGGGGTTTATTCGAGGGGGTTTATGAAAATCTTGAAGTTCTAGCATGGGGGTTTATTCAATGGGGACTCATTAGAGGGCGCCAATTCGAAGATTTACGGTACTCTTGGGGGGCTCGAACTATACGACCTTATTAATTCTCCCCAATGCATATAAATTGAATGTAAAAAGCCTTGTATACCTATTTGCAAAGTAGCATTCGTGCACAACAAAATTCGTTGAGTTTGCTGCTACGTAACTGTGCTAATAAATATGAGATCACAATGAATACACGTTTGTTTTACAAGTTTCTAAAACAAACATTCTCCTTTCAGTTTAGATGTTTCTTAAAACTTTGTGAAATCAAGCCATAAATATTTCTTAAGTGTTTCTTAAATTTCTTGAAATTTCCTATAACAATAAGGCATCTATGAGACGAGAAATAGGTCTTCTAGTCAAAAACATTTGAGAGATAGATGTTTTAGGTATTTTTTTTCCAGGTTAGCAGAAAACACTTCGCGCAAAAACACATTTTTGAAGTCTAACTTTGTAATCCCGTCTGCCTGTGTTTTTAAGTGTTTCCTAATTTTTGCATAATTTGAGCCTCATGTTTCTTATTGACTTGTTTCTTATAAAAAACCTGTAGGTGACAATAAGGGACTCCACCTTGGCACCCCCTCATGCTGAGCTGGAAAATCGAGCAAGTGTAGAATGATCGCGTATCTTCACAATCAACTACTTCTCCTTCGACACCTAGGGCCATTTTTGCCAAAACACTACACACCATATCTGTCGGTATATTCATTCAGAGGCTAGCCACATGGAAACTGTGAACATAACCTTTTCAGCTTTCTAATTAGACACCTCATAACCTTCCAGAAATTTACATTAAAATGCAATAACATATAACCAAAGATTCAAAATAAACAAACTAATGTTTACTGTTTACGCATTTCTAGCAATTTGAGCGCTACTAACATCGAGTGATTAACTCCGTCGAGTCTAAATTGTTTTCAAACATAGAACTGAAACATGAGTTAAATTCCATGGGAAACTAAAATACCAAAAATCCCACAGCATGGAAATTCAAGAACTTTCCACTATCTATAGTGCACTCTACTCAGAGAAGTCCTTCTTGCTGCATAACCCAACAACAAACAACCCTAGTATCCTACCAAAAACTGCCACTTTTAATCAGTACTTGCAAATTCAATTGCAATCAGCATATATGCACAATCTTGAACGTATTGTTAGATTGGTCAGCTTTCAGTTGAAAAACTTAAATTCAACAAATACAGTTTATACTCCATCTCACTCAATAACTGGGAACTTGACTGCAATGTATCCAGTATTCACAGTCTATATCCTCATCCATCCCATTGAGCTTCATCACTCACACATAAGCGGGTGATTCATCGGCGAGTCCTCTACTGGATCCCTCTACACCATGTGGTGAATTGACTGATTCCCACAATATGTAATCGCGTTTGCTATGAGCTCTCGGTCAATCTCAATCACAGAATCCCAAGTCCAAACTTTACGGCAGAATAAACACACAAATATAGTATACCATTAAGCAATAGAACAACGAATATTAGATAAAAATATGAAAAACCAGTGTATATGTATAAGAAAATGAAAATGTCCCAAATACCGAGTCCCTTCTCTAGTTCGTTCTTCAGTCACGTCGCAATTCACAGATAGATCTCTCTCCGCCCTTCTCCTGTCTAAAACTAAAGCTACTCCACAGCGTCCAGCAAAGCAATAAATCTCCCACAACCATGATCAATTAGATCCTAATTCTTCGCCAACCTTGCCCCTCGCCCTTTATCTAGATGAACCACTTATTTATTGAGTTGATAAACAAAAAATAAACAAAAAGAAGAAACAAAATACCTTCATCAGTTTCTGAATTAGATCCTGATTCAGATTGTGCCAGTTCGTCGTCGTCAGTATCACAATTGGATCCGGCATCCGAGTTATTCAGTTCATTAAATGAAGCGTTGTGAGAGCTCTCGTTGTCTGAATCTAAATTAAATATTAAATAACATCAAATTACTAGCAAGAAATTTCACAGTATTATGATGGGGTCCATATCTCAAGGATTACCACTTAACATGCCTTAGGCAAACACTTGGTTTTATCAAAAAATAATGTCAGCTGGGGGAGGGGGGGGGGAGGAGGCACCCGGATATTTGTGAACTTACATTATAAACACTAACTTCCTGGAGCCAGAATGTTAAGATAACCATTATACCAAAGTCCAATTTACGACATATGTTGCTTGTTCACATTCTGGTTTCAGTAGTACAATATCTACCCTTAAAGCGTTTATCAACTAATGCAACTAGGCTACACATTGTTGTTCAGTGATCCAGGACAGTTCCTTTGAGGCCTCTAATGTACCCATTGTAGCCAAAACTTCCACATTGCCGTTGAAATGTCTTGAAGGATCAATGGAATTGAGATCTACTGGACATTGTCACAAAACTGGATTTAGCTTGCCCCATCTTCCATAGTTTCTCTTTGTATAACGACAGGCAGGGTGACTTGGTAGTACCAAGAACGCCAGCTGAATCTAAATTGTATAATAGCTGTCTCTGGCAGCATTTCACTTCCAATTGCTATCCAATTGATATTACAAGCAGAGTGACTTGGTAGTACCAAGAATGCCATCTGAATCTAGATTTTATATTAGCTGTCTCTGGCAGCTTTTCACTTCCAATTGCTATCCAATTGATATTGTTCTCTTGTATTGCCTCATTCAAACATTCATTATCTTAAATCTAGAACGACTGCGTAGTATTGTGGTTAAGTGTAATGCACTAAATTTTCAAGACCTATAACAAACATCAAAAAAGACCATCTTTGAAATCTTTGAAGTGAGTGATAATTAAACATTTACCAAGGAGCTTCGACCTCAGACTTCGGAGTTCTATTCGCCTCCCCCTCCCTCCCTCCCTCCCTTCCTCCCTCCCTCCCTCCCTCCCTCCCTTCCTCCCTCCCATAAACAGCCGCGTGTCCACCAATGCAATTCAGAATTTGACATGAACATTTGCGAATGCAGTGCAGAGTAATTCACTATGACTCACAATCTATCATCTAAAAATAGGAGAATCTATTAAATGCCACTGAAATGACAGAGAAAAATTAAATAGCTTCGTACTAACTGAAGCGGGACTGAAGGAAGTGCAGTCATTCTAAACAGCAATTCCATTAAGACATTACAGGATTTCGGAAATCTATATTTAAAAACTACGCAGACAAACTAAAACAAATTACTAACAAATCAGAAGAGTCAGGCTTAACATTTTGGTACTGGATAGAAGTAAATTATCGAATGAAAGCCTAAAATCTTGAACCTAGGGGTCAATAGCCTCAAGAAATCGGCCTGCCTTCAATAAGCGCTCTAAGTTTGAGTCATAAAGGTTTTTTCTTTTACAAGAAACCACTTTATAAGAAACCTACATGTACAAGGTCAAAAAATTAACGGAACTTGTACTTGTAACGACAAAATCCTCCAGTAACTTGTCAAGTTCGAGAACTTTCATCACTACAAACAATCGAAAATTACGGAACAAGTTCCATTTATTAGGGTTAAATGAGTTGTGCTTTTACCCATATAGCAAGTGTTTCACAGAAGGAGTTTGCGATAGAATTTACAATGTTCATAGTATCCCGCCTTCACAATTAACACCTACAATGCTCATACAGTACTAAATAAAATACGCAGTGAAAAATTAAGCAGTGATCAAGGGTCTTCTGGTCCAAAAATGAGAATCTGAGCTAAACCTAGGGCTAGGTTTTTTATAAAACAATAAACGCGTATTTGTTTTATTGTCAAGAAAATCCGGAATGTAAATGGTCTCTAAAACACCAGCATAATATAATTGCGTTCTCGGAGTTCAAAAGGAGAAAAGAGAGCGCAAGTAAAACTACTAAATATGGTAAGATCTGTCCCAAAACCCACATGCATTCTATTTAACAATCACATGCTGTGACCTGATCGTGAATTTCTCTACTATCTGTAATTCTAAAAATTCTGGGAAATTGGCGGGCTGCTACTATAAGATTAACAAAACATGTAAATAAACATGGAATCGAGAAGGAGCTAAAGGATGTTTACACTCTAAAAAACCTCGAGACTACACGGAGGTGTGTTAACTTCTATTCAAAGTAATCCCCAAAGATCGGTTTAGAGCTAACTAGATCTGTCTAGTGACTAATTGCATGTTTATAACCAATGACTTATCGAAGATTCTAGTACAGGGATACAGAAACATGTTTATAAATAAAAGTAACAGATTGCCGGTTGAATAAAGGAAAATGAATCTCCCTGTGAGGGCCAGGGTAAGCCCGGATACGCTCCTGCGGATTTACTATAAAAGCTCAGCGCTAGATGAGACTTTTCGCTGTATAAGGCTGCTGCCAAGCGAGAAAGATAAAGTAGACGGCAAAGATGGAGACAGTATTGAAAGACAGGGATTCACGTAACATACGGATATTCGATATTCTGATAGCTATTTGTGTTGTAGCACTGTCTGTGTTCGTCATTATACAAGCAATTAAACTAGAGTCATTGAGATGTGAGGTTAAGGTGGCTACACAAATCAAGCCAAGAAGCGACCCAGAATCATTCTACAAGAGTGAGTATTTCTACGTATATCTGTCATATACGTATATCTACGTATTTCTACGTTCTACGCACTCATGCGCGGTTTTGTTCTACAGGATGAGGAACACACAAACTTCATGTGTAAAATAGAAATTGTTTCCTTGAAATAACTAATTTTCAGCTTCTCTAAGAAAACAAAACTGCTCTTCTAGAGTTTCGAAATCCAACATCTGAGCAGTATGACAGAAGACTATCATAAGGCATGGGTGGGGAAGTCTTTCAGGAGGGGGGTCAGATCAGTCAAATCTCCTCATCAAGGCCGCCGGCCATAGGTACACTAAACTAAGTGAAGCTTGCCTAAGTCAGAACCTAATAAATTTAAACTATTCTACACTATAAAGAAGTTAACAAAGAATGGGACCATCTACTCGAGGGTCACAAAACTTCCCATTGCGGGCTGCATCGTGACCCGAGGTCATTGGTTGCCCACCCCTAACTTAAGGCATACATACAACTCATTTTTTGATGGCCGTTTACAAAACATCCAAAACTCTATCGGTGGCAGAATGATAAAACAACTTGTCAATGACATTGATCATTTAACTCACAAAACTGTTAGCCGGGGAAGACCTGCTATATAAAATGAGTTCTGTTCCTTTACGGAAAACTAAATATCACTTTTGCATCAATGACACAACTTCTCAACTTCTCGCGTGAAGATTGCACTGTTGAACTAAACTTTTCAAAATGAACTCCTTCAGAATTCACTTGTCTCTTAAGATAGGACACCCTGCGCCAACAATACTTTAATACAAACCTCGAATGGGATAGAAACTATCAACATTAGGCAAACCTTAGTGCTAAAATTCCGCACACAAACTTGCTATTGTATTTATAGTGAAAAGTATGGAAAATCACAAACGATTTGCTAGGAGCAATGCTGATAATGGCAAGGAAGATGGAACTCTGCAGAACACACTTGAAAACCAAGCACAGGAATGTAAAATGGTTGTCTGTAAAGGACAAAAGGGAGATCGTGGCCCAAGGGGGCAAAAAGGTGAAACAGGGATCACAGTGTTTGCAGGAGCAGTGAAAAGGGCACAGAAAGGGAAAAAGGGAGACAAAGGTCCACGAGGCCCACCTGGTCCTTCCCTAGAGAAGCCAAGAATCATAGAAAAACCATCAAGTGCAGAAGGGAACGAAGGAGGCTCCGTGACATTCACGTGCAGGTCGCAAGGGAACCCCAAGCCAGATGTTAACTGGAAGATAAATGGCATGACGATAAACAAGGGACACGAGCGGATTACATATGACAATAATGGGCGACTGCGTGTCAATAACCTACAAGTTAGCGATGCAGGCATGGTGCAATGTACAGCTAAAAACTTTTTTGGCGAGGCATCGAAAGAAGCTAGGCTAAAAGTGAACAGTAAGTGAAAATTTTTTGCGTGTCTCTTCGAAAAAGCGATACTTAAATCGTTCTATAGCTAACTTCAATACATTTTATTCCCAATCAGATAATCACTAAAAAGATTAGTTCATTCTGCAGCACCAAGAAATTATTCAAATACGAGTGAACAAAATTTTCTCTCAACTTTCCAGCTACTCCGTCCAATATCTTGAATCTGAGACGGAATGAAATCGACGTTATCGATCAAATGTATGTCTAAATATCTTTCCTGGTCAGTTGCACAAATTCGTCTTAAATAGTTCCAACTCTTTCCCGACAAATACAAACCTTTTCGCTACTACTCCGTTTATAGACAATGCATGATTAGAATATAAATACATAACACTCCAAAAACTGCCACACCCTTTCTATAAATTTAGTAGTGCTTTACATATATAAAATATATTTTTACTATGCACTATTTGAACTCTTTCTGTCTCGGCAGCAGTTTTATCTTCAAGGCATTTATGCGCAACATATGAAACATAAAGATCAAATCTTTTCTTTTCAATGGGGGTACAACCTTTCTTCTAATGAAAGATCCACCTTTCGATGGACATTGCACAAGTGAAGCAAACTAAAAATCGTTCTACTTTACAGCTTTTCCAACAATTACTGTAAAACCACGGGAGATTTTCATCGATGTTAACGCCGATGCTGAAATTATCTGCACTTCAATGGGCATTCCCTCTCCTTCAATATCATGGAATAAAGTAGGCGGTGTTCTCTCAGAGAACTCCAGAGTAAAAGATGATGGAACATTGGCATTTCAAAAAATCCAAAAAGTGGATGAAGGAACATATGAATGCGTTGCAGAAAATCCCGCAGGAAAAACTGAAGCGAAAGTGATTGTTTTTGTCAGAGGTAATAGTTATTTAATTTAACACCTTATCCATTGGATGTTCTATCTATATGGTACTATCTTCTCGTACTTCTTTGTTTAATGTGCTACTCTTCCTTTCTGTGACCAAGCCGCTTCTTAAACCAGGAATCTACATTTCATGTTTATCTTAAGATTGTGCTATTCCAATTTTGACACAACTTTCTTCAACTAGAGAGAGTGACTTCTAATCGCCATCTTCTTTTAAAGTTCCACCGACAGTCAACGTCCAGTCAAAGGAAGTACTATCATACAGCGGAAACGAAGATGTCGAACTTAGATGTGAGGTAACAGGGCTGCCAAAACCGCAGATCAACTGGTACAAAGTTAACGGCAAAATGCCAGCCGATGCAGAAGTGAGTAAGAATGGAAATCTTATCCTCAAAAATCTTAGTAAAAGTGATGCTGGTGTTTACAAATGTGTTGGCAAAAATGACCTCGGGTCATCAGAGGGGCTCGCTGAAATTCGAGTACAAGGTGAGTAGGATCATCAAAATTCTTCTTCATCTTCTTCATCCGCAGTTATAGTTCTTCTTTATAACAACGATTTCCCTTGGAAACTGCAGATTCTTCTTCCAGTTTAAATGATTAGAATGACAAGTAACTTCTATTGCAGGGTTACTACCAATTTAACATTTCAATCATTTCTAGCCTCAATTTCTTTCCTCCTTTCAAATCTCGATAGCATTCACCGCATAAACCAAGCAAGCTGTCTCTAGGCAGCAATACGTATGTTCTCAGGTTCAGATGATTCATTGTCTCTTATTTCAACACTAAATTGTATTCGGTATTCTGAATGAATTGGTTAAGATTAATTACTCTGGCATAGAAATGTCACATGGAATGCGACCTAAAGATTGCGAAGGTGTCATGGCATCCGGAAACACAGAGAGTGGCAAATACTTAATATGGCTCGATGGATTCTCGTCTGTTCCAGCGTACTGCGACATGAAGACTGATGGCGGTGGGTGGACAGTTGTTCAGCGGCGCCTAAAAGATGGCATCAGTTTCGACTTGAACTGGAACGAATACGTGCGAGGATTTGGCAAGCTGGACAGAAGCTTCTGGTTTGGACTAGAGAACATACATCAACTAACTAAGCATGGCGCAAAGCTTCGAGTCGACCTGGAAGATTTTACAGGCCAAAAGGTATACGCAGATTACACTCTCTTCAAAATTGGGACTGAGGAGGAGATGTACAGCATCCAAGTATATGGATTCTCTGGGAATGCCACAGATTCTTTGTCATATCACAATTATATGCCATTCTCAACTAAAGACAGAGATCATGATAAGCACGATTCCAGACACTGCGCAGTCTATTACAGTGGCGGATGGTGGTATCGAGGCTGCCATAAGTCTAATCTTAACGGTATCTATCCAACAGACAGTCAAAACCATCCAGAAGCGATTTCGTGGTACTATCTCCGTGGGAGGTATGGCTTCATAAAGATGACGGAGATGAAGGTACGAAATGGATTATAGAACCTACATCATAAGAACAATGATAAACTTATCAATTGTCTGCTACTTTTAAAGCGGATACCAGAAAACCTTGGTTTAATGGACGCACCAATTAATTCTATAGTGGAAACAATTGCAAAAGATCACAGCATAGGGCGAATGACTTTCAATAATGATTATAAGTTAATCATATTTTCATACCTGAAACTTCAATCAATTCGATTTTGTCAAATCTTCTCTTCCTGGAATTAAATTCTCGCCAATCTACAGAACAGAAAATTGGGGATAAAGAGGAACTTGAATTACTGGGAAATCTAACAGCTCTGTAAAGAAATATGATATAAAAAGCTATTTATGTCAATTCAGATTCTTCGCAAACGCTAAGTGAAGAAATGGAAAATCATTTGAAAAGCTATGTCTATGTAGGTTTTGTAAGGCGTTGGTTTTCATGATACTTATCAAACAGTCGAGTTACATAATAACAAGTAATCATAGATGGCTTCTCAAGGAGAATTCTCCATCAGGTCAATGTATATAATCCAGATATCTTTTATCTCAGAGTGATTAAATTTTCAAATGTCACATCTAACAGTTAATAATACACAACAACACTAACGAAAACGATGGAATTCTACTATATCATACAAATTAGGAAAAGATACATAGTCATTTGGTCCCCAGTTTGGATGGCACTAACAATTTTAGCCTTTTATCAGACAACAAAGAAATAAATACGAGATGAAAAACAACAACAAAAAAGTAGCTTGGCACCATAACAATCGATAAAGTAAAAACAGACAAGCTTAGTACAATTTCACATCGTACCTTTGTATACATAAGTATAGGCTCCACAACATGAACTGAAGTCTTCTAACAAATAATATCCGAATATTTTCAAAATAAAAAAAAGGAATATTGCCCAAACAATACCAAAAACAATTCACAAACAATAACAAAAATAATCCTGAAATAATGGAACAAACCCCATTTCTTTCTTGAGCTATTGCTCCTTGAATTCATTGAATCAAGGTTTACTTCTGAGCTGCATCTCGTTGCAAATCTGGCTCCAGAAATCGGGAAATGTTTTTCAATTAGGTTGCTAAAGACACTCCTGGCATAGAAAATATGAGTATATTACTACAGTGCTTATAAACTGAGCAGTATAACTGTCAGGGACAGTCTCTTACCCATATCATGAAGTTCCAGTAAATCATGCGGGGAAAGTCAAGGATAAAAGTATGACAAATAAGTCTCTAGAGAGCACTGGCCATCAAAAAACGACGACGCCGATCGCCAAACTGCTGGCTTTTCAAATCCCTAGTCAATCCCATGTAGTTATAAAAACATTTGAGTCACAAAAAGCATCTGCCATTAGGAGCTACAACGCGTAGCTCATAAAATACAAAAGCTGCAAATTGCTGTATGATACTAGCAAACTTACTTTGCGGTTGAAATAAAATCATTTAAATCTCCAGCAAGATCATCGAAAAGTTCCTGCGTTCTAGCTTCTCCCGTTGATTGCAAGCCGATCACAACACACTGCGGAAGGATTAGCTTTATATATTTATATAGTTACATATACAAGCTATGGTAAATACCAACTTTAAAGCATTTAACAAGCAAATATATAATTAAAGAGATCTATTAACGGAGATAAACAATGCGTGACAACATCCTACTTCTTCAAAATTAACTAAATCCAAGCCAAAGACAACGAAACATTTGAAAAAAAACAATTTAAAGGGGATACGTCTACCTATAATGCAAAACGATTCAAAACCCTGTGAACAACGACTGATGGGCTTAAGTCGCCAGAACACTTAAGAAAGTAGTTCAAACTTCATGATTGATTATTCTTTAATCCACAGCAAAAAAGCAATCGGTCTCCTTACCTTTCCTTGCCTCACTGCTTCCTTTGAGATAGAAACAACCTCTTGAACTTTTGCAGCTATACACAAATACTTGAAAAAGCGCTGAAGAACAAACAGATAACAAGTTAGGGATTCTTGATTTCATTCTTACATATCCAAAAATGTATTCCTCTGAGTGTCAGGAACACTTACTTCTTGGACAAGGACAATTTCCGAAAACAATGAATTGCAAGAAAGCTAATTCAATTGAGATATTGTGGAAAGATATGGTGGTGTAAAAGATCAAAGATATCAAAATAACAAAAACGTACAGTTGGTTCGGCAATATGGCCTTTCATCCATGCCCCCTACCCGACAAAGTGGAATGGTTAGATCTACACAATATAGATTTTTTGAAACTTGGTTGAAGAAAGTATCGATCTGAATACAGCCGTGGTCTTGAAAGAGAATCGGAAAAGGCAATATGGTAATCTTTCAACAGCAGTGTGAAATATGACCAATAAGAGGTTAATAATTTATTAGATGGGAAAAGTAAATGCGAAGAAATGCTTTAAGAAATTCTCCATGATAAGTAATACCAGACATTCTCAATACCCAAAAAAGACAGTGGGCTATTTTGAGTAAAAATAAAACGAAAGACGAAAATGCGTATCAATTCATTCATTCAGGGCTTTTGTTGCAGACTGGAGAAATTAGCTACAATCATAATAAATTCGGATTAAATCAGATTCAACCAAAATAAACTAGGATTAATCAAGATTAGCATAGTAATCCGTGCTAATCTCCTCTCGGAACATAGTTCACAATGAGATGTGTATGCAACCTTCTCTAGTAACAGAAACATGTGAGCTTTAAAAAAGAAACAATTGCTAAGAAAAGATATCAACCAAGCCTAGGTGGCAGGTCAGTAAAACTGCAACATCTAAATTCCCTGGAAAAAATGAGAACCAGCAAAATACAAATCAGATTTCCCAAGTTTTAACCAACATTGCACTACACTTCTACCTTTCATAAAGAACCTTGCAGTCGGTCTAGTTCCTCTGTAATCCTTTTTTCGACTTCTCTTTGACCACAATGTAGAACTTAATACTCCTTAATACGTCCTTAATTGTAACTGCATAACCAGCAATTAAGAGAGATTACGGTGTTAAGTTTTAAGACAGGATACTACAGACAGTGCAATTTTAAACTGAAATCCCTTTATAAAACACTTCTACAAGGATAACAGACAATTTGACTACAATAAATGGAACTAACCTGCTTATTCTTGGAACTAACCTACTTATTCCTGGAACTAACCTGCTTATTCTTGGAACTAACCTGCTTATTCTCAACTGTTTGCAGTGACAACATAGTTTAAATTGAAACGTTGCTTAGGGAATTTATCTTTAGTGGTACAAGTTTCTTATCAAGCGGTTTTGTATAAAAGAAAAAACGTGTGGTGTAATCATGCTTATTGGCTATTCACATACAAACACAAAAGCCTGCTTGCAAACCTGATGCGCAGACCAAAATTGTCCCCAAATCTTCTTTTTTATCTGTCCGTCAAGAAACAGTAAATCAGCAGCTTTTTCCATTTTCTCCCTTCCATCTGCCCACTAAAAAATACAAACATGAGCCATAGCAATATTCTTTGGATGTAACTTACAAATTTGGCCACTGAATTAACAAGAGGAAACTATTCTGATAGAACATATTTAGTCCCTTTTGCGAGCCAGTTTGCAACGCCTTGTCCAGTTTTCGATGTACCTTTGATAACGTGGTTTCAATACCATCAAACCTAAGCAAATGGTTATGATTGGAATTGACACTCTGCAATTCGAACTTCACAATGCGACTCTACTACTTGCTAACCTGTTTCTCTTGTCCCATTACACCTTATGTAGAAGAGTGAAAATACGGAAGGTTTCTCCTCAGTATACAAGTGAAAGATGAAGACTAGATGAGAAGCAGGGGAAGACTAGATGAATAGTTAATTACTCAGTATTTAGAGACCAAAGAAAGGGAAGCACGAAAAAATACAAAGAGATCAAGTACGGAAAATTTATTCAGTACACAACTGTCGATGTTTCTAGAGATAAAACGCACTTTCTGTAAATTTTCCATTTAGGTTTTATGTTTGGGTCATCACCGCAAAGGGGACTCAAATGGAGGTTACAGCACAGCTGACAAGCGATTTAATATCACATAAAATATCACATAAAATATCACACAGAATACTACATAAACATGATATGAAACATTAAAATATTAGATGAAAACACTGTGATTTCACAAAAAATCTCATATTATTAAAAAAACGCACAAAATAATCTAATACTAGATAAAACATCGTAATCTCAAAACAGTCCCATAATTATTAAATAAAATATCATAGCATCACTAAAAATTACATAAAGGGATACCAACCAGTTTAACAGATGCATTATACATATCTATAAAGTCGTCATCAAGGGCTATCTCCTTGACATCGAAAGAAGTTCCAGCAAAGCTTAGCTGACGGGCAATGTACATCCCACGGAGCTGTATAAAAATTAAGAAAGAAAATAATAAGACAATGCAAAGAGACATACAACAGATTAGATGTTTGCGAGTGACGGAATGAACATGTTGTTTACTACAAAAAGTAACAATAAAGGTTGCTTAAATTGTGAGCATTATCATCCAGAGATAAACTGCTAGTTGGTCAGGGCATGTGAATCATTCAACATTGAAAAAATACCACACCTTCATATCCATGGCTACAAGTTCCATGGCACCAACTCCTCTGAAAGAGAAGAGGAAGAATTATGCAGCTAAATAAAGCACACAAACAAACACAAACACACAACAATTTATATATATATATATATATATATATATGACAACGTGCTTTCCTATTTAGCTAGGGGTCATTCAAAAAAACGTATGCTCTAAAGGGGGAAGGATATACCCAAAACAGCGTATGAAAACGTACAAGGAGAGGGGGGCTCTTCAAAGAACGCATGTAGGCCCATGTAATTTTCAAACGCTAATTACTTGCGAAGCATCTTAGATAAATTAAACTATCTTTCAAAATCGAAACAAACAAGACGCCCTACACCAACAGAAACAAAATTCGGGGAAGTTTACTTTCGAGTGGTGAATTTTCTGTCTCAAGATTATTTGGATTAATTCGTTTTCCCGTGGACTTGTATATAAACCTGCAATAATTTTAGATTTCTCGTGTATGTACTAAATTTTGTAAACTTTAAAAGTAGTGAGGTAAACAATAGATTCAAATATCTAGCTGGTAGAGTGATAGCCTGAAAGTGTCTAAGCTCGGGGGTGGGACTACCTCCAAAATCGCACGTACTCTATGAATGGTCCCCTATAAGATGGCGTCAAAAGGTCTCTCAACAAAACCTATAAACGATAGTATCACTTAAGTATTACAAGCAAAATTTCTCATTAGAATGACTAATAGTGTAACGAATCAAAAAAAAACTAACGTAACACAAATGGCCTACCTTTTCTCAACCGACTGGATGAAGTCATTGAATTCAGGAAACGGTGTGCCACTACCCCAAATCCCAAGTCTATTCATATAAGCCATGTTCTTTGGTTCTGATGCACCTAAAATTATAAACCAACACAAAATCAGTCCTAGATTGACTAAAACAACAAATTCGTTGAAGAAAAACTCCGCCAACTTTTTGTATCACAACCAACGTTCATGAGCGCTTCCTCTCCGCGGACAAAATAACTTAAATTAAGAGCCCAAATCGGTTTGCATCTTGTAACATATACCTGTGTCTGTTGAATGTTAGCAACTATATGAGCAGGCAAAAATGGTCAGGAGCAAACAAAATTGCGACGGAGGGAAGAAACTAACCTGTAGCAGAACAATATACAACTCTGGCTTTCGGCAGCAAATCTTGCAACTGCAAAACTGTTATTCCAGTTTTGGTTGGCTTTCCAGAGCCTGTTGGTACTAAATTCTTTGCTTTATGACATTCATCTAGTATAATCTGTTCCAGTTAATTAAGAAATCAATTTGCATAGAATTGCAACAAAATGCAAAATAACCCCTTTCTCTAACAAAGTATGAGAGGCAAAGCAAAGATCAAGAGAAATAATAACAGGGCTCATAAAGAGAGAAGTAAATGTTTCTATAAGAAACAAATATATAAGAAACATTAGGTATAAATGAGGTAAACATTAAGAAACATCTAAGAACTATAGAAAAAACTGGTTTTACCAGAAACTGTTCAATTAAACTGAAAACACACTCATCATTCAAGACAATTCACTTGGCACACAATGCAGCAATGAGAATCGAGTTCATGAAAACAACTGAAACACTGAATTCCCTATTCTTCTTCAAGAACTTTAAGGAACACTATTAAGAAATATCCAGGCTTAAGGAAGATAGTTTCTTCTATATACAAAATGGCTGTACTCAAAATTTTCCTATCATCTTAGAGCAGGGGTGGACAACCTTATAGAAGGTTGGCCAGAATGGTCAAATCTTTTTCGTCAAGCGGGCCAAAGGTATGCTAAAACAAGGAAAACTTGCATCAGATAGAACTAAATAGATCTAAACTATCCTATGCTAATCATAAGCAGACAAATAATGGGGCTATCTACTCAAGGGTCACAAGAATTCCCTTCGCGTGCCAGATTGTGGCGCACGCACTACTATTAAGAAACATCCAGGATGAAGGAAGAAAGTTTGTTTGGTACAAAAACACATGATTCTATGATAGGAGCCAAATGATAATTAAAAAATGTGCTTAAGAGAAAAAGAACTTTGGTGGGATCAAATTTCAATAACACTATGAATCTAAATCATTCACAATTAACAATAGAAAAAGTCGCTTCATTCTCTCATACTTGTCAATAAATAACATTAAATAAGGCTGTAATCTATTCTATTATATACGAATAAATATAAAGGATACAACTCCGTCAAACTCGTCCCCACACCAATGCATTAGTTGACTTAATCTCGTTTTGAATCTTGCCTTGCCCTGTGTCTCTCCAATTAATGAAGAATATGTGGAAAAAATGACGCCTTTTTTGACTTTTCCGTTAACACGAGAGGTTATCTTCTCATCGTATTTAAACTGAAATAAATTTTTGCAGCAAATCAACGTCAAAGAATCGATATTGCAGAGTAAAATGGTCTAGTTTGCAGCCAAGAAGAGCCAACAAATACAGTATCTGTAAATAAACAAACAAACAAACAAACAAACAAACAAGAAAACAAACAAAACAAACAGGAAATCAACATGACTGCTGGACTGCACTTCATTGGTTTCAGAAAACTGAATATCATTAATATTGCCCTGAGCAAGTTAAGGAAATAAAGCAAAATACAAAAGTGAGTGTAAATGAACACCAGAAAGACGAAACCAGATTCAACCAAAGATAAATGAAAATTGATGATCATGAAATTAAATCGAATTCATCAACGAAAGCATAATTAGGGCTAAAACAGGGAAGCAAAATTAGGGTTAAAGTAAATATTTTAATCTTGTCAGACGAATGACTGACGCATTCGGCGTTTATTCTGACATTCCCTGAGGTACCTTTTTGGCATTATTGTCGGTAACAGAGAAATAAGCTTAAGAAGTAGATTAAATATATTTACGTCATACGAAGAAAAACGACATTTTAAAGGAATATGTGCGAGGGCTAGTCCCCATGCAACTAGGAAATGACAAGTCTATTAAGAAAGAAACAGATAGATAGACTACATGTGTTTGCAAGAAGCATGTTCCAACATGAAGGAAAGAGATGAACAAAAACATTTGTTGAAGTCTGATGATCAAAAACCTTCTGCTTCGATCGGATGGAATGTCTGCTTAATTACTAATTTGGTCGCACAAGCTTAAAGTTGGGCTGGAGAACGTTTTATGTTATTGATAAGATATTTTCACAAACCTTGTTCAACGCATGTACGGATATATTACATCCAATATCTTGCAAATCTCTGTTGATAGCACCGAAAACAGTCCAGAAATTAATGGAAGAGAATGGAAAACAATTTGAGTGTATTGTAGAATAAACATTGGAAGCTTTGTGGTAATGTTTCAAATGTCATGTGATATGAGCATTATGGCAAAATTGCTAGTTCACTTGTGTCTAAAGGCCCATTCTCAACTTAATTCGAATATCGGATTTCATATGTGACATCATCCCAGTCTAAATCTAAACATATTGCGATCTGTGAACGTTCAGAGGTCAAAACGAGTCCAAACTGGGAGCACTGCGATCGCATCTGAAATCCAACATTGCCAGTATTGAAATAAATTCTCCATTTTTATTGTCTTATATAAAAATTTCTCATTGAAAAAAATCGTGCTAAATAGCTAAGAATATCTTCTACAATATTTCTATAAACTATGATCCTAAAACTGTAGAGCAGCAGTGATTTGTTACAACTGACTTAAGAGATATATTCTTACATAATGTAAGCATCCAAAAACATTAACAGTACAAATCCATTCTCTTATTTCAAAACCCCTACAGCACATTCCTCTTAATGAATGGGTTCTTGATAATATACGTGGCACCAAATACGTGTGTCAAACAATAGAAAAATGAAGATATTTAATTCTCCAACAAGCGTGCATGGGAATGAAGACAAACCCCAAAGTTGAACTGGACCTTATTCTAAAGCGCACCCAGCCAAGAGCACTTTGTGCTACCTAACTATCCTTTAGTCAAATTCACTAATATAAACTTCATGTCATTGACAAGGTACCTCACTTAATACCTTAATTGGAATTCGCAAACACTGCTTTTATCATTCAGTCTCAATGTGTTGCTCTATAAGAGCATGAATCGAACCCAGTGGTTATGACAAACTAACAATGCATTTAAGAATCCTCTTTTGTCAAGAAAAAAGGATCTGATGAAAGACAAGCAAAATATTTATTCACTCATTACCTCACTGCATCAAGTCGTAGATCATTTGAGACACTCAGCCTGGAAAAATTAAACGTTTAATTATACTTCGCCATATCTAACGAGGGAGTCTGTCATAGACAAATACAGAGTTTGGTATATTTACAATACACTTTCTGGGAGTTAGAACACTAAGAAGATAATTAGTATAAAACCATATCTTCAACACAAGTAACCTTTCTGGAAAAGACACAATGCTGCTAAATATAATGGCACATATGGTAGAGCAAAAGAACACCCTACTCACCATATCGCCCGTTTTCTTCCACATAAGTAATTTTCATAAATAATGCCTAGAAGTTGGATGAGAGAGGTAATGAAACAACAAACAAAAGGCATGATTGGCACAAAATGCTCAGTAAAATGAGAAATCCTTCCTTTTGTTTTATTACATTTACTATTTACTATTATGCTTATTTGTGTTTGTTTTATATTATATTAATTAGAATAATTTCATAATGTAATTAGGTTTTAAAAACATTGCTATATTTCATTGTATTGTATTTCATCGTAAACGGAAGGCCCATTGAAAAACAACATTTGCTGAAGGACTACCCTCCTTGAATACATAAAATGAATGAAAGGAATGAAACGTTATTTACAAACAGAAATACTGTCAATCATAAATCAATCTGGCCACATGGATACTAAATATAAATGACTGATAAATATTTGGACAATACATTGAATGAATGTAAAAAGGAGAGATGACATAATGCTTCAGATACTGTCTGAGGAATTCAAACAATTTCAGGCTTCAGCAAATGTTGTTTTTCCAAGGGCTTTAAGTGGGAGTGTATATTGGAGAGGAGGAGCCTAAAAGAAGGGGGCTTTGCGAAATATTTTTAACGCACAGGAACTATGAGTGAGGGAGTGCTTGTTCACGGGACCAATTTCCAATAAGCAAATTCGTGTCTTCAGAACGAAATAAATAGAGCATAAATTGCTCATAAATCAGCGTGTATTGGACCAGATACCAGGAGAGAGGAAGACATACTATTAGTTTGCAATTGAAGTATACAAACATCCTGAAAATACAACTTTTTCTAGCCTAATTGTTTTGAAAACGCAAATAAGTTAAAAGTAGAACAACGAGTGCTTTCATCGGGGTGCTTTCAAAAGGGGGCAGCAGTAATGTACAGTATTATGCAAACTGGGGCAGTCGAAATAATACAAACTTAACAAATCACCTACGCTGATCTAAAACTCATTATATACACACTGAAAACCTTCCTCCTCTGGCAGTGTATTTGTTCCCTGCAATGCTTTGTGACCATTTGAACACGGTCTGGCATAGATTCAACTAGCTTCATTTCGTCATTGAGCCAAACATAAATCTAAGCAGTGATAAGCTTCTCTATTGTTATCGCGTTCTATCAATTCTTATTATACAAGGCCCTGAAGGTTTTCAATGTGACTCGCGATAGGAGAAACTCCTTGTCAGTCCACTACGTCAAAAGCGTCATTTATGACAGATGCTTTCATTTATTTTGATGTACAGGGAGGGAAAATTATCTATAGAGCTTCCCTCCATTGAAATGCGTCGAATAATTCAATCTGAAGATAGTCATTTTGTAATGTAAATATGCATTGCAAAAGATTTCTATGGGGTTTCAATCTTTAGCAGGTGTTAAACTCTTAGTAATGGATATAAACTACAGAGATTGGAAACTGAATGACTGTCCCAATTAATTTGTACAGTATTGAATACGTTTTGAAAATAACAGGTACTTAATGAGGGAGAATTCCTTCAAAGCATTATTATACAAGAAAAAGGAGAAAAGGAAGAAATGTTTATTGCTATTTTAACAATTGTGGTATTTATCCATTCATTTTTCTTTCTTTCCTTTTCTAATGCTCAATCACTATTTATGCCAATCTCTCTTTAACTGCACAGTGTCATCAGGTTAGATATTCATACACATACATACAAAGGGAAAGATGTGAAGGAGAAGGAAGACAAGAACAGATAATACTGAAGCATGCTAATATAAAATGCAAATATTGATGCCATAAACAATCTGATACATTTGAGAGTGCCTTTCAGAGAGGACAATTATTCCGGGCTGTAAGCATTGCGGAGCAGGGTCACCAGTCCCTTTAATGTGTTACTGTCAAGAACCCATTTGCTGCAGGGTGAGCACGTAACGACCTGAGGCATACCTCAGACTTTCAACCTTTGCACAATTGACAAACACAAACAATTCGGCTACATGTCATTATATTCCTACACAAATCCAAAGCGTCAAAGTTAAATAATTGCACAAACATTGATATTTCAAAACTGCAGCTTGTCCAGTTGTTTAATATGCTAGAAATCTATTACAGGATGAACAGAAATTTGAAGGGTGCTTTATACTTAGATGCAACAGACCTGCAACAGTTCTACCTTTGCCAACTCCAGCTCCATCACCTACAAACAAGATAAACAAACAAAATATGACTCTTCTGATTCCAAACAGTTGAACAACAAATGCTCATGCTTTATAAAATCACTAGCATTTCACATACGAAGCAAGGTATATCAAAAAATGTGATTTCCTTCAGAGAGAAACATGGTATCGACATTTGAAAGCAAAAAATATTGCAACATTTGCTTTTTGTGTACAAACATGATTGTAAAGTAAGGGCCGTCCCCAACTAAAACTGATGTACGTGAGATAAAAAAGCCACAATTACCTATGAGAAAACCAGCTCTTTTGCCATTTGGCAAAAACAGTTCATGCTGTTGACAAGCATAGATTACAGCTTCAAGTTGCAATGCTGAAAGATACCGCCTTTCTGAAACTTCTGGTGGTAAACTTAAAGTGTACCATACATCTGGGGGTGGGACACTGGCCATTGAGCTACGGTTTGTGGAAAAGTGAATGATAAAGATAAAGAAATAATTGCCAAAAGATAGTCTTTTAACTCCATTTAACAAATACTACTTTTCATTACAACATATTTGGTAATGCAAAACACAACTCTCCAGCTATCATATATTGACTCAAAAGGGCCTGGTAAAACCATGCTGACTTCATGTTGTAAAATGGGGACAACACCCCCTGACCCTCCTCAGGATCCACTACTGGCTAATACCATTAGGTAGTCATTGCCTTTTGCTCTCCATGGTATCATTCCTGTACTATTGTACATATATATATATATATATATATATATATATATATATATATATATATATATATATATATATATATATATATATATATATATATATATAGTAATTATAAAGTATACTAGGGTAGAATGTCATTGTCATGAATTATATAAATAAAACAAGCAAGAAAAAACTCTGCAACTTAACTCTCCAGTCAGCTGATATTTAGCTTCCTACTCTCACTATTTATTTATTTATTCATTTGTTTATTTATTTATTTGTTTAGCTGTATAGAAAGATGTAAATACTACACATAATCTATTTTTATTTTTGCTTTCTTAACATGGTTGGATTAAATTAGCTCTACAGCTAGTAACATGCCAATCTTTAAACAAAGTAATTACGCATTGTTATAACAATGACAACACATGACAGCCTAGGAATTGAGACAAAATTCAACTACTGTAGACATATTCTGGACTGCCTTTACAAAAAACTCTATATATCAAGCTACTCTATGTGTACCTTACTATAGGCTATTGTCTGTTGATTGCATTCTAGGAAAAAATTTGGTACAGTTGGCTTAATAAGCATTCATATGAAATCCAATAGGTACTAAAATATAGTTCTGATAATGGACAATTAAGAAAACTGGTACCTTGTCTCAACAACTGAATCAGGGTGGGGTCTGCCAACTTTCACTAGAAGTAGAAAATAAATTTAAGACATTAGTCTCTAAATTAATGGAAATTCTTCTGATGGTAAACAAGATCCAACATTTTGCCATTATCAACTATATTGATTATCAACAGAGGATACCTAAACTTGACAACTGTGTAAAGTGTGCCCTGGCATTCTTTTCATAGAATAATGAAAAATGTCAGCTAGTAACCTTATTATAAACAGGATAACCAGAAACTTCAGTAATGAGGAAAAAACAAAGATACCAGACTTTATAACAACTGTATATTTGACAACACTGACAAGTGTTGATGGTCAGAGTCATTTGTAGAACAGGGATGATAAATTCCAAGTCTACTTGGGATTCCAATTTGCAGACTTTTATTTGACAATCCCATCAACATTTGAAATAAATCATCTCTTTTTCCAAACGTGTCTACTACAATCACTTCTACTGAGCCTAACATCTACATTTTTGCATTAATGCAATTTAACCATACACCAAATGGAAAAATCAAAGCTAACAATTATAACAAAAAAAACCTTTGGCTGGCATATAATCTGCAAAAGTGTCAGCATATCCCATTTCTTCCTCTTCTTCATCAACTTGATCATCATCATCATCATCATCCTCAACAGTGACCACAGCTGGGGACAAAGCCACATTTGGGGACAAAACAGCTGATGGAGATGCCTAGAAAATGTAAACAGAGCAATAACACAGAGAAAATTATACAGAAAACAAAAGAAAAATTACAAATATAAGAAGTGAGAGACACAATGTAACTATATCTTAGTTGTGCCAATCTCTCAAGTGAAGAAATGCTGCCTACTTTATATTCAGTTATAAAGAAATTCAATACCATGAAATACTAGATAATATTGATAAATAATACTAAATAATAAACAATATTGTAATTTATAATAAACACTGCACATAACAATACTATTTTATACAACAAAAGTGTACCTTTGATTTATTGATTTTGCTTGGAAACTGGAACCCCAATATATCTTTATTGCTATAACAGAATATATCAATATTAACTGAGCTTTGTGGTACCCAATAAAATCATGTTCCCTTCTAATGCCAAAGTTAGGTAACACAGGCATCTTTCATTCATCAACCTGTGCAAACTCTTAATACTATAAACACCTAGGAGATTTCTGAATGTCTGGAGATGTCTGTTCTGCTCAAACAGTAACATTTGGCATATCAAAATGGTGCAGACATTGAAATAACTAGAATAGAAAAATCTATCAAACTAACAAAAACAGTAACAAAATAGGTAAATAATATATAGATGTCAAGGCTTGGAGGCAAAGGCTTGGGGGTGGCTGCAGTCACCCTAGTTAGACAGAATCCCATTGCATTTGGGTAAATCCTCCAAGTAAAATTCTTGACAGAAAATAGCAGCAGCTCAATACAGCTATACAACAATCATCATGAAATCTGGAAATTGAGAAGAGAAGCTGTCTCCATCCCGACTGCTCTTCTTGTTCATTGCGGTAGACAGTTTGCAGCCCCCTAAATTCAAAGTTCCTCTTGAGCCCATGCACACATGACATAATAGTCAAGAGGTGGATGCAGAAACACAAATCTCAACCAATGTGATTGATTAATATCAGTAGTCTTGACAACACACCAGCAGGAGCTAAGTCCGAAGGCTCAATCCCAGAGAAGTCTATCATTTGCAAAGCAGGGTTGTTTGATATTCAGAGCAATAGACCAAAGTTGGAAGGAAGACTTCATACATTATGGGTCATCCATACAAGATGTCTACACAAATCTGCCAATTTCTAATCCCCTCCCCTGCCCATGGCTGTCTGCTTCTTGCTTAACAGCCCCTTCCCATCCATGCAGGCAAAACTTTTCAAAAATCGCCAGCAGACATTAAAAAGGCTAAGAGTGCCACAGAATTCTTACCACAAACCTATAATAGCTCATGCACAGAGACAACATGACAACCTCTAGCTACCAATCAGACTAATTGATCGTATAAAGTAGCTTCATATAGTAAACAAATCAAATTAGTTTTTAACTGGTTTTCATTCTGGTCTTGATTCCTTTGTTATTATTATCATTAACATCATCATTAGTATCTGAAACATCATCATTAGTATTCTTCTGGATCTCGAACATGCCTATTCTGATGTCAGATTCACTAATCTATCAATGAGTACACTTAGAATCATAGGTAAATCATCTGAATCACTACTCTTAATGCTTGATGATCTTAAATTAGATAAAACTGTCCAAAAACATGTCATTAAGAAAGTAATGAACATTGCCATTAGGTGCAGCTACTATATTTTCTACCATCACAACAAACTTTGGACCAATCCTGACTCGCTGGACATTTGATCTATTTCATATTTACACTTGTTCTTTTTTCTGATACATTGGTCTTTTTCTTTTTTGCTGTTAGATACTTATGTTATATTGTTAGAAATGCAGATAGCCAATTGCATGCTACCTTACAGAGAGGTGTATGATTGTAATGCTCCTGATTGTAAAGCAGTCATTGATGCTATTTGACTGGAGCAGTTGTTGAACATCAGGCCGCAATCCACATCCTCAGTATTCAGTGTCTACCCCAAAATCCTTGCAGCACCTTATAAGCAAGTGTTCGGTAGGGTTCCAAAATAGATGATCTGGCATATAAGTTCAAGCCACAAGAGAAAACACTTTGAGACTACAGTCATTCCCAATGCACAAATGATTAAAGAAATTACTTCTACTTCTCTAAGTTCTTTTCTAAGTTCTACTTCCACTCCCACAAGGAATGGCTGTACTGAGGTGATTGTAGGGCTGTAGCGTCCCAAAATTTCACTGAGATCCCCAATGAGCACTTACATTTTTGAAGATTGCTATGTACTGCTGGCACTTTTATAACTTGAAATTCATTTCATTGCATCCATTTCACTTTAATTCATTTAAAGAGGGCTGCCCTTCAGCTGGAGCTGATTTATAAGGTACTCCATTATCACACATTCCTTTCATATGGACCTGATACATCTAAATTCCTTTACTGCATTGCCATCTCAGTGAGTTTGAGCTATTGAATTTTAAGCCAACCTGAAAGGCATGGTCCATTAAAACTTCTTTATTTCACTTGCTGTTGGCACTATGGTAGTATTTGACTCCTTGCATTTCTTCCCTAGTGCCGTCCCCTACTCCAACTTCAGATCTTGATAATAGCCTATCTTTCATGTTCCTTCTTAATCATTAATGTGTCAAATGGGTATGTAACACTAATTATTTAGCAAGTTTGTGTTACTTTATCATTCTACTACATCTAGTCTTCGGTGTTCAAGAAGCTTGTCAGTGTGGATATTCACATCCCATAGTAGTTTCACTTTCTCATTTTCCATTACTACCCCTACCCTGTGGTCATAAACCATTGTGCGAGTGCTTCTTCCCTTTCTCCACACATTCTACAAATGCAAGAGATATTTTCCTTATCAATATGATGTTTAATTGACTTCACTCTACATGCCTGTTCCTGTGTTGCCAATAGGGTGTCTTTGGGTGGCCTTCTTTAGGGCTCCCTGTTCCAGCAAGTCCCAGCTCCATGCATCTCTGAATTCAGTCTTATTGAAAAACATGCTGGGTAAGGTGTTACTCACAAATTATTTATCCATGTTTACATGATATGACGCTACCCCTACTTTCCCAATGTTAACTAAACCTTAAGGTTTTACCTCTTTCAGCAGATTTTCTTGGCTGCTGTTGACATATTCATACAAAAAATTCTTTTCACTAAGCACTCAATCTTCAACAGTAATGAAGAATTCTCTATTGAAAATGCTTCTCATCATACTACAGTAAAAAGACTAGTGAGTGCTGTCTCCTCGTTTAAAAAACAAGAATATCAACATGAAACAACAAATGTCTCTGTAAGGGCCGTCTGCCTACGGCATAAGACCTCATCCCCTAACCGGTTTCGTCTCTATCTTTGCCAACTCCTTACCCCCTTAAGGTGCAGAAATCCTTTATGGACGGCCTCTCAGCAATTCACTTCCTTCAGGGAACGACCGCGAAACCTATACAATAACCAAAACATTGGAGTGCTATCGTTGAAAGAGAGCGTACTAAACAGGATAAAATGAAAACAAAATCCATACCTTTGTTCACCAATAACAGATTTGAAGCCTGGCATTCTGCCGGTTCCAAAGGAGTTAGCACTGAGAGATGTTGGAAAGAATGGAGTGGCCTCAGTTTTTATCGTATTCGAGTTTGATAGCAACGGGCGAGTAGAAGATACCTGTGGTGCTAAGTCACACTTTAAGTGGTTTAAAATTGAATCTAATTTGAAGTTAGATGAAGTTGACTGCACAGGCTTTTGCTGAAAATTGGAGCTGATCTGCGTTGAAACTGAGAAGTCTACAGAAGGCCATGCATTTTCTTGTTTTGACTGGACGAATGGGCCAGTGTCATTGCTTATTAAGTCCATTAAATCATCTAAATCATTATCGAATGACTCATTGGCTGCAGGTTTGCCAGCTGTCGGGCCAAATTTTAGATTTTGACTATTATTTTCTGGTGGGTACTTTGCATCTTCTGCCAAGGCAGCAAACACATCTTGAACATCATCTTCTACTCTCTGTGTGAAAAGTAAACCACTTTGACCTAATGCTGCTGAAAGAATGTCCTTTTTTCCTACGCTATGCAACGAATTATGAGGCTCAGCCATTATCGAAATGTTCTGTATGCATTTTAGTCCAAGCATGAATTGGCCTAAATTTTCCTTTGCTACATACAACCCGTTTCATTTTCGAGAAAGCGTGGCGCACTCTTTTCGATAAAGCGCATGCGTACATGTGTAGACATATACTTACGTCAAAATGAGGCTTGTGCTTTCTATCAGGATTTATGCAAATGACAATAGATGGATCACACGAAATACAACGTCCGCATATTTGAAACATGAGACACACTGCAGCAAATAATAAAAAGAAACAAAGAGGATGCAAAGATAGACGAATCTGTGAAATAGCCCATAACGAGCGGAGGATGACTCAATGATTCTCTTTCAGATCGGTGGTTTGACCAGACTCTTACATAGAATTTTTCGGTAGCTTCTATAGGCAGTGGCGGGAAGGGGGGTAGGGAGGGCAATACCCCCACAATAAATCGATGAGATTGCATTTGCAGATGTATATTATGCATCTTGTTGATAACTGGTAATTTTAGTAAAATACACTCTTAATTTAGTTGGAGAGATGCACCCCAGGAGTAACTTTCTATTTGACATTAATGTCCCCTAGATCCAGTTCAGCTATCCACAGGCCTGGCTACAATCAATTTCCCTTTCCCTTCACGGACACCTTCCAAAGTCAGTAGAGCAGGCGCACATTTATGGGCTGGGTCCTGGCGGACTAGACCGCTACCCTCTTCCTCAAAAAGGAAAAGTGCCATTTTTCTTGGACAATTTTGAAACTGTTTATCATATTTATGTTAAGTAGACCTGCTTACAATCTTTGTTAAGCCTGGTTTCCAAATCGTCGTAAATGTCGGGGACACGTCCCAGTCATTGCATCAGCGATGCAACTGGGACGCTTGGGGGCCGGTCATTAATTCTTCCAGGGGAGGAGGTGGAAGACATCTAGGAGGGGGGATCAAAATTCTGCACGCTCAAAGGAAAGGGGAGTGAAATATAAAGAGCATTGTAAAGAAGGAGTATGGAGTTTCCTCTAAAGTCCAGGAGTGGGGATCAAACTTTTTAAGAGGGGGACGAATATTCCAACAAATATATGAGAATGTCTCTCATCCCTCCCCACGAGTAATTAATGACCTTTTTTTCTATGCTCATAAAAATTACAATTACATTCAACGATATAGAGACACAACATTACGGAATACAAGACAACACCACAGGGAGCATGGAAATACATAGCAACCTTGCAGCAATTTAAAATTTACTTACAAAAAAAATAAAATAAAATAAACTAAATAAAAAAAAATAAAATTACTTTACTAATGAACGTTCATGTACCATGTTCTCTCTAATGAGCGACCGGGACCTATCCCTTACGATATGTGGGAACGTTATTGTCGTTATGTCCCCGACGTCCCAACAGTTTCGCCGACGTCCTAGTAGAGTTAAAAAAGTTGAAATAGGTTTAACTTTTGAGAACGTTTCCTATGCATCGCCGTCGAGTCCCCGATGACTGGGACGCAACTGGGACGCAACTGGGACGCAACTGGGACGCTTCCCAGTCGCGTACGACTATATAGAAACCAGGCTTTACAGATGAAAGTAAAGAATGCCGAAACTTCCCGCACGATTCCTAGTTGCGCGGTGCCTGATAGTGGGATCTTCTCGACAAACAGTTCCCTAGCATTTCCTATGGGAGATAATTTGGTCCTACTAGTGACATCAATTATTAACGGCTTTCGAAAGCAGATATGTAAACGTAAATGTAAATTAAATATTATGCAGAATAAGGAGCAAACAAACACGATTGTCAAGCCAGTGGGTCCTCTAGCACACAAACTAGTAGCAGAATCCCCTGCTAAGCTTTTAAATTTCCCAATTAGCTGGCCTATAATTCCCCACTAGCAAGAGCCTTTTTACAAAGTTGCTTTGAGGATTAACTTTAGATACTATCCATATAATGCTCGGGTGCTAAATTAATCTTTGTTCCTTTGTCTTATTACTTTTTATTTAACTCAGTGTATAAATGAGCATTTTATGTGTGATCATTGCCTCCGCACTTAATTGCTAAAGGGAGAATTGGATAGATTTTGAAGGGTGCAACCTCTTTCTAATGCAACACTGCCATTTTGCAAAAAGGCGTGATTTTCATTCTTATATTGATGAAATGAACATGGTACTTCAAAGAGGAAGTGTTTCATAAAAAGCTCCCATTTAAGAGAGTTCCAAATTTCTATAAGACGACACTGTACTTAGCAGACCTGGTACACCGTAAAGGAACACCAATACATGGCCTAGAGAAAAGTCACCGTAGGAATAGCAGGTTCGTACAGAGCCTAAAGTTGCTATATGTCATTTTCATTCACTCATAGGTAATAAATAGCTACTTAAAAGATTTCAGAAAAAGCTGTAAGTGCTGGTAAGGGGAATTGTACATTATGGAGACAGTATTGTAATGCCCTCCAAGCCATCGTCAGCCACTTGAAGGCTCGCTAAAAATATTGCAACAAAATGAAACAATTGCATTCGAAATTTCCAATAGCTTAAACAAATGACAGCATGAAACATTCGTCCAAACATCAAAATTCGTCTCTTTTCCTCCTGATCTCTTCATGTGCACTTCCAACATTGTCACCTGCAATTTACAATTAACGATTATTGACGTAACTTGGACCAAGCTGACAATAATTGCTTATAAGAACATAACAAAAGCTACACAGTAGATGACAACAAGCAAAATTCAAAGGATAACATTGAAGTCAATGGCTTCTATGGGAGCCCTGCCCCCCCCCCCGAAGTAGATTAGCTGAGATTGAGGCATACATTGGGATGATTCTATGAATTAAAATAAGGGTACTCGGCAAATCCATTCTACAAAAGTCGGCAACTCTACCACCAATGCTCACTTATAGGTTTACAAAACCTGCCCCCCCCCCGATTGAAGGGGAAGGGGGTAAACAGCTATGAAATCTAATCGATGTTTCCACTATATAGCAAAAGCAGTCAAAGCTATCAGCAATAGCACACTATCACCCCCTTAAAGCCAAAATGGGAGAGAAAATGTGTGCCTTCGAGTTCTATTATTTTAAAGAGTTTTGAAACATTTTTAAAATCTAATATAAGCACAAAGATAATTTCCTCAATAAGAAAGAGTAGACGGAGATGTCTTGCAAAAGTTTTCGTTGTTGGAAAACGCAGCTTGATGATGAAATTCAGTACAAGAATCGCGACAAGAAAAAAAAGACATTTTATTGTCTTTGTAGATGTATTTTAATTTCGACAATTCCTGAAAAAGTGAACTTTAAGAACGTGAGAGTACTGCATTACGTTCAATAAATTTTCTATGGGTCTGTGGCAGAATTTACGAAAAGGGCCCTCCTCTTCTATGCCATATAAAACTACGGACAACTCCATGCGTACAAAAAATGACTGCGTTTATATTTTCACTAAAAGATAACAAATATGACTCCATATCAACTGCAACATCGCATTGATTCTGTAATATACTTTTGGGATCATTCAAAAAGTATGTAACGGAGAAAATTGTCATTTTGACCCCCCAGCCCCTATGTAACGGCTTGTCACACTCGAGCTGATACTCCCTCCTTGTTACGTAACATTCTGAAATGCAACCCCCCCCCCTCCACAACACAATACTCACATTTTTTAAAAGAATATATTCCATAAAAAAGTCCTTCCCTCCCAAGGCACAGAGCAGTTAATATCTGTTGAGTAATAAAGTAACAATGTCTTCAGAGTCCAGAAAAAGTTTCAGCCTTCCTCTGGCTGTGACATCTTTATCATAAACCTTCCTCTTTTAAGAAAATCAAAACTAGCCAAAGTTCTTCAACTCTGCATTGTGTGTGTCTCGAAAAACTGTACTGTAAAAGGGCCATGCCTTTCACAGTCGATTTCACATTGACTGAAAACTTTGCTGAACCTAGATTGTTGATGCAACTTACCAAACCTTCCTCAAATACGATAAAGAAAGCAAAATCTTCCTCCGGCTCAGAACCGTGGAGCCGTGAATTTTTCTGAATTCTGAATGTCCTAAACATTTCAAACTTAAGGTTATTCTGGAGAAGCAACAGCAGAGATTTCCCAGCTAGAATTTCTACAGAGAGTTTTCACTCATATTTTGAAGATGAAGCATTTGATGGTACAATAATTTATTTGGGCCTCAGACTGATTTTGTCTCGATAGGTAGGGCAAAATGGATCACTCTTTAAAATCATACTTGCTTAGTACTTTGGGTCTTTCTAAACTACTTTTGGGAATGCGTCGGAACTATCAAAAGAAGAGAGTACTTCAATTTAAAGACTTCTCTTTCTTTGGAAAATGTGATTCATTTTCCCCACCACAATTTTCCTGAAAATGAAATATAACTCCAAGTACACAACTCTCCTGACCAGGAGAGTAAAAACTATTACAGCAATCAAAGCATACTGTCCGAACTTAGCAATACTTAAATATAAGCTATGCACAAAGAAATCCAGACAAAGACTTCCATATTACAAGAAATTTACATTTTTTCCCAGATAAAGCTACTAAGTGACCCATTTTGCTCCGACCCACCCTATATTATATCTGTGGTATCCAGTATAAAAATCCCCTTCCAAAGAGGGGGTATGTTTATAGGGAGAATTTCATTACATAGGGCACTAAAAGAAGGGGCATTTACTTGCAGTAGTAAAGTCTGATGAGCGAGTGGCCGAATAGTTTACAGTACTTGACTTCAGTGCGGAAGGGTCGACGGTTCGGGGCGAACCCTCGGGTCATAATGTGGATGCTCACTCACTGTCCACCCAACACCAAATGGGAACTCTATTCTGTGAAATGGGTACCTGGTGGCAACACTGGGGAGGTTAAAGGCAGCGAAGATAGGGACTGGCCACAAGGATAGATAATTCATAGAAGGTGGAAGATAAATATTTGTGCATATAGAATGTAAGCTCTACTGACTCAACACAACTCTAAATACACAATGTATTGTTTGGGATAAGAGAAAAATCTACTAAAAATACCAACCTGCAGTTGTGTCCATACCAGCTTGTGGCGCGATCGGATCATCAATATACTCGGTTTCAGAAGAATAATCACTAATTTCTTCAGAGTAGTACGGTTCGTTAGTCTTCCCATCCTCGTCGAGATCATCACCGCGCCGCCCTGTCTTGGGTTTCTGCTGGGCTTGTCCTGCAGCCTTGAGTGCATCATCATATAATCTTTGATCGCTTGGGTCGTAGTTTGTAACAAACCTCTCGTCAAGTGCGTCAAGGTCCTATAGAAAAAACCTAGCGATTTACTCAAATGTGGCTTGAATTCTATCAAGAAATTGAGGATAATTCTTTGAAAACGTGCAGGTTCAGCGCCTATTTACGTTCTTATGCGGTGGTTTTTGTCTCATATGAAAAGAACTGCATCTGCAATGATCATCAGGCTCACTCCATCAAAGGGGTCCTGGGGGGGTGCCCCATTTCAAAACTTACCATTTCTGTTGGCAAATTACTCTACTTCTTTGCATTCTAGGCGACTAACAAGAAGAATTAAGACCTATAGAGACAGACAGCTCATGAGTTTATTACGTCTATAGATTCACACAATTTGCCGACAAATTGAACACAATACTTGAGACTTTACGCAGATAGCCTTCAATCATGGGGACCATGCCTATTTCATAGATGAATTGTTGGTCCTACAGTCCCCAAAGAAAATTCCTATGATCAGCCCAGATGATCGTTTACTCTTGTCATCAACTTAATATAAGATCTCCTTTGGATTTAGCAAATGCGAAAAGACAGAGAAACCCTGGCTCAAATAGTGCATTGATCAGGGTTGCAGTCCTGGGGGTCAGAGGGCGAAGCTACCCTTGGTAAATTCATAGGAACTTATAAGGGTGTCGTCCCTCTGATTTTCAAGTTTCCTAGCGAATATCTCCATTGACTTTTTGCAATTTACTCCAGATTTTCAAGCTCACTTCAATCTTTAGCAACGATTTACAACTGAATTGCCAATTCAGCACAATTCAGTACAAATTCAATTGGGATGCCGAGAAATGAGTTGGATTACTTCTACTCGATTCTTTAATTCTGTGCCAAAAATTTTCAAAATAGAAAATAGAAAATAGAAAATTTTATTTAAAGTCACCCTTGCTACAAAATTAAGAGGAATAATGGTTTTGATACTACCTTCATGTCAACGTCTTCAATGAAAAATTCACCAAGATTAATGTTATCATCTAAATGTTTCCTGCTTGTCGACTTTGTTATGCAGGAGTATCCATTTTGAATGCACCACTGAATTAACAACTGTGCTGTTGTTGCTTCATAAATGTTTGCGATCTTCACCAAGCGAGGATCTTTCAATTTCTGGCCATTTGCAAGGGGAGAGTAAGCTTGTATCGCAATTCCTTTAGAAATGAGTTTCTTGACCAGCTCTTTTTGTTGGAAAAATGGGTTGATTTCGAGTTGAACAACTGTCACAAAAGAAATCATGAGCTACACTGGGATCAGGCACTGCACACTTTAAGTACTAATACAAGGGCATGACAGAATTTATGAAGTGGTCAACATATGTTTTCCAGTTGCTTTGTGGTAAAAAGAAAGTAGACATTTTAACAAAATAACGCTGAGGACAATCAATGTCTGTTCGGGGTAGCTGTAGTCAACATGGGTTGGAAGCGCTATTTGAGCCATTCTCTGCTCTGAGTATCACGGTATGTCATACAAATAGTCATAGTCAGTAATGTAGCGAGCAAGACATTCGATCATTTCTAGCAATGCGAAGAGGTTTTTACTGTCTCAACATAATGAGTATTATAAGCGAAAAATCTCAGAAGTAACTTTCCCTGACCACATGAATTGAGGGTAGCAACAGCGATAGCATATCATTCTCACCTGATGGCACAACCGCAGTTGTTCCAGCCAGTGACATGACTTGTTCATAATTGAAATTTGCTACACCTAACAATCTATGAAACGAATTAATGATCACATCAATAATCACTGAACCAACCAGTTAATCGATTTTTTCAAGTCATATTAGAATCGAAATAGTATAGAGGGCAGCCAATTAATCAAGCAGTCAATAAATCGATCAATCGATCAGTCGATCAATCAACCAATCACTTAATCGATCGATTTAATCAAGGCACAACAGCAGGACAATATATTGCGGGCTGACAGTTAAAATCTACGAAGAAAGCAAGAACAAAACTTCCTGATATGGCAATACAACAAATAAAAGTCATCACAGTAAATTATAAATCTAGATATCAGCTATAAACTGTCATGTAACATGTGGTGAAAACTTACTTGATTTTATTATTGTTTTTCAAACTAATCAACGTTTTCCATCTTTCAGCGTGTGCATTGTTAAATTCAGGGTAGTTGATCAGAAGAAGGTCGATATAAGCTGTTTGTAGCCTGGAGGAAGAGAAGGCTATTTAAAAAGCTGTTAGTGATAGTGATAAACGACTTTCCAAGGCCAACTAAACCTAGGCCAAAAAGGAGCAACTTTAGGATATAAAACAATTGTTTGTACCTTGTAGGAAATGAACATGTTTTTCAGAGGGCCGTTAGTGTGAGTGATAAACGATACTAGAGGTTCAACTAAGACTAGGTCATAACAGGACAACTTTAGGTCATAAAGCACTTGCAACATACATTAACAACATAGCAGACGTTGATTTCATGCCAGAGTTAAGGGTATTGACGATCAAACACATGCTGATTATAGCAACAGAACCAAGAGGGTGCTTACAGGACATTCTGATAAGGGTGGACACTTCTTAACAGTTAGTACTGACTATACTTCAGTGCTACTGGTTCCTAAAGTTTAACTACGCATTTGATGTTATGGTAAAGTTAAAGGTGAGTCCCATGTACGATTCTGTACGTTAGGGGAGTCCCCGTTAGAGGGACGCTTATCCTGAGCCGCCGGCATAGTGAGGTAGAGTGGCCAGTTCCTTTCCTCGCCGCCTTTAACTTCCCCAGTGTTGCCACCAGGTACCCAATTGCTGCTGGGTGGACAGTGGGCGAACATCCCAACTATTATCCGAGGGTTCGGCTCGAACCATCGATGTTTTGCTCAGCAGTCAAGCACTCTAGCCACTTGAACACTCGCCCATTTTGATGCTATAGGCACTTAAAATGTTCAGTGTTAAGACAGGGCACTGTGCAAATAGCAAATTTCAACGATATCCCACGTATGAAAAATTTGCCACAAGGATTACACACAATGTACGCGAGTTTGTCTTCTTAATTCTAGATTGCTTGCAGTGGTGAAAATATTCGAAATTGTAGAACTCCCTAGTGATTTTTCCTTTAGTAGTACAAATTCCTAATACTTTGGTCTTCTACATCTAAGTTCCTTACAAAGTGGTTCCTCGCAAAAAAGCGTGCAGAAAGATGAGTACTTAAGAAAATGAAGGGGCAAATGGATTACATATCAATCAATTCCATATTGATACGTACCTTTCAAGGATACTCAAAACAGCAGTTCTTGTATCGTATTCCTGCTCCACCCGCTCGGGAGGGTTCAGCTGAAAAAGTGTGAATCCCCTCATGTAATTGAACATACAGACTTACATCCCATGAATGTTAGAATTAGCCCCCTGGAGCTTATTCATATTTCATGCATTTTGAATGGGGGCTTATTTGAGATGGTGACCTATTCGAGGGGAATCTTATAAAATTATCTCGCATACGCCACACAAAAGCTCATTTTCAAAACTCCTTTTCTCAATATTGCTAGAAGAACAATCTACATACAAGCATCAGTCTATACTCTGTAACAAAGTCTTTATCATTCTCTGGAGTGGAACTTAATCAAGGGGAGATTATTAAAAAATTGAAGCTCCAGCATGGGGGCTTATTCGAGGAGGCGCCACTTCGAGGACTTACGGTCAGGGACGTAGGACCGGGGGGCCAGAGGGGCCATGGCCCCCCACTTTTTAGCAAACTATGCAGAAGTGTCCATTTGAAGCCCAAAATGGGCGTGGTAATGTGCCCCTTTAGGACTTGGCTCCCCCACTTTTTAGATGCTTCCTACGTCCATGCTTACGGTACTAACGATAAAAATCGTAAATAATTTCAATCATATTTGAATGTTTCCTGTTTCCTGCATCATCCAACAAATAACTACATTAAATTACATTAGATGCATTAGCATTACTGCCCATTACCGTCTACAACGATCCATTAATATTATGCGCATGGTTTCTTCTATTCTTTGCTGAACATGTGCTAAGTAGCAATATAAATGAAGAGAGAGCAAAGATAATTTACACCGTTTCTCATTGTGTTCAGAAAAGCATCATATCTCCCTGTTCCAGGATAATTTTCTGTATACGATCTATTAAAAGCTGAAATCCATACGGGGGGGTACGGAGCACGACAATGGAAAAGATTAAAGCGATTATAGTACTTTTGATTAAGTATAGAATTCGATTCAAAATCTACACATGCCAAGGCACGTTCAATCTTACTTAATTTATTGCCTCCCCTTCCTACAGTGCCCTCGAGATAATTATGTAAGGCGCGTTATTCATCTTAAAAATGATGGCTCATTTACTTCCTACAATGACCCATCATTACCATTCGCACATTTTCTGCTAGGAAAGGGCATAACACTAGCAATTAAGTCATAAACAATTCCGCCTTTTGAACTAAGTTTCACATACGCAGGACAGCCATAGTTTCCCGTAATCCAAGAATGAGAGTAAATTACTCCTTACGGTCGAGTGCCTAATGATTTTGACTGATGTTCGAGCCAAGGTCCACGTTAGAGACAATCATCTCGAATAAATTTTAAGCTTCTTGCTTTGTTAACTGTAATTCTATTTGAAGAAAACTCGTATGCAATAAACTGCTTTAAGACTTCTTAACATTTAAATCGAGACTTGGTTTATCAATCTCTAAAGCGGGCGAAAATGCCCACTCACTACTTGCGATATTATTTGTGCATTAGTTCTTCATTCAAACATACACATTTTTCTATAAGGATATAGTTTACAAGAAAATTGAGGTTAAAAAACGATGAAATTTAAGAAAAATATTTGGAGGATATTGCGAGGCTAAAGCTTCATCAAGGGTTGGATATTTTGCTTTGTGTTTTGGCTACAAAAAACAAATGTGAACTACACTTATCTGGCCTGTGAGTCATTATGCTATGATGAGACTCAGCAACTCTTTGGGGATTGTCAGTTAAAAAACTTTTTATTATCTGGATATAGTCTATACGAGTATTAGTACTGAAAATCGTCAAAATTTAAGAATAGCTTGAGAATATTCTTAGGCTGAAATAAAAACATTTTAAGAATATGGAGGCTCAGTGAAAAACTAGATATTATTGTAAGATTGTGTAAGCAAAAGTGATAACAACTGAAGAGAAGCCCATTCATTACCTTGACAACAATGGTGATATCCTCCCTTGGAACTTTAGCTTTCACGATGGCATTTTTCACGATAATTTCGTCCCTAGTTCATACAAAGAAAGATTCATTAGTTTACTGTGAGAAAAGTGTCTGCCCCACTAGGCCGATACATCATTGCATGGTAGGTACTTATAACCATGCATGACGATCAAGAGAGGGTCTATGCATTCCACACCACATGGAGGACAAACATTCAGTGTAACAGCAGTGTACCCATCAACAGTATAGCAAGGTCGTGACGGTATTTGGTTATGCGGTCAACGGATTCCATAAAACTTATGCAGACTTTGACTTTCACTCATGGCCCACCTTTGTAGTCGGTGCTGTATACGTGCCACAAACATAAACATGAAAGAGGGAACCAATTACGTAGATCTCAATTCTTACCCTTCCCATATGTCAATCATTCGATACCCTGCCTCCAGAGCCATTACCAAAGCATCTTCTTTTTCAATTGCTGTCTGTATATCCAAAATTCCAACACCCAATTTTGGTAGCTTTGCACCTGTGAAAGTTTTCCCTGGTTCCTCACCGTTAATCACAAATGTGAGAGTAAGGATAAAGCCGGATAAAATGATCGTTTTTCTTAGGTACTCCATACCTGTGCTATCTACCTACGCTATGGCACTGCTATACGCAATTGGTGAAGCCAAAGTGACTAACCTAAATCCTGCGTTAATGTTTTAAAGCAGTCCACAGTTACATATGGCAATCATTCTGGCAAACGACCATTTTGGCGGCACAAGACAATAACGACGCAACACATCGTTTGTGAAAGCGGAAATAGTAACAACCCACGTTGAGAATTTTATGGGACGTGGATTAATGTCTGCCATACAACAAATCGAGGCAGCGATATCAAAAGATCTATTGCTCTTGGGAATAATACAGCAGCCTCTCTTGCAAGTCCTTCATTTGTTCATTATATCACAAAATTCCTTCTTCACTATACTGGTATTACTTTTTCAGTGGGTTCAAACCAAGGCAATTGTAAACCAAATCTCAGTTCATACCCAAGCGGTATTATATTTAAGTTTCGAAACTAGTCTTTTTGCTGACGTCATGCCAAGCATTAACCTAATTTTGATTGGGGCAGAGACTAATCTATCAACCGAATACAGGAAAAGGCAGAAAAAGTAGTAAATTCTAGGCTACCACCATCAATTAATCAATTCTACACAATGTGATAAAGTCAACATGCATTCTATACGAGAGTTAGGAATAGGGGGGGTAAATTTTCGGATAGAAAAATAGATAGAAATATAGATAAAATATAGAAATATAGGTCCTAAGAAAGCAAGAAGAAGAGACAATATAGTATATTCCTCTAATTTTCACATTTATCGATAACATAAATAAATTTCAAATTGGCTATGATGCCAATAACAAGTTACTACTTTGTATGTGTATACCAAATTATATTTCCATGGGGCACACGAGAAATTCTCGAATGGCAAAACTTTGCAAGATTTAATCCCCTGAACAGTTGTGAATCGGAATAACAAAGTAGTAAATTGTTAAAGTAATTGATGCATGATCGAAACGCCATCGTTAACGATATTGTCCAACTTATATTTCCTAGAAATGTGTTATGTCTGATTAACTGTCTCTTTGAGATGTTGCAGTTCCCGTTGCTGGTTCCTTTGAAGCGAATTGTCAAAGTAGGTTCTCTACTACGATCGACCGTGTCTGAAACGTCCTGAAAAAACACAAAGAATGAGATTGTTGATGCCTACGGACGCAAATCGAGCACAAAAGCAAAGCACTATCCCTGCAGGAAATTCAGATATAAAAATTGAATTCTGGTTCACCGATCTGCAATTCTATGACAATTGTAATCCCAGTAAGAACTAAAATTAGATTAGAGTCGAAAAACAAAGAAAACATGTTCCTAATGCTTCAGTTGAATGGTGGTCTAAGTAAGCCGTTTGACTCGGATATAAGGGATGCTACCTTGTCTTCCTTTATCAAAGTATCCGCCATGTTTAAAGTCAATAATACGCTCGTGATTGTCAACCAGAGTTCCAATCTACAAGAAAATTGAAGAATTACTTTTGTGAATCGTAAACAGGGATACGGTGTGCGCTTTGCAAAAGCCCTTGCTATGAGAAATAGTGAACGAATGAAGGAAAAGCGAGAGAACCAACAAGACAACGAACGAACGAACGAAAGAAAGAAAAACAAATCAAAAAGGGAAACGAGTGAATGAATGTATGAACAAATAATGAAATGAAGAATAACGGATAGCTAGGTGAAATATGGATAATGTGGTAAAAGTATACGTAAAGAATGATAGAGTGAGTGGGGTCTGTAATTCTGAAACTGTGAATGAGGTCGCCTGTACCCTTGGACCCTTGACCTCGCGGTCATTCAAGTACCTCGCAGTCATTCAGTATAGTAACAACTGAAGCAGTTTTCACCGCACTGGAATCAAGAGGATAAAGAATCTAGACTAGAAAGACCAGACGAACTCAATATATGCAGGTGACATCTAAATAAGTTACAACATTGTTGAACTTTCTGTGGCATTAACTATCGTATTTAAGGTTTATACAGTGCTCTACAGTCGAAAAGAATTTTGTTGCATTGTTAATCAGTATACTTCTTAAATTTTGGAGTTAGAATCAACCCCGCCGAGCTGATTCTAACCTGTCGAGTGGGGGTTATTCCCATATCAGCGGTGAATCCTAAGTCACTCCTACACGGTCAGATTTTGAATACGAGTATCGAGCTCGACAAAATCTGACCCTATAATAGCGGCTTGAGACATGACCTCTTTTAGGGTCCTTATAGAATAACACAACAGCTGTTCTTCCAATTACTATTACCGCTTGTCATAAAGAAACGGTGCGCCTAAAAGCTTTCGAAAACTGTGAAGGGTGGTGGTCTCGTTGATCTTTTGTTTTGCCACGCCCATTCAGAAAGAAAGTCACCGTGTACAAATTGGTGCGTCTAACAGTTTTCGAAAACTGTGAAGGGTGTCGTCTCATCGATGTTTTGTGTTACCACGTCCTTTACACAAGAAGGAGCATCCGTGTACAAATTTTAGCTCTGCACCACTGACTCAAAACAAACTAAAAACTAAAAAAAAATGGGGTAATTTTGAAATATTGCGATGGGCCTATGATGACAAAAGAAATCAGATAAAAGAGCCTTTCTACAAGCCAACAGGCCATGTACTCAGCGGCGGTAGCATGGTGGGGGCTAGGGAACACCTTTCCTCAGTTCTCTCCACGTTCAATTTTCTACTTCTTCTAAATTCGATGATAGTCCACTGGCAGCTAAGCGTGTTTAACTTTCCCATTTCATTCTTGCAAACCATTTTCAAAGTGTTTGGTATGACTCAGCCTGGGCTTGAACCCAAGACCCCCCAGTTGTAAGGTGGATGCTCTAGCCATTATACAATCAATTCGGTTCAACGAAACAATAAATGAAGATAATGCATACCTTATCAGCCAATTGCAATGTTAAACTTTGTAGAAGTGTGGGCTCAGCGCCATGATTAAGAATCAAAGTTTGAGTCGGTTCATCCCAAGATGCCTGAAAACAAATAGAGATAACGTTTTGTTTCAGGAACGAAAAATGTACGCGATTCCAACAGAAACAGCATTAAAAAGTTGGCAGTAAAATGCTAAACGTTGGTGGCGGCACTTCAACTCATCTAAGATACTTCCGTAGAAACATATTAGATGGGCAGATTATCTATATACCACACTTGCAAAGACAACAACTTTATGTGGAAAAGAGGTTGCTGACGTAGTATGGATAGATATACGATGGCTGTTGGTATCAATGAAATTTCATAATGGAAATGACTGCACAGAAGAGGGCATGAAGAGGGCATACAAGTAAAAGTATCAGAAGTTAAAGGAAACACGCTGGTTAGGAAGGTTTGGATGAGGAGAGTCTATATAGCAGCAATCCAAGTACTTCAATGATAAGCTAGCACATAAAGATTGCACAATAGCAAAGACTAAAATAACGTATTTTAGACCGGTAACTCAACTCAATCAGATCCGACTGCTATATCGGATCTGACTGCTAAAAATCGGGTCTGATTGCTAAATCGGATCAGACTGCTATATAAGGCATACTGCTATAAACTCTTATGAATGGAAATCATGAATATAGTTCTTTACTTTTCTATGTCTGGCTACGGAATGACAAATGTTGGAGTATTCACATGTATTTTTCACCAGTGAACAGTACTTCATTAAAAATCTGTCACTTTCTTACGTCATTTTGCGGTCCACCTGTGACTTTTTTGAGACATTGCAGAAAGCACAAAAGGCCACGGCTAAACGATTCGAGTTTTCATTCGATGTTTCACTCGATAAAAACTCGAGTGGAAAGCGAGTCGTTTGGACACCTTGTCGTGTGAGTCGAGTGGAGTCCAAAAATATTGAGTGAAGTTTCATCTCTATCAAAACATTCGAGTGAAAACAGGGTTGTCGAGTGAAAATCGAACCGTCTAGCCTTGTCGAACGAGTCGAATGAAAGCATGCGCAGTACAGTCTCTTTTGGCGGGAAAATATTTGTGATGCGAAATATTTTTAGCTGATATACGTTATGGCAATAGGAGTGTGAAAATGCTGAAATTTTCTGATCGTATCAAGCTTAGGGAAAAGAAGAAAGTTACTTTAGCAATTGGGATGAATCTGGGACTAGTCGAGTGAAAAGTCGAGCGAAAAATCAAATCGTTTGGCCACACATGTTCGGTTAAGCTCGACTTTGAGATCAAATGTCGTGGGAAAAAATCCAGTGAAAAATCGAATCGTCTGGCCAGGGCCTAAGATGAATTTTCTGAAGTTTTCAACATCAGTTCCTCAGTAAGCAATCAATCAAAGGTAGCAGTGTGAAGAAAATATGTTCCTAGGAATCACACTACAACATTCAGAACACAAAAAGTTGAACTTATGCTTTGAATACTGTTTAATTCATAGTTCAAGAAGGCCACAACATTATAACTTGGTAAAGCTGGTCCCCCCCCCCCTTTAAGATAGAAAACCTACCTGCAGCTCTTCGTTGATGATCATCTTACTGACAATACTGTGCACAACTTGTGGGGGCAACTCGAACATTTCAGCTAAGCTAAGCATGCTGCAAACAAACAGATTTGCTTTACTGCTTCGGGTACTGCTAAAGACAAAACCAAACAAAAGGAAAAACACCAGCGCCCTATTGCGTCTTCGTAACTTCAAAACTATTGAAAGAAGAAGACTTCTGGCGAGATTCATTCGATAGCAAAGAGAGAAAACATTGTACATATAATGTCGAAACCCAAACCTATATAGCGGTTGTTTCCAAACTTTTCAAATTATTATACATTGCGGTCCCCTACAACATATTTTTTCTGATCAGGGTTCCCCGGAGGGGACAAGTATAAGTCAGGATAGATGTACCTTCAGGGAAAACAAATACCAACAGCGATAGAGGTTAATACAACAACGAGTCGAGCAAGCGACGGCAGCCTCTCGCGGTCCCCTAGAGCCCTTCGCGGCCCTCCTGGGAACCCTTCACGGTCCCCCAAGGGACAGCGGACACCAGTTTGGGAACCGCTGCTATATAGGATATCAAAATCTTAACAAAATTGCACATCCATTGGTTATACATAGTTATACTCGTGGCATTTCTAAGTCTATTCGTAATCTGGGCTAAAAATAACTTCACACTACAACATAAGTGCACTTAAAGGACAATTATAATTACAAAATCCTGGAAAGAAACAATACGATGATGATGATGGAATTTTGGGCTCCAGCATACCTTAATGAGTCGTAGACTTTGTTGTATGTAAACAGGTAAGTCCGCAGGCTTTCTTCCTTGATCTTACTGTTGAAAACATTAACAATACATTTGATTATTAATGATATTCATGAAAAATTCCAGCCAAAGTTGTATGATTAGCAAGTCACTTCAGAATCTATAAATTACAACAAGAATTGCGAAAAAGCCAACAAAGCTGGCAATCAGAAATCTGCGGGTTGTAGATATAACTAAAATTATCATGTACCTTTTTAGCATTTCCTTGACATCATCAGCTTTGCTAAATAAATTCCAACTCTACAAAAATTTAAAAATGAAAATGCCTTCATATACAAAATCTATCCCTTGTAACCATCTACTACTAGCAAAGTTACCAATTCATGTCTCACTGGGCCAATAACATAGAGCATCTTCAGTCCACGGACATTCAAACATACTTCATTATCACTGGAAGGAGATCAACTCAATTCGTACTCTCCATCCCCGTCTTAAAATCAAGTCAGACAGGGTTCATACACATCCTGCTAAATATTTTTCCTGACTATCCCTGGTTTTTTTCTTGAAAATGAATGTGTTTTTCCTGACTACAAATGAGAAATACATATTTTTCCTGACCAAACAGTGCTACAAATAATGCGACTGATCCATCCTTTAAACTAAGCAACTGAACACATTTTTTCAACTTGGAAAAGAAAAGGAGGCTCTCTGGTCAACTACTTTCTCAAACAAGAACATGAACTATCAAAAACTTGACAAAACCTAAAACTCTTTACAATCATCTGTAGTTGCCAATTGGGCACCAAAGAATTCATATGCATTGATGGCAAAATTCTTGGCTTCTTCCTGACTTTCTCCAAGTTTCAATGAAATCTCCTGACTTTTCCTGACTACCCTTTAAAATAGTTTTCCCTGATTTTGCTGACCGTATGAAGCCCTGTCAAAGTGTCTTAGACATCATAGCACTGCTTGTGCATGTTTGCTTTCACACTATGGCTATGCTAATGACAAGGCACACAGCCAACTCTCGAAAGCAACCAAACAACTGTAAACATCAACATTTAGCATCAAAACGAGGCTATATGCTGTTACAGTCGCTGGGTTCTATACCATTGCTGTAACACAGTGTTTTCATTTACGAAAGAGAGACTGCTGACTAGCAATGGACAGGCGATTGGAAAATAAAAGCAAAAGTAAAATATAGACGACAACTGTTGCAAACGAAAGAACAAGAAAATATGCCTTCTAAGGCCACTTTTACATGATTTCCGATTCAAATGAATCCGATATGTATTCATACCGTATTGGATTTACGTTTACACGCAGAGAATGATGAATACGGTATGATTCCAATACACTTATGAACACGGTATGAAATGAATACGGTATGAAATGAATACGGTATGAAATGAATACGGTATGAAATGAATACGGTATGAAATGAATACGGTATGAAATGAATACGGTATGAAATGAATACGGTATGAAATGAACACGGTATGAAATGAACACGGTATGAAATGAACACGGTATGAAATGAACACGGTATGAAATGAACACGGTATGAAATGAATACGGTATGAAATGAACACGGTATGAAATGAACACGGTATGAAATGAACACGGTATGAAATGAATACGGTATGAAATGAACACGGTATGAAATGAACACGGTATGAAATGAACACGGTATGAAATGAACACGGTATGAAATGAACACGGTATGAAATGAACACGGTATGAAATGAACACGGTATGAAATGAACACGGTATGAAATGAATACGGTATGAAATGAACACGGTATGAAATGAACACGGTATGAAATGAACACGGTATGAAATGAACACGGTATGAAATGAACACGGTATGAAATGAACACGGTATGAAATGAACACGGTATGAAATGAACACGGTATGAAATGAACACGGTATGAAATGAACACGGTATGAAATGAACACGGTATGAAATGAACACGGTATGAAATGAACACGGTATGAAATGAACACGGTATGAAATGAATACGTTATCGTGCATACACCAATAACAAGGCTCTTGTTTCTGTTCTCTCTATTACTTTTAATATTCACCTGTTTTGAAATCATATCGGAGTAAAATACATGTACAATTTAATACTTGTGCTCTCAATTCCAGCACTACCCAAGTATTTTGTAAAATGATGCTTGTCATACGTTGGTTGAGCCATACCCCCCCCCCCCTCCTGACTTAAACACTTAATAATTACAGAAGCAGTTAGCTAGCAATCTAATAAAGTGTAGTTTCTGTTCATCTGGTCCTTTGGGAGCAACCTTAAGGCTGCTGTGGCTCTCGGTGAAAATGAGTTTGACAATCCATTCACAAACAGATGGCCAATACGCTATGAAATTACACAGGATTCACTTGAATGCGATTTCTTGCAAACATGGTCTAAATTGAACTGTCGCAAAACATACAAACAATCTTTAAGAGTTCACTCGTTTTTCCCGTTGTCACCTAATTTCTGGGCTGCAAAGAACACCCAAATCAAGCTCTAATCCATAAGGCATCTTTGCCTCTTTGCTATGATAAAAATTGCCAGTTCTTGACTTGCTAATGAAATTACCTTGACGGCAAGGATGTATTCAGAACACTTTTTCCAATCACCCTTTTTCATTGATTTCACTGCGGCGACAATATGCTCCCTCATTGTTTCAGGGGGGCCTACAAAAACACAGAGACAATACATCATGACCAGAAGAAAATTAATCTAAAAATATCTCCAAACCAACATATAGCAGCTCCTCCTTTAAAACTTTCTGTACTTTGAAAGTAAAATAAAATGGCCTTAACACTAAGTTTACTTGACTTTCGTGATCTGGGATACAGTGAAACCATAATCAACAAAAAGGAAGAAATGAGACGCTTTCTTCATCCCATCAATATTTCCTCCATACCTAATTACATTTGAATCAATGACTTTCCTTGCGGCTCTAATCAGGGCTTTTTTAAGGAAAATTTATAGTTGCGCATTATTCTCGAGGTTACGATATTAAGGAATAATCATCCCTGATTCTCATCAGCATAAACAAATTGCACCTGACGAGCAGGCATTGAAATTATATACGTCTTGTTGCCAAACTTATGGGAAATAACATTTACATACGATACTTTTCTCAAAAGCGAATCTTATATATAGATAAAGAACTTAATCTGCACGGGTTGTTCTCAAGAAATACACAAACAATTTTAAAGCTGGACATTTTGCGCAGAGCGGCAAGTTAAAGTTAAAAAACCCTGGTTCCAACAATCAGAACTGTACCCATACACTATACACAGAAATGTCTGATTATAACCAACTCACCAACCAAAGGCTGTCTGTCGCTCAGGCGCAACTGATGATGCAAACTCTTGCTAATCATCCTCCGTCGGCTGTCATATTCACGTGCTACGGAAAACCATATCATGCCTTCAAATTACTATTTGTCGAAAGGAAATGCTTGAATTGCGATATATCAAGAGATACCATGAAAATATTCAACATGTCATCGGGGTTCTCAGAACTCTTTCAAAAAAAAACGTTCCAAGACTTTTCTAGGTTTTCCAACCAAACTCTTACAAATACCCCCACTTTTTCGCATTTTCCCAGCAGTTTTAGACAGACCGATGTGCCAAGGAAATGATCCGGCACATGAAGAAGCAAAAAACATTGAGTGTGAAAAAATTACTGAAAAACTGATGTAGAGCGTTAATAGAAAAGCCACTGACTGTAGTCTATAGTCAAGAGAATGGATTATTCTCAGTCTTTTTCTCACACTACCAGACAAAATCGCCTGGTTTTTCCAGGTTTTCAAGCAATGCAGACTCTTGAAAACCCTGGTCAATACAGAGTGTGAAGATAATATACATACATTAATTAATCCGAAATCGAGCATATCACAAAGAGACGGATATCATAGAAAAACTGTCAGAAAACCCACACCAATCATCATGCAAAAATATGCAAGATATCAAAATGAGGTTTTCAAAAATTTATCTAGCATACGATATCCCCCCTGGTAAGACATGAAATGCCTCGCAGGGTCTACTGGTATGCAATTGCAATGAACAGGTCATTTAATACATTAAGAGTGTTGAAAAATGGACTCCTGTCAGTCTTCAGTGTTAGTAAACATCATTATGATGGAAATGTATACCGTAAATTTTCCAATTAGCCTCTCAAGGGTTTTTGATACCTTTTGGGTGAGTAGGTGGGTGGGTGGGGCTTATTCGCGGGGAGGGACTATTCAAGGGGGACTTATAAATCTATCTGACACATGCCGCATAAAAAGTCAATGTCAAAGCACCACTTGTATTCATGTATGTTTATAAACATAGGGTATTTGTGTGTACTTGTGTTCGTACTCACCAGCCATATATGGTATTTCTAACAGCAATGCAGAAGTGAGGTAGACACACTCTAACAATTCCAAATTGATATGCATATGGAATGGCAACTGAAAAAACACAACAAAAAACATCTATAGCTATACAAAAGCCACAAAAAACAATTGATAAAAACAACCATTGATAGGCCATGATTAATCCTTGCTATTAAACATCACATAGAAAACTATTTGTTGGTCAAAAATAATTGATTATTTCTAAATTTGTTACAGAAAACGTTCACTTACAAGACGCCTCTTTTCAATTTTCTCTTGCTCAGGTGATTTCTCTGACATTTTCAAATTCATAAGACCCTGAAAGTAAGGCCATTAAAAAACATCTCATTGTCAATCGACAATCTGTAAATTTCAACTTCTCTAAGTCCTCAATTTCTCCCAATAACAATACATAAAAAGACATATAACCGGAGTATTGATTAATGTATTAAGTTCCAAGTCAGACAACTACAAGAGAGGAGAGGAGCAAGGATAAATATGGTAGGAATTTTGAATACTAACCTGGGCCAAGAGCTCCTTGGCTCTTCCTGTTGACTGGATATCAATAAGAGCATTGTGAGCATCTCTAATCTTTCCATGTCTGAATGCGCAGAGTCCAAATTGAACCATGGTTCGGTTGTACAAAATCTAGGATCAAGTCAATAAACTGAATAAGATGGGAGATGTCAGTCTTAAGAGATGAAGGTCATTCTACAGTAAAGGTCCCACACAAAACTGAACACTAAAGCCCTGGTCAAACAAAACGACATTTCACCCAAGATTTGATGATATATAAATTAATATACAGTCTGGGTGTAGTCAAACGATCCAAGATTTAAATGAAAATTTGAAAGCAATGTAAATGCTAAATGAAATGTTGGCTTGTTTTTGAACTCGTGCAAATTGCACCCAACATCTCTGAAAAACATTTGGTTCACTGAACGAGGCGTTCAAACAATCCAACATTTCAATGAACACGGATGTTCAATGAATGTTGGGTACTCCAGCAAAGATCAATTGATGATTGCAGAAAAGAGAATGCAACCTAATATTACTGAGCATTACTGCAAATAACAGATGTCTTTGATTCTAACTTGAAATGTGGGTATACTTCAAAACAATACTGCCAAAGGGCATACTATTCTGCGATATACCATTATAAATATTGCACGCATTACCTCCCCCGATGGGACAAAAGAAGTCCCATTGGGTCTACATAGCATGCTGTAGCTAAACAATCACAGTGGAGCGAAGAAACACGACTTGAACATAAGCAGAATTTATGCATATCCTAGCTATCGATGTACCCTAAATGATAACAATCTAGAATATCGTTGTACAAAATAAAGCCAAGAGCACTGAAACTACGCAAGGACTAGCGCGCCAAATGCCTACACTGCTTCTAATAACTAACTGACGCAATGTCTTGCATCTGCAAATCCTATTCAATTCCCCATTGAAAGACATTGTATTTCAGTGTACGAAAACTCCACTTCAGAGTACAACACAGGAAACTCGCAATGAAAAATCATAAACGGCACAGACAGTACAATAACAAATCATTTACGACACAGTAATGATACGGTTATAAAGAGAGGAACACACAGTTGTTCACTAACCTGCGTTGGAATGTCTGAATGTTGTATTTCTTCTTGCAAATGAGAAATCAGCATTAGATCTCTAGCTTCGTACAACCTATCGTGTAATGCGTGGTTATAGATGTGACACAACATCGCACGCGTCCTTACACGATCTGATCCCTTCGTGTACACGTATTTGCATAGTCTATCAATTACTTCTGAATTTGTTTCACCATCTACTATGTCTGCTTCATCTTTCTTCTGCTCTGCTTCCTCTGTGCCTTCTTCTACACTGCCTTTTTCCTCTGAATCTCCAGGTGCTTCTTCTGCTTTTGGTTCTGGCTCTGGTTTGGAGTCAGCCTCCTTTGACTCTTGAATCTTTTCAGGGATCGGTTCTTTGTGCAAACGAAGTCCAACTAAAATCAAAACAACAAGGACTGAGCTCTGTCGTTTGGCTGTCACCACAAAATGAGAACAGACATTCAATTTTCACCTTCCTAGTGAACCACCATATTAGCACCATAGCATTACAGTGTAATAACAATATTTGCACGGTTTGACGGATCAAACGATAAAACAATATCAAACTATGAATTCTAAAATCTTGGTTGACAAATACATTAATAATTATCCCCAGAGGCTCGGACACCTTGATCAGTAAGTATGAATAAACAAGAGCTAGAGGGGAAACACTCAGCTCAATAGGCAAAATCATGTTCAACGATACACTATGACTTAGTCATGCACACTTTTCTGTAAGAAAACCACTCTTTTGTCTGAGCCTCAATTTTTCCTGAAATTGAAGCCGAGATCTTACGATTTTCCCAACTTTTACTGGAGTAAACTGGCAAAAAGAGGCTACCATTTCTTGTACTAAAAAAGCTTGATCTTTGCTATCCAAAATTAACGAAACAACTTTTCAATCTTTGTATAACAGCTTGCAGAGAATGAGCTAATACAGATTTCTGGCACGTAAAAAAGATCAATTTTGGAACTCGAGCCTTGTAATTTTCCTGACATTTTCTTAAGATTTTGGCCCTTCGTGCCTCATTTCCTTATAAGCTTTTTTCTTATTAAAAAACATATAGTAATGTTTGACAATTCTCTCATCGTAACAAGTATATTATAAGTATATTCTGAGGGCAAAATTCTGAAAAAGCACAATTGAGGCTGAGGTACAATTCCTTATGCTTAATAAAAAGACGCCTGTACGTTCGATAGTTCTCGGACACGAGCTATGAAGTTAATAGAGAAGAGTGGCTTGTACGCAGACAACATTTGTGCAAATGGTTCAAGCCTGAAGTTGGATTAAAACGAATGTTCTGAGATTGACAGAGTTATCTTAAGGAAAGTGGAGGAGCATTGGAGGCAATTCAGTAAGATAAAAACGACAAAATGTCCGCATTTGTCTTTGCAATGAGCACTAGTCTAATGCCACGCCAAAGACCATATACGCTGCTAATTTCTGTGCCGTACAATGACCAAAATTGACAATCACAAAAATGATCTAATCAAAGCACATCAGAAATGGTCCCGCGAATAACTTCCTATCAGTAAGATAGACTATTCACTGGGAAACGGAGACAGAGGAAATGGAACGTCAGTAGATATACAGGCAAGCCTTTGTGCATAGGAATTTGAAGCATATACACAAACAAAGGGAAAAGTACCTTGATTCTGTCCCCCTTTCTCCACTTGTTCTCTAATCTTCTTCAGAGCTTTCATATCAAGCTAACAATAATAAACAATGAATGAACTATGAAGAAAATGAAGCCAACCATAGTAAAATAGAGAAGACCGTAAACCTTCAAATTAGCCCCCCTTCAGGCAAATTTACTTCATACTGTTCGGACAGGGGCCTATTCCAGGGGAGGGTTAATTTGAGGGAGGGGGCTTATAAAATTATCTGACCATGCCACATAACAAACTCAGTTTCAAAACTCCTTTTCTCCATAATAGTAAAAGAACAGTCTAAATTGAAGAATCAGTCTATAACAAAGACTTCATCATCCTCTATGGTGGGGGCATATTCAATGGGAGGGGGCAGTTCGAGGATTTACGGCAGAGTCAAAACCAATACTTGAGATATGCCCCAAACGCTCGTTATGACTGAAGAAAACAATGTGTGTATTTTGAAAATTTAGCGCAAAAAACAATTTGAGAAATCAAACAAAAATTTGTAAGTGTGTTTATGACTTGTGGTTTTTTACAATGTAAACTTAATACAGCTATGAAGCTACCCAAATACAATTTATGCTATAACACATGGGATCTTATCAAATCATTGGCTAAAAGCACCATTGATCGCAAATATGTGCGTATTACATCACATGAAATAACTCATAATACGATGTATACTATTGAACTTCAGTATATGACCTAAGCATCTAACCCTTATACAGTATGGTAGGATATATAACCAACACAACAAAAATCGTAAACATAAGAACTTAACCGTACTCCGTAATAAAATACGGATGTAACTTCTAGACTATTCTACTTTACCATAAATCCTCGGCTTAGCCCCCTGGGGGTTTATTTATTTTATGCATTTAGGGTGGGGGCATATTCGAGGGGAGGGCTTATTCGAGGGGGGACTTATAAAACTATTTGACACATGTTGTATAAAAAGCTCATTGTCAAAGCTCCTTTTCTCCATAATACTACAAGAACAGTTTAAATTCAAGCATTAGTCTATATCAAAGTCTTCATCATCATCTGTGGTGGGGGCATATTCAAGGGGGGAATTATTAACACTTTGAAGTTCTAGCATGGGGGCTTGTTCGAAGGGGGGGACAAATTCGAGGATTTATGGTATGCATGCATAAACGTTGTCAACGGAGTAAGCTATTATTCTATGGTACAAAGAAGTACCAAATGTCAGTTCAGATATAGTGGAAAAAACTGTGCAAAAACCTATACTAAAAACTCAAAAATACTTTTCTAAGTAAAGACGCATACAGAGGAAGTTGAAATATAGTAACAAAGCACTACGCTTCGTTCCAGCAACGTGGACTACATATTGTGTGATGAACACGGCAAAAATGGCAGCAAAATAAGACAAAAGATATGCTTATCAAAGCAGAGACTTCTAACGCTATATAATCTCAAAAGCCAAAGAAAACAGGCGCATACCTTGTAATAAATGTGTTCAATTCGAAGAAGGTAAACTTTTGAAATAAAATTCGGTGTGGAATTCTTTTCAAGGTAGCTCTGCATCCTCAAAATGATTTTCGTCAAAACAGCCTCGTCGCGAAGCCTAGTGGCGGAATAAATTCTTCAAATGAAACTCAAGACAAAAGCAGAACGCAGGAGAATGGTAATGGATTACATTTGCACATTCGTTATTATGCCACTAGACAAACACATTAGACAGTGACAGCATCAAACAACTTGCCTTTCGACGTACTCCGTGGAATGACAGTCTGTATGCTGAAGTATCTTAATGAACTCGGTGTAAAGTCTTTCCAGTACAGTGTACGGGCACCCACGCACTCTGTACGGCTCAGTCTCTTTCTAGAAAAACAATCGAAAATAAGTACGAGGCTCGGGCATCAACTACAGAGGAACTTCATTGCTGTAGGCCACTGACTAATTAACAAGCACAAAAAGTTGGGGGTAAAACTAAAGCTACTAAGTGCACTGATTGGATCAAAGTTTGTAGATATATGGCCATACAGATGTAGGGTATGACTATGCTCTCCGTATTTTAGCTATACTGTTTATACTTTACAACATTTATAGTGAGTTATATCTAGGTTGGTCAGAAGCCTATAGCGAAGCCATCAACAAAGGAAGAAATAGAGAGGCTTCGTGGAGAGGGAGATAAGACAAAAGTGTGCTGAATTTGATTAGGATTAGAATTGATTTGACAGAAGGCAAACAATTAGAATCTGGGAAGGAAGAAGAAGATAAGACACTACATAGTTTATAAACTCTTAGAAAGGATGACGAGACAAGGGATAAGAGCTTCTAGTGGTAGGAATACGTCTCAGTGAATCAGTAGTCATATTTCTGCTTTCCTGGAAACAGTGACTTGCCAATATCAAAGCATCATTCTGAGTTGTCGTGGTTTGAAAACGGAATATAAAGCGCGTCCCCACAACTACTGAATTTCACATTTCAAAATCTCCTGTTGCTATAACTGTCCAAGTTCACACATGTGTTCCCCTATCTTTTGAAGTAAAGGCATTGAAATTAGTCTGCTTATAAATAAAAAGAGGTAAACGCTACTGCCATATACGACTGCGTACGTTGGGGACTGCCAGCGAGAGAGGACACATACCCTGGGCTGTCGGCATTGAGGTAGTGTGGCCAGTTCCTTCCTCACCACCTTGGTCAGTGTTGCTACAAGGTACTACTTGCTACTAGACGGACATTAAGTAAACATCCAAACTATGACGTAAACCATCGATCTTCCCCACAACATATCAGCCCTCTAACCACTCTATCTACCTTTCCAATGTACATATACGTACATATGCATATATAATTAATAAAATACAAGTTTGTTTAAAGGCGGCCTAGGCAACTGATGTGGAACATTTTTGTAATTTTCAATAAGATATTGGCAAATCTTAATAAAAAACATAATGATAATGCTAAGAGATAGAAATTAAAATTAAAACTATGGATCTAACCAAAAGTGACTAATGTCAACGGTAATATTGATAAAAACTATGCCTCTAAAACTAATAAATAACTCGAATTTGCAGACACATACAAGAATCGTTCTATAAAACACGCACCTCTACGTTCTCTGCATCGTCAGGAATATCATCACCAACTTGTACATTCTCCGTTTCTTCAAGAATAGCTAGGATGTTCTGGATCTCCTCAACAGCACTACAAGTGCAGCAATGTCATCAATTAGCGAAACTACTCATCTTTGCAATACGGCTTGTGAATATATCAACAATTACAAATTCGCACAAGATAAATTCCTATTATGAATCCTTTTCTTACAAACAAGACACACACCACGTGTACGTGTGTGTATTGGTGTATCGGTGTATTGCAATACATTGGTGTGTTGGTGTACACCTTTTTTTGTATAAGAAAAACACTTTTTCCCTGAGGCTCAATTTTCTTAACTTTTCACGAATTTGAGGCTGAGATTTTCTTCAGATTTTCTTAACTTTTGCAGGAATAAAATTGCTGAAACAGGCTACTCTGTATTTGTTGGGCCACCATAAGTCTCGATCTTTGTACGAGAGTTTGCAAAAATGAGCCAATATTAATTTCTGGCATGTAAAGAAGTTGAACTGTGATTTTCCTAGCATTTTCTTGAATTTGAGCCTTGTGATTTTCTTAGGATTTTCTTAGGATTTTCTTAAGATTTTGGCCATTTGAGCCTCAATTTCTTATAAACATTTTTCTTATAAAAAAGGTGCATTGGTGTGTGTATTGGTGTGTGTATTGGTGTGTGTATTGGTGTGTGTATTGGTGTGTGTATTGGTGTGTGTATTGGTGTGTGTGTGTGTGTGTGTGTGTGTGTGTGTGTGTGTGTGTGTGTGTGTGTGTGTGTGTGTGTGTGTGTGTGTGTGTGTGTGTGTGTGTGTGTGTGTGTGTGTGTGTGTGTGTGTGTGTGTGTGTGTGTGTGTAGGTCATTGACACCAGCTGAAGAGGAAATTAATCTACATGTAAAAGCAATTCCAAACCTTTTCCACATTTCTGGCTTCAATGCTGCATCAGTACTAGGAGATGAGTCAAATATTGCTGCCATTATGTTGAACATTATTTTCAAGCTCATTCCAGCTCCTACCAAATGATGATCAGTGATGATAAAAACAGAAAATGTCATATTCTGGCGGAAATTTCAAAGTTTATTCTTTGCAACATATACCAAAGAAACATATCACAAAAGGCATGTTTATCAAGCTACAATACGTTGACTAGGTTGCAAACCCATTAAATGATTTCTAATGAAACTGTTGTTGTATCCAACGAATAATGACAACCATCTTACTAACTTAACTGCATCACTACACCTCAGAAGATAAGAAGTTACGATGCTACATTGAGTCAAGTATGAACCTGACCTTTTCTTGCAGTCATTTTATAACAACCTTTTAAAAATGCTAACTGCCATTGAATTTCGTGAGGACTAAGCAAAGGTGACAGACATGGATATAAACTGAACCAAGTAAAAACTGCACCATCGAATCAGATGCAATATAATCAATATCTACCTAGGTTATGCTTCTCAGCAATCCTCTTCAATTCTTTGAAATAACCCACTTGATCAGGTTTGTCAGTGCTCTGTTCAAATCATGGACAATTATTATCACTATGGATATAAGTACCTAAAGAAGGCAGGGTATTCTGCTCACCGTATCGTTACTATACAAAAAATGATTATTACAACAGTGGTGTAGAGACCTATGGTAAGGGCGTTGTATTAAAGTAGAAGGCACATACACCTTTACCAATCTTTTATTGGGAAACTATTATAGAACACACTCAGTGACGAAATAAAACTAACCACTTCTGTAAAGAAGTTTAAATCGAGATACACTACCGGGATGGCAAATATTCCTACGTGCTACAGTTGGATTTAATTTTCAGTTTTCGCAATTGTACACATGATATACTATAAATACTTGGCAATAATCAGTCTAGATGTAACTGGATATAAACCAAATGTAAATAAGTCTCAAAATTATATCCTGTTACATGCATGTGCGCTGCTGTAAGACTTTAAAGGGATGAAGCATTGCGTGTTATTATTATGATACAGTTCTTTGCATGCAACACAAAAATTAGCATACAAAAACGTGTCTGATAAGATCACTAGCCGCAGCAAAAAAGTGGTCTTCAAAATAACAACTGTCAAACACCAGTACCTGTTAAATCACATTAAAAGATGTTCTATTCTTGACCAAGAAAACAGAATCAAAAAATAATCTGCTTTCTAACGATGCTCAGCTTCTAGAGTTGATTTAGCACCTTTTCACGACCGATACACACAAGCATTAGTGAGTGCCGGAGATACCACAGTGCAAGAATACATTCGCATTCGCTGCTTATCTCTAACCCACAGAAAAATGTTGTGTTGGAAGTGAAAAAAAACACACCATACCTTCTTGCCACGAACAGCTAAAATTTCTTGCAACTTCTTCAAAACAGCCTGGTGATTAATTTCAGTGTCTTTTGGAAAAAGTTGCCTTGATTTTTCCTTTAAGGAAAGTATAATATTGGTGAAGGTCACATAGAGTAAGGCAATACTACCTATAGAATTTATGACAAGCTCAATTGTCATGACCAAAAGCCATATCATTCACAATTCAAAATAACGGCAAGGGAATGCCACAGGAGGAGGAAACATAACAGTGCCAAGTTTTAAAGGGATTGATGATTTGCAGGGTCAAAGCCAAGTCATACAATGTGGCTATGAAATTATGGTACAAACCAAATTGTTAACGATTGGCCTTACAAATCACCAAATTGTGGTGTTTATAAGCAAAGTATCCTTACCCTTGTAACTTCAATAAATCCTTCATTGTCCATAATGGTGATTTTCTTTTCTAATTTCTCCTTCTCTTTTCCTCTATCCAACACTTCTCTATCAGGTCTTTCTTTTTTAACTTTCTTGGACACCTTAGCTTCACTCCTGAAAACAAAAAATCAGGTCACATACAAAACACTTGCTGATAAAAACAAGTGCAAAGCAAATTAACAAGCCATTCAGAAAACTCTTCAGCTGTAACAGAAAAATTGTCAATTTTTCTCACAGCGAACGTCCTGTCAGATTCAGGATTTGTGGATCTTCCCCATTTCTCTTTCTTGACATGAAAGATCCCTAACGGTTAAGATTCCATTCCTTAAATTCCAATATTCCTTACTAAAACCTATGAATCTTTTAAGATAAAAAACGAATGACATCTTTATCTTGACAATATTGATCTTCGGTTTTTGACTACAGGTCCAACTTTCACATCTAAATCTTTAAATTCAAATTAGCCTAGCCTATATATATATAAATATATATAAATATATATAAATATATATAAATATATATATATATATATATATATATATATATATATGTATATGTATATTATATTATATTAAATTATATCATATTATATACATATATAATATATATTCTTGACCAATCACAGCATCGCACATTTACCTTGTGCCATCAAACTATCTTTAGTCCTATGATAGGAATTGAATAGAATGCAGATATTCACCAGCGATCTCATTGTGATCTAAAAATTGACTCACTTGTCTGATTTCAAAAACATGCTAGCATGTAACACACGGGTGCCTCCAGCGGGAAGATCATCATCCGATGAAGTCTCACTTTCATCTTCATCGTCACCAAATAAACTATCAACGGAATCTTCATCGTCTCTGTCTGAGTCCTGACACAACACAAAAGCAATTCTCGTAAAAATCGATTGGCCAATATCATCGACTAAGTCATTTATTCATACCTCATTTAATCAAATAATCAATTAATCAACTAATCAATTAATTAATCAATCAATCAATCAATCAATCAATCAATCAATCGATCGATCGATCGATCAACCAATAGAGATCAACCAATAGAGTATCAAACATCACATGTATTATACCATATCTAGCCATATCACATCATTATCAATATCATAATTTATATTATTAATCATCTATCATACAGCAGGAACATGAGCAACTTGCTTCCCCCAAGTAAGTTCCCAGCTCAGTGAATCATTAACCCTAAGCAGGTATGCTGCAAATTAACTTGAAGGGATGGTAAACTCCATATGGCTTTGCTCATATCATAATCTAACGCGCTTCTAAAGTAGTTTTCGGATATCAAGTAAATTTTGCATGATACACACAATGCGATGAAATCAAATGCGAAAGAAGTGATTTTTGAAATTTCCTAGTACATTAATTAATTGATTTACCTCAAAATAATTAATTCAACCTTGCAATACTACACTTGAAATGCATAAGCTGTACACGTTCTTTCTAATATATATGAAAAACTATTGCTGCTTTCAACCTTGACAGTTCTTAATATTTTATCAAATGCAGCCTTATATGTTTCTTAAATGTTCGTAAAAGTCTTGAACTTTACAATAACAGCAAGGCAAATCTGAGAAGAGAAATAGGATGTTTAGTTGAAAAAACTTGAGAAAGGGATGTTGTTTATATATTTGCTTTCCAGTTTGACAAAACTTTTCTGGCAAAAACAGCGCTTTTAATTTTACAGTTGAAGCTCAGCCTGCCTTTGTTTCTTAATCGTTTCTTAATTTTTGCCGGGATTGAGTCTCATGTTTCTTATTAAAAAAACGTGCACACCCAAATCTACTGGCGCACTGCTGCACTGCTGCACTGCTGCAGCTCAGTTCGTCCCTAACTGGCCTGTCTATCAAAAAAAGTATCGCAGATTCGACCCTCACCATCACCATCATCATTATCATCATCATCATCATCATCATCATCATCATCATCATCATCATCATCATCATCATCATCATCATCATCATCATCATCATCATCATCATTATCATCATCAACATCTTCTTCTTCTTCTTCTTCTCGTTACGCCCCTCACGGGGCCTGAGACTGACCCTGGGGTCAGTGGACCGCCTATCAATTGTTTAAAAGAGGTGATTGAGTCGGCTACACTCAATCCACTCTGTTACCCCAACAGTTACTTATCAGAGCTGCAGCCTGAAGCTGCTGTGCCTGACTTTCAATGAAGGGGCCTGGTTGGACAGTTTGCCACAGGTCGTCAACATCTGCCCCAATTCTGAATCTTCGCGATATGAATCACTATCAACTTAAGGGCAGTCTCTCTGTGCCCGCTTGCCACCACGAGGAGGTCTCCAACCATGGGCTAGCCATCATCAACATCATCATCAACATCATCATCATCATCATCATCATCATCATCATCATCACTACTTAAAGTTGGCACCTTTCTACATAATTTCCAAAAAACTAATTGATGCCAACTATTTGCAAAATAATTTAAAAAGATTTTACAAGGAAAACATTTACACGGATAAGAAAAGAAAAAAATATTTTCTTTACAACTAACTACACAACCATACAGGCAAGCTTTATACACATTGCACAATTGCAGTTTGTGCCTATCCAGGCCTCTTATCTTTCTTTAAAACTTGAAACTGTTTATAGCTCCTTGACCTAATCACGCAGATTATTCCACAATAAGCTTCTTCCTCTGAATAAAAGCAACTGTATGCCATATTTTATTGTTTATTCATTGGCAACTTGCAGAGGTTCTTAATTCTGAGATCATAAAGAATGCTTTCCTTTCATGGAGTTGCCAAAGTATGATGGATTTATGCATGGAACAAAGGTCACCCACCCCTGCCATACAACAATACATTACCAATATACACAATTAAAAAACTAACATTTCTATACCTAATATGATATCATACATTCCGAAATACCCAATCAAACATACACATATGGCAACATCAAGATTTTTGCTTGCTATTTTCTTGATATAAATATAAATATATATATATAAATATAAAGACACACAATAAAGATAAACACATGTTGAGCTGCTCTAAAACCCCTGAAGGTATATGATACTTACATATTTTGGAGCCGAATCTTTCATAAAAGAGGAAGGCCCATCAATACCATCCTCGTCACTTTCGTCTTCTGATGCTACAAGGTGAATGCAAAACAACATGTTTTAGCCAGCTTTGGTGTACCACACATAACTTGGAGCAATAGAAAACTGCAAGGCATTACAATTGGAAGTTCCAATTATGCAGAAATCACGGCGTATGGAATACCATACATTATGCTGATAATACCTTTCAAATTCTATTTTTACAACTGCCATGAGCTACCGATTGACTAGCATAACCAGATAAGATTAACAAATTATATTTACATCTACTGCATAACTGCAAACAGGTCAAAATATGATCAGTAGATGACATAAACCTTGCTACAGACACCACTGTGCATCTGGTGTGGCAAGAAAATAATTTGACAGAAACTAAGCCAGCATTCAACTGCATCTATCTCCACCAATATTTTCTTTTCTCTTATTGTAAATAAGCATCTTAGATTCTAGGGCTTTTGTTATCGCAAATTTTACAAAATTTTACTCTATTAAGAAACTGAATTTTAAAGCTTTAAGTTTTGTAGTGGAGGGCCCAATGAAAATGGGCCTTGCTGAGGGACTACCTTCCTTAAATTTTTTAAATGAATGAATGAACCAATGTTATACCAATGTTATTCAGGTCCGACTGAAACTTGTCAATAACAGCTATACTAAATACTCTTTCATATTTTAAAACCAAAATCTAAATCTTCTAAAAATAGACCTTCCAGTAATTGGGTACTATCCATTATTTTCAATATTCCCCATTGGTCAAGAGACCTACTTACAAAATTGCAAACTGATATAAAGTTGCAAAGCCATTTCTATCTAACTGGACTTCTCAACTGGCTCGTCTCTGAATGTCTCTTAAATATGTGCTAGGTAACCACAAGGAATAATTAGTACCTGACTGATCTTCATCCTCATCTGCTTCTTCATAATTTTCTGGATTCTATAATACCAAGACAAAGTAAATACTACATTTCTAAAAATAAATATTATATTTCTGGCATAAAAAATAAGTTAAACAATATCAGAATTTCAAGCTATTTTACCTAATTTCTGCAGATTGAGGAGCTAAAGCCTGCTAAACCTATATACTCATAATACCAAGCCAATAAGGATTCTCATCTCTTCCTGGCATAGCAGTAACAAAACATAACAGTAACCAAACAGTGAGAACTAACTCAAAACTGTAAATTTGCCAGCACACAAGAGTAATAACTGGTTTCCATGCCAGTCTCAACATTAGCTCTGTCTTTACAAAATCAGCAAAGGCAAAGCACAAATTCTGACCATCTAAGAGTGCAATGTGAAATACAATGAACATGATGAGATCTTTTCTCTATAGTTCACAAAACCATAACTAAACAGTGGCATTAATGGGCCTCATAGTGAACTAAATAGCATACTTCTCTATAATCTTTAATTTTCTCTTCAAAATCTCTGTTGTATTTCTTCATTTTTTGTCTCAAGCTACCTAATGCCTAAAACAATAACTTGAATAAAAATACTCCTGCAAATTTTAAAGATGATGCTGAATTGCAAAACACGAAAAATAAGTATCAAAGCATCATCCAACACAAGAGGATACTCTGTCTGACACAATCTCACTTTTGATGAAAGGGCAATTGTTGGAAACCTATCATTAAAAGATGTGGTATTGTAAAATAGCATATATACTGTACTTCCCTTAAAAAGTGCCTAGGACACTCATTCCCAGGAGGTGCTCTACTGAGGAGGTGCTCAATTAAAAATCAGGATCATGGAAGGGCGATTGTTTAAGTTCTTACATATACCAAAGTAGCAGAAAAGTAAACATACATAATATTATACAAAACTACTATTATACATAACACGCAATAGAACTAGAGGCAATGGAATGCTAAACCACAAATACCTTAGCATTAACTTTTGTCAATTTCTGTCGACTCTCTCTATCTTCCCATTGCTAAAAAACATTCAACTACAGTAATCAGATCAACAAATAGAATCACAGTTCTGAAAACAAATTGCAATGAGTATGTATGTATGTCTGTATGTATGTGTATATGTGCATGCCTATATATATATATCAACCCTCAAGAAAAAATTCCAACTCTTAAAATGTTTCGGCACAAGCCTTCATCAGTTATCTGTCTATTTATGTCTTTAAAAATTTCTTTAGGATTGAAGCAATTTGAGTGTATATATATATAAATATAAATATATATATATATATATATATATATATATATATATATATATATATATATATATATATATATATATATATATATATATATATATATATATATATATATATATATATATATATATTTATATGAACTCAGTAGCTTGCGAGTAACCAGGATTTCTCCTTTCTCAGTGCAGACAGAAACATTATTATTCTCAGACAAGTAAGGAGAAAATTAAAACTGACCACCACCGGGAATCAAACCACGGATCTCTTGCTTTCCAGGCAAGCGTCTTAACCACTAGACCACAGTGGCATGTTTTAACTCTCCTGATTTTAGCACCTTTAGGTTACTTTCGGCTTTCGCCTTTTTCAAGCAGCTCTACATATGAACTCAGTAGTTTGCTATATATATATATATATATATATATATATATATATATATATATATATATATATATATATATATATATATATATATATATATATATATATATATATATATATATATATATATATATATATATATATATATATGTATGTATGTATGTATATATATTTATATATATATAGTCATCTGCAACACATCTGAATTGATCATAAATAAGTAGTAAAGAGTTAAGAAGTAAAACTTAAAACTATTGCACAAAGGAAACATACATTCTGCACAAAATCCTCTAGTTCTGCCAATGATTTGATATAAAAACCTGGAATTCCTTCCTTTTCTATCACTGCCTTTGCTTTTACATATGCCTTGCACATATTTTCCCATTCTAAAAAAACAGCATAATACAAGTATACACAACAAAACAGTAAGAAAAGCATAACTCACCCAGCAGAGGAAAATTCCATAATTAAGATTAACAATAATGGATGCCTCTCTCATCCTTGGGGATATTCACATCACAATACAGATGGGAGGACATAACCTGCACATACAAAAATAAAATTGCAATTGAAGACTAACTGATTCTCCATGCCAACTCCCATCACACCAAACAGAAAAACTGGAGGGCAAATAAAAATACTGTCCTATCTAAGTAAAAAGTCAGCTCCCCAGCAATGAGATCAAAATCACTGCTGCTCAGGTTCTCTCTGAGTATGGCTGCATTGTGTTAATACCTGTTAATACTTTTGCAATGTCCTTGATCTTCATGCTGTTTCTCATCTGTTTTATTGCAGACTGAATCTCCTCATATCTGTGAACACAAAACAAACAAATTGAAGGATTACTTAACTGTTGATTTGTCATAACTTCGTTGTATTTCTAATTTATAAGATATCACTGTGGGGTGTGACATACCCCAACATTCTTCCAGTAGTCAGTACATTTTTATTTTATTCTACATGGTAAAATGGTATATTAGTTTGGCTATATAGCTTCATGAGAGTAAGTAAGACTAGACTTCACACAATTTGCTTATCCTGGTCTAACACCGTGCACATACAGCTTGTAAAAGGGAGCTCCTTAATAATAAAGGGTGATGTGTAGCAATTAAAAGGATATGGCCCAGAACTCTCAATCCACACTATAAACAAATCTTGCTAGACTTCAACCAGCAAAGCACTGCCACTGCATCATGAACAGCCCTCAACATCTGAATTCACCATATGGGATCCACAATTCACTATCTCCTTATGAAGTTATTGTACCGTAAAAAACAAGCAAGTACTTGAAAAGAACTAGCTTTGCAGAAAAGTGAAAATACTTCTATCATCAAAATTCTGATCAAGCCTCTCTATTTACAGTGTGGCATGCACACCTAAGCACATTCCATCACCTTATTCTATAAAATTAACCAGTTGCATGCCTTGACATTAAACAGTGAAGATAAATTGCTTGCCTCGATGTGAAATTTCGCCACAAAGTGTTTGATAGGTCACATGCCTACTAATATCCCTACAGATAGGCCTGGCTCTCATACTTAAGAATACAAAAACAAAGAAAATGCACTTCAAAGAACTACAATGATGAATACAGTAAGATCTTGTCTGAAGCAAAACTTTAGATACTTGAAATATTGAGACTGATAAAATTTCCTGGCAGCAAATTGAGATACTCAAAAAAGGATCTTTTGCTTTTTTGTCCTTTATCAGTGTTTGGCCACTTTGTAACTGCTATATAATTTTACAGTAAATAAACTATGCTGGGAAAATGAACCACAAGGAGGTTAACTTTCTTGCTATTCACTGTAGCACTTAATATTAATATCATTACCGTTCTAATGGACATGGATAAGAAGCTCTTTATATCAAATATTGATAAATATCAAACTAAATTTAATTACATATTAAGCGTACCAAGTGTGGTGAGGCTTACTTGACCAAAAGATGAACTGCATTCATAACAAGATGTATATAAATAAATATAGCTAAAAAATCTGAGCTCCACAAGCTTACCACATGCTGAATTCTTAGGTAAATATAGATGGCATTGGGCTAACAAGTTGCAACTTCAGTTTTCCCCATCTATTTTTGTATTTCATTCTGTTCACACTGTTCACTGGAAATTTTTAATAAAGTGTACAATCTTCCATGAAAAAGAAAAGTTACATTACCGTTTGTCTTTAAGACTTCTCACAGTTCTCTTAACATCATCTTCATCATCACTCATTGGCAGGAACCTGCAATAATGAAAGGAGATTGTGAATTCAAACAAATTTGAGTGAATTTTATTTGTAAGTGATAGACTTCTGTACGTACAAAATCAAGAGTTCAGTTTACGTTCGTGCAAAACAAGATAGCAATAAGAAAATTATCCTGGTAAAGGGCAGGAAGCTCAGTATGCCCGTATGTCTCTCTGAAACATAACTATTGCTTCCGAGCAAAGCATAAGGAAAAATAACTACTCAGTACAAATATCTGTCAAATGTCTTTCGGGCAACAATGGAAATGGCTCTGCTTACAGATTTCCTATATAGCCAAACCCTAAACTGTGAGTTAAAAGTTCTAAAAACTATTTGTTCATTACAGCCTTCCTTCCAGAGAGGTAACTACTCTTCCGTTCATACGACGGTCGATGCAGACAAAAATAGATAAGGCTATTTGCTATTGCAGAGGTAAAGAATGGCAATAAACACTGGCATTAGAAGAATAATAGAATCAGTCTACGCAAATAAATGTCGTTATCCTTACATAGCGTGCCCCTAAGTATATTATCTTACTTACATTGATGGTGCAACTGGCCTAGCTCTCGGAGCTTGTTGTACATCTTCAACATCACTATCGTCTGATTCGCTGGAAGAACTTCCAGCCATAAAAAACTTAGACATGACTGCGTTCTAGGCGCTGAATTTCAGCTACGATCGTACCGGCCTACTCTGTCATATCGCTTCTAAAGGGAAAGATCGGGCAAACACGTTTTCGTAACTTAATGTAAAGTGCGCACGCGCCAAAGGATGCTCGAATACGAGGCATGCCCAGAAATGTACACCCAGCTGCCGAAAAATTTGTTCAACATTTAATTTCGAACAAAAAGTGCCTATAATTAATGCCTGCACCTTTTGAACGCCATGAGTGTATGTCTCGTATAAATTAGAAGCATAGGCCCCTCTTTACACAAGCAGTTTATTGCGCAAGCCGTTCGAAAGCCTCTTCTCTTGCTCTTTACTGTAGAGCAGAAATATTTCAAAATCGTTTTATACCAGCGGGTGCTAAAAGGTGGAATGAGCTATCAAATAAAGAGAGAAATACTGAATCCTTGGTAGTCTTTATTGATAACCAAAGCGAGGAAACTTAACACTTTTTCAATAATGCTTTAAGATTACTTTGTCTACTGGTGTAGTGCAGAGTTTTCTTAAGGAAAATTCAAAACTGCACATTTTTCTCGCTTCTACCATATTGAGGAATAGTCCTTGATTCTCATAAACACAAACAACATACACTTGGCAAGAAGGCGCTGAAATCATGCATGTACTATACCCATGCTTAATAGGTATATAATGTAAACTGCACAGATCTCCTATAAGAATTGCACAAGGAGCTTTTAGAACTGCACATTCTTTGTAGAACTGCTCGTTAAAAAAATCACTGGGGTGATGGCATACTAGCCATAAAGTGCTTTTTCTCATGTAAACTCAAATTAGTGCCGCACCTCGACTACAGAATTACAGTACTTCAGCTTTATTAGCCATGCGAGCCACACTGTACGCAATGCCAAGCAGTCTGACTAGTACAATGGTATACAGTATATAATATGTATATACAACTAGATAGTAACTGTGTTAATAATTAATGGTTAATCTACAAATAACAAGTTCAGTGAAATGCACTAATGATCGCCAACAGACGAATAACAGTAAAAGCCATGCAACCTTAAAGTTTTTGAGGATAATTTCGAACTGCAGATTATTCCAACAGGTAGTATATTGAGGAATAATCCAAAGTTCTGATCAGTATAATCAATAGCATAATACACCTGACGAGCAGGCATTGAAATTATGCATGTCTTCTTGCCATACTTATGGGAAATGAAACGTATGCACAAGGTAGACGTATAATATAATCTGCTCACCCTTCTCTTTAGAGATGTACGCACAGTTTTTAGAACTGTGAATTTTCTGTAGAACTGCACGTTAATAAACCCTGTTCAACGTGGCTTAAGCCTGGATTCCATACTGTTGTAAGCGACAGGGATGCGTCCCAGTCATTGGAGATACGACAGAGATGCATCGAAGACATTCTCTGCAATTGAAGCCACCTCAAGCGTTCCCGCTTCGACCGGGGCGTCGGCGAGGTGATATTATGGGGGCGTTGGTGATATCACCAAAGGAACGTTCTCGTGTCACCGTTAGCGTTCCAGTAGCATCACCGATCACTTGAATACACGCTTCCCTGTCACTTGCAACGAAAAGGAAACCGGACTTTAGACTCAGATGAAAATGTGGACTAGAGACAAGATAACAGTGTACAATGCTCAATGAACCACAGATTAAGAAAGCCACAGAATCTTCTGAAACCTGAACACCTGGAAGAGAAGGCAATACTGTAGAATGGAGTAGAGGAATCATATATTATTAGCTGGTATGTAAAGATCGTATGCTCTGATTAACCTCAGAGAAACATATCTCCGCAATAAACAAGCTTGCTTTCTTCACCAGAGATATCAAGATTCGCAGTGTTGTCGTTTAGACAAAGGCGTGATCTCTAAAAGCTGAAAGTTACGTTCGGGATACAAAAAAGGAGATGAGGCCTATTGTGGATGGTACAGGGTTGTAGTCATAACTATATATCTTATCAAGAGTGGCCATCAAACAAAGATCGCATACATAAAATGACAAAAGTTACGCAAAGACGGCAGGATTTTCCTCAAATGCCCTGAAACTTCACCCACTTCACTTCACCCCACACTCATCAGATTGCTATTTCACTTAGAAGAGGTAGCTGACTAATCTAATATTTTAGAAAGCAGAATCAGTTTGTTATCTTCATCAAACATTCATGCAATATCTGTTTTAACTGTCTGGCAAGGTGAGTAAAAGAAGGCAGTGTTTGCTTGATGAATGTTTACAGGATCGTTTGGTCAATATATATGCTTCCTCGTTGACTCATCGTCTTCTCTACCCATTGCTCTTTCAGCTGATGCTCCTTCTGGCCTTGAAATGCGACGATGGAGATTCATCTGTGTAAAATTTCTTAGTATTCAATTGAGAGCTATAGACACGATGGATACTGTACAAAACAATACAAGGATTCGGAGTACTGCCAAATGTGAATGAACCATCCTCCTAATTTTCATAAGAGTAAATTTGAAATTCGCAAGCCCTACCCGCATCACATGTAAAAACAACTTTCTGAAGTCATTTTTACTTTCTGGGAATGGTAAATAAGAATGTATAATAAACCTTATAAGCATTAAACTCTTAAACGACGATCTCTAACCGCAAGCAAAACTAATTAACAGTAATCTGAGTTTTGACTTGGTCGTAATAAGAAATCTCTTACAAACGCTATGAATCTAATCAACAATGAATGCGCATCAATCAGAACACCATGACCTTGTTTATAGTCAATCCAGAGTTTGACCTTCTTCGCATCAACTGGTGTTGTGCATTGCTCTTTCCAAGATGGCAGCAGGCCTGTCCTCAATTATCCTTTACTCTACTTAAAGATATACCATGGACACCACAACGATAAGATATTTTATTCAGAAGCGAGCACTATTAAAGGAGGATTGAGTGAAGCATTTGTGGCACATAAATATGCGAAAGAACTGTATCACCTAGCATCTGACGTTGTATATGTTCATGTAAATACAGTTGCTGCTCAGATCGGAAAAGCTACCTTTCAAGGAAAAATTGGTTCGTGAAGCAAATTTGTTGCAGAGCAACTGACATAATTAATATCCATTACGGTAGTTGTTGGCAAAGAATTTACAAGAGCATTTGGTATCCAAGTATTCAGGAGATTAAACACAGTGATTCGTACTGTTTTGTACCAATTAAACATATACGCTTAGAAAAGTACAAGCCTCTATTTTAGGGTCAAGAGACGCAGTAAGAAACAAACTTGGAAATGTAGGGCTTTTTTAACATTATATTTTACTGAGCATACCAACTGATGCAGAGAAGCATGGCAGCTTGAAAATGGCATTCCAATGCAGAAGTTCGAGTGACTAGATCGTTTGCTTTCAAGGCAAAAACCAATCATTATATTAGTAAAACGTGCCTTCCTAGCGTTCAATAACTGTTATTATAGTCTTCAGTGAAGGATACCATTAACGATTAACATAATCGAAAGATAAAAGTTATAACTTGTTTGAAGAATGGAAGACAAATCAACTTATGTAGAAACAAGTGAACTGTTACAAGACAGTACTTGTAATAAAGAACGGTGGAAAAAGCAATGCGAAGAGGAAAATTTTATTAAAAATAAACTGCGGCTCCTATTGGTGTTGTTTTCGTTTTTAGTTTTCTTGTCGCTGATAGCTGTAGTTACAATTCTTGCATGGGCATATATCGAAGAAAAACAGAACATTGGTGAAGGAGCCCAGCTACATGAGCCGACAAGACTTTACAGTTCAACACAGGGAGTTACTCCAATCATCGTAAATGGGACCCAGTACCATTACGCGCAACCGTATGAAGACCCAGAACAGCGCTCGGCTATACCCGGGGACATTAACGGACAAATGCATCTAATACGAGTATACGAGGGGTTAAGCAGTGGTGCTGTTTGCTTGGATGGAACACCACCGGCCTACTACATACGTCAAGGCAAAGATCTAGGCATAAACCGTTGGTTAATTCACTTCAATGGTGGAGCGTGGTGCTTTGATGAGGCAGCTTGTTTGGAACGCAGTCGCGGCTCGTTGGGATCAACAAAACACTTACCTCCATCACCACCAGTTATCCAAGGAATAAATTCCGCTAATGATCAAATAAACCCGGACTTCTATGACTGGAACCTTGTCTGGATTGTATACTGTGATGGTGGATCGTTCACGGGAGACAGGGAAGATCCAGTTGTTGTGCACGGGGAAAACATATTTTTCAGAGGAAAACGGGTCTTGGATGCGGTTATTACAGATCTAATGAAGCGAGGATTTCAAGATGCTGAAGGTGTCATTTTAACTGGGAGTTCAGCTGGAAGTATGACGGCTATGTTTGCCGTGGATAGGCTTGCGGAGCGCTTGCCTAATGTCCCCATGCATGTCCTCTCCGATGCCGGGTACTTCATAGAAACCCAGCAAATGGGAGGGAAGAGTGTCGGCTCTCTGTTCAAGCAAATCTATGATATGCAAAATTCATCAAGTGGGTTAGATCGTGATTGCATCAGAGCCTTTGGGGTTAAAAACGGCTGGCGCTGCTTCCTACCGCAGCAGACATTTAAATTTATCAAGCATCCCGTGTTCGTCCTGAACGCTGCTTACGATGTGTGGGCGATGCTATACTTCGTCGGTATTAATTGCAAGTTTCCTACTATAACCGTACAAGGTATGGTGAAAAAGAGTGACATCGACGATGATTCGGAGAATCTTATGACAAAATATGTCACAAATCATCGTACCATACGAGACACGTTAGGAGAAGAAAATCGACGCGTTGTCCGAAATATATCGAGATTATCAAGAAATGTAAATCAAGTGCAAGAAAATATTGGTGCAAACAGCCAACGGAAAGCTCGAGACATATCAGGATTCGAAATAGCACCATACTTTCGCAAAAATAATGAGATCGGTAAAGGACAAATTTCCTCTGGTGTGTCGACAAAAAATAACGAATTTGCAAACAATATGAATATGCGTAAAGATGGAATTCCAAGTAAAGCGACCAATCCCGAAAAACGAAACTTTGAGCCGCAAGTGGGCGAAACTGACTTGGTAGATTCATGGAACACGTTCCCATTAAATTATTATTCGGATAATTACTACAACAACGAACGAATTGCACGCCCTAGAAATGGAGACGAGGCTGGGCAGGGGGCAAAACTTCATTTGAACATTGAGCAAGATAGTCCCTCAGACGAGGGCAGGACTGCGGATATAATCGCCAATTCAAATGAGGCAGAAGGACCATCGATACAAAATATAAAAGATATGAATAATATTTTGGCCAATGATAAACAAGAAGCTATGACACTGAATCCGTTAGCAAGTAGTGTAAGCACGCTGAATAACATAGCCGAGAATGTACAGAAAGACAGCATGGATACGGAGACAGTGGGCTTACTGAACGAGGTATTTAGAAAGCTGAAGAAACTAGTGCCTAAAAATAAAGGAAATACAACAGGCGAAAGAAGGCCTAATGCAACAAACGATGTGATGAAAGCCGGCAGTTCACGCGTAGATTTACAAAATGGACAACTGTCCAGCCCAAACGACGGAGGAGGGGAATTTCCAGTTTTTCAAAACGAGATTAAGAGTGATCAAAGCGAGGATATTTCTAGCAAGGCAAATAAGGAGAAGAACGAAAGCAACATAGCAGAACAATTGAAAACAGAGAAGATAAAATCGAAAGAGATAAATAGGAAGATAAATGAAATGCTTAAAATAAAGCAAGCTGAGCTGTTAAAAATAAAGCTGCAAAAAGCTGCCCAGGCAACAAAACTCAAACCAAAACAATCTCACAGTTCAGACATTATAGCAAATATGTTTAAAAAAGCAGGTAAATTGCCAAATGCACAAAAAACTGCAGGCTCATTGCAAAACGGGCCACCATTAATATCCAGTGGTTTAAATAGAAATAGTATAATACAAAATAAAAACAAAAGATCAGCAAACATTATAAAAGAATATATAAACATACTGAGATCAGATCCCCCAGAATGCACGGAGAATCAGATGATCAATGTTATGAAGTACAGGAACGCGATGCTACGCGCAACAGCCATTGTAAAGGCCACAAAAAACGCTGGAATCTTTCTAGTATCGTGTATAGAGCACTCAATGTCGCTATTTGACGAAACATGGACGAGTGTTACGGTACAGAAAAGGTCTATACAGCAGGCGTTTGGAGACTGGTATTTTGGAAGAGAAGGTGGACAATATACCATTGATGGTGTATACCCAAGTAATCCATCGTGTCCTTAGCATAGTTTTTATTAAAATGTAGCCTCATTGAAAGGTGTTTTTGCATGGTGCTCTTGGGTGCGGATTAGAAGAGATACGCAAAGTTTTAGGATTTTTCCGACCCCCCTGATCGCATTAAGAACTTGCTCTATTTAATTTTTAGTTAACATGAAACCCCTTTGACTTGTGATATAATTTGATCAAAACTCAAAAGTCAATGATTTAATAATATATTTATGTTCTATAGTCTGAAAAAATAAATCGTTATTTCTCGTAAATATTTGGCTGCAATAAATTTTGGAAAAACTCCTGACCTTCCGGAAATTTCTGACCTTCCGGTTTATTAAACCCCAGATTAAACCCTTAGTAACACCCCTATCCGTGTATAAAGCAACGGAAAGCAATGGGTAGAAATATGTATGTAATCTTTAGATTCTTTTTTAAAACAGATTCAAGACGATTAGGATAGATGACACGGTATATCAACTTGTTGTTTATCAATGGTGACAGAAATAAATCAATAACAACCTTGATTTAAAGCGACTAATTAATTTTATTTGCATCAAATTAGAAGTGTAATTATGTAAGATTTTTATACAAAGTTGTAAGACAATATTGCTAATAATAAGATGCATCTAATTGTTTTCATTGTTAACCACTTGAGGAGAAAGAACGCACCTTCTAGACAGCGATGTGCCTAGGCAATTTAGCTTGGGGGGAGGGCGTCCGGAAAAGTGATCAACTATTTCCTTTTTGACCAATTATTTTCCAGAACACAAGGAAACAATGACGGCAGTTGCTAGTAATAGCACGCTATTTGCATAATCACAAAGTTAGAGATAACTATAACCAACCGTGACCAACATAATAAATGAATTGAAAGTTTGAAATTCGGTCCAACTTTGCAAATTCACGCCAGATTTTCTGTTGTATAACCAGTTTTCTACAAAAATTCAGTGACATTGAAGGGTACGTAACGGCCCCCACACCCCCAGTCAACATATATCTGCTCCTAGGCCACAACACCGGCCTACACACACTGGGCACCAATGTAGTTGTAAGCGAATCATACAGTCCAAACTGTAATAACATCTGGTGCAACTTGATCAATGGGATATCAGCAAGTTTCAAATGAATCGAAAAATTAATGAATGGAAAGAGAATAAAACAGTGAAGCAGGGAAGAATGAATTAGCTGGTTAATGAATGAATGAATTGAAAATGTTCTCTATAGGTAAATAATGAAACATGTCAGTACCAACTGCAGAACTAGTAAAAAAAGTAAATATACAACATGTAAAATAATTATCTCACTAACAGACTATATTACTATTAAACTAACAAACCATATAACTAACTAGCTTATCAACTAACTAAAAGAGTAAGCAAATAATGATTCATAAAGGTTGCTACTTAATGAAGATAAAATAGACATTCAGAGAAAATCCAGAAGAATTGTAACAGACTGAGCTAGTTTTCCCATTTACGTATGAATTCATGCCATGATTCGACCAAGGCAGTAGCAGCAAATTCTATTAAGATGAGGTGATTAAAGTGTCACCATTGTATTAGTCAAAATACGTCATCAACGCAAACGAAAAGGAGAAGCAATAGCTCTTGTTTGTTCTAAACTTCTGGATTGCTGATTGAACATGTACTTATTTCTTCATAACACCGTTATTCTGATAATTAAACTCATCAATACGCTGCGTTACCCCAGTAAAACCTCACCTCTCTGATTAAGTAACTGTCCCTGAAAATGATAGCTAACGTTTGTAATTCTACCTCACTGGACGCTTTTAACAATGGACAAAAAACTGGCTGTCATTCATAAGACGAGATGAGGAAACAAATAAATCTTACAATTAACACTTTCATTCTATATTCCACACTTATACAAAATGTACCAATACCTTAAAAATAAACACGATGGATACACTGGTTTTCTATTCGTCTAATGGTGGAAATCATAATCACAAAACCACATATTAAATTGACTCTTTTGAGAACTATCTTTCATCCAGATTTGCATACAACGAGTCCCTTAACATCTTTCAAATACTATTAAAACCTCAGAATTAGAAAATAGTTATCTACAGTGACCACCAGTATTATCACTTACGAGAAATCTACACCAATCATTGCAATCAGTAGAAAATCCTCTCTATTTAATTAACAGACAAAATTTCCGATGAACTTGTGGAAGGGACATGATCAAATGCGTGCTTTGCATAACACAAGTACAGGCTGAATCGAAGAAGACTATTACATTCATGACAGTGTGGTGTAAAGAAATACCTTGATATTACGCGCATTTGCAGTGAACGATTCCTGCATACGAACTATCTAGTTTCAGGTAAACTGAGTCCCAGATATATGACTTTACACAGTCGTTTCAGAAGTAATACTGGTGCTCATTGTGGGTTGTATAGAGGAACCATTCATGCTAGCAAAAAATAACACTATTATATTGTCTGGATGATTTCTAAAGTGACCTTTCCTACTGACCTATATTTGTACCAGTCAAACGGTAGAAATCCTTTCTGCACACTTCCATATGGCAATGAGTACGAGATGGGATGTCTGACTGTGACCGAGTTGGGTGGCCATAGACTGAAGATGAACAATTAGGAACTGCAAGAACTGTTTCCTGTAAAAATAGACAAAAAACGTTTGAAAATATACAACAAATATATGAAAAAAATTGTAGTACATACAATAAACCTAGTCAAAATGCTAATGACAATGCTTCAATCAGGTCTGTTGGTTTAAGGGGTTTGAAGGATGGCACAACCCTCGGAAAACTCCTGCTAGAAAATTTTGCAGTAAATATAGTCTCATTTCAGCAAATGATGCCATTCATCAACAAATTCTGCTAATTTTGCACTTATTGCACAGAAGATTGCTAGGCTTTCTGAACAAAATCTTCTTGTATTCAGTCCTTCAAGTTCATTCCTTCATCAAATTTTCAGCTCTTTTCCCACCCATCTACAAGAAACAACTGGGTTTAGTTCTTTATGGCTGTGTAGCAATGTTGTGTTCACAAGATGACTTTCAGGAAGTCAGAATGAGAAATCATAGCAACTCAATAGTGAAAAATAACAAAGGCAGTTTAGTTTGTGATTTTTAGGCAGGATGATTTTTAAATGCACTGTTTGTGTTGAACCCCAAATTAGTATGCAAGCATATGCTGGCCTTGACCAATCAAATGGCAACCTGGTGCAACAGAAAAAGTCTGTGTGTATGATGATAGATACAAGCCTTTCAGTGAGTAAATTAGATGCCCACTGCCAATCACGCATGTGGGGTCATCTGTGCACTGAACATTCAATTGTGAGAGGTATCCTTAGTACTTGGATGTATATTTTTGATAAAACTGGCAAGAGTTGGCCTGCATGCCTGCACACTCATGCACAATAGTGTGTGTTTTATTGAAAGTCTGTTGCACATATTTCTCTCATAGAATTCTGGGGCTTTCAAGGGTTGTTTATTATGTGAACCACAGAAGGTACTTCATATTGATGATGTATTTATGGAATACTCCAATAGATTCAAGTGAACTCCTTGCTGTTTACACTCAGGAGCATACAGGTACTTCAAGTATTGGGGGACAGGGTGTCAAGCTTTTTACCTGGGCTTTCTTAACATATTTTATGTTCAAATTTATTTCAAATCAATAAAGAGTTAAGTGCTAGAGATTTGTTCACATGTTTCACTTCAACAAAATAACTATTTATATTTATTTATATCTATTTATATCTATTTCATTTTATATTTAGCAATGAAAAAGCTCTTCCAATACAGTGACTTCAAGATAAATATGTCCTAGCTCTGAAACGTGCTAGGACTTTCTAACTTTTTGGAAATATTGGGGATATAACACCTGCACACCTCAGTAGCTATGCCTCTGTTAACACTAGGGACTTTTTCTGAGAAGGTTGCGGTTCACTTCATTATTGAGTACCCACTAGAATTACTGAGCTGTTTCATGTTTTGATAAACTGTTGAATTATATAAATTCATGTGAATTATTGCTAGATCCATAGGAAAGGGTTGATTTCAATTGTATCTTTTTAAATAATTCAAAAATTGTATCTTTGAAAATTTTGTTATTTTGCATGCACATAGCAAAGTGATTCATAAATGTGCAGCTGTCAACATAAATCCTGTCTCTGCCCCTGTCATGCACATGCCAGAAAAGTTCAAGGTCAATGTGCTCTAAATAGATAAAAGAAAGGAAGAGATTGGGAATGGGAACAATGACATTGATAACAATTCATGTATACTAAAGGGATGAAGTGTACAGAATGACAAAATTAGTGAAAGAGAGAAAAAGAACATCAATGAACAAGCAAAAAATAAGAGCACTTTAACTATTTCATTTACTGATCATTGAATTCATTGATACTAAACTTTTACATTTCTGAAATTAATAGAAAGTTAGACTTTGCATCAAAGTAGTAGCTTATAAGTGCTATGATATAATAGAGTGCTTTAGTAACAATAGGGGTTCAAAGCACACTAGTGATCAACAGTCAGGGGCTTCTACTTAGCAGTCTAGAATAAAAATAACAGAGGATACTGTAATCATGCTCTGCTTAGATATTCACTCCATGATAAAAAACTACATACCTCCTTGTTAACATTAAGACCTCTTAACTTTGCATGCTTTCTATCATCTCTGTGTAATTTTGGATCATAATTAGGGTCCATGTGTTTTATTCTGTCATATGTTGATGGCATGTAATGCTTCAATGACAAAGTTAGATAAAATTAATGACTGGCATTAGAAAGAATGAAATATGATGATGGCTAAATACAAATAAAAAATTCAGTGTTAACTAAAGTGATAAAATAATGAACCACTAAATCAAATTAGAACTAAACATGGGAGATTTTAAAAGAGTAACACACTGTTACTAGTAAAATCTAAAGCATCAAATATGATAGAAGAGAAAGGCTGAAATGTAAATAGGATAGCTGTACATTGCTACACCAAGTTAACTGCATAATACAACCTGCTATTTGATAATCATTATTAATGTCAGATGCAAAGTAAAACCTAAGGGCATTCTATCCTTCACAAGAAGACTGATAACATAACTATTCATTGTGCAACAGGCCAGGTACTTGACTTCTCTTGTGATTTTTCATAAAATTTGAAGCATTGATATATACCAAGTGCCAACTGAATTTTTACATAATATTTCTTACAAATAGCCATTTGACCTATGTTATGAAATGCAATATTGCTATCACCACAACAGGGACTTAGCCCACACTAAAGAGCATGGCAATTGTTAACAAAACCTCATGCACAGATGAATGACTTTTCATGCCTATTACTAGCAATTTGCACATATCACCATGTTCTCACCTTTGTCTTTACTTGAAAATAGTCTATTTTTTGAGATGCATCAGGCATTGTAAGAATATCTGTTTGATATCTTTTCTGCAAAGATTCTTGTGACAAAGGTTTTGAACTGTTGTCATATTCTCTCTGGGATGAAAAAAGTCAAATATATACACCATCCTTAAGACATTCCTATTGAAAATACTTGCAAGATAAGATATTAAAGCCACATTCATCATCCTCCCTCTCAGAGAGGAATATTTTTCAGTAGTAAAAAATTCGCACAACACATAACATTTACAGAACTTACTTCGACTTTCTTGAGCTGAAATTTGTTGTATGCCTGAAATGATATATTGTCCTTCGTTAGGTTCATACGCAATTCAACATGTCATGAGCCAATATAGGTTATGTGAAACTGAGCAATAACACATTTCAGCCTGTATTCACGAAGCTACTTTTGAAGCCAGCCAGAGCTATAGGTAAACAAGACATATGTAGAGCAAACAACCAAAGTAGCACAAAATATTTTCCAACACACAGTGAAGTATTCAAAGGAGCCTTTGACGTGCTCTATATTTCGGTTCATTGCCATCGCACGCACAACTTAAATGAGGCAGATGATTATGTATAATGAACAACTCATTGCAAACACGACGTTCTCTACATCAAGGATATTCTTACTTTGGACATGATGCCCGGAGGCTTTAATATGTCTTTTGCCAAGGATACATCTTCTTGACTTGGATACTCACGACCAGCCTTGAAGGAAGCCATTTTTCACTGACAGTTGTTGCTATGTAGTGAAAGCTTTGGCCACTTTACCTTTGGTGTCATTCGCGTTGCTAATGTTGCAGCCTCTACTTCAGATCGAGTTGATTCAGTGAGGTGAAAGACAAGTGATGAAACATTGAAAGGGGTCTCTTACTTCTTAACATTGAAATTTATCCAGTTCCATAAATTCTAGCCAAATTTTCTTAAAAATTCGAGCTTCATACATTTCCATTAAAACGGGAGGAAAACGTGATATATGCAAGTGTTTATTAAATCCATTTTTACTACATGGAACTATATTAACCTATATAATCTTTCTTCTTAACATTTTGCTGAGTGTGCAACTATAAACTCGCTAACATGCCAAAAATAGTTCAAAGAAATGATCAAACAAAGTCTTATACAACCAACTCATGCAATGTTGAAATGATCGACATTTTACTCAATGGCTGCTTTCTTGCACTTCATAAGCAGCTCTTTTGATGTCTTCCATTCGTAGCACTCGATAAGAACCTGCCCAGCTTTCTCTGCTTTAACCGTCCTGTTTTCTAGGCAACCTGATGGAATGACTTTCAGTCCAACTGGGGTGCAGCCCCCGCCCATATGTCCATGCTTCCTTCACATTATCACACATTCGTTTATCTTTCACTCAAAATTTATCGCTTAAGCAGTTGCTATAGTGCACCTTTCATCTGGTTTCATTTAGCAAAGTAAAATATTTCACTTATATTCTTATTAAAAGATTTATTTCTATAATACATCATTTCACCAGGATTCCTTGTTACTTCCGCTTTACTCCTTCGAAATCTTTCGACTTACATGCACGCAGACGAGAAACTGCAATTCACTTGAACTAAATCTCACGACTAGGATTGAGAGGTAGCAGTTTTACTTCATAGCAACTCATAAACACGTGGCAATCATTAGAGATTTAAGGAAGGAGGTCTGGCGTTGAATGCTCGAATCAATGAGTCCTCTCTAGCTCTTTTCATAAACTATGAGGAAAGTAAAAAATGCAGGAATGGTTGGCGTGTTGCAGATTTAAATAGCATAACCTCCAAGAAACTTCAGTACCAGGCTACAGTACCATCTACTTCAGAAGTGGTGCATGAACCTTCTATCCAGGGAGCAAGGAATAGGTAATCTAACATATTGTGGGCTCGACCACTATTTCTTTTATAGAGTCAAAAATTAAAACCCAATTACATACTATTGATTGTGCCCTCGCAGTGAGAAAAGACTTAAGATCATCGGGCTCCTAATATGAGCGACGCATGCAACAGACTAGTCTTTGTCAAAGGAAATATAAAGTACGTAAGGTCCGCCAGGGCAAAACGAGCAACCCGGGGAAAGTGGGCAAACGACCACTCCGCACAATCAGTGACCCGAAGTGTCTCCCCATGCCCAATTTGAGTTGTTGAAAAGAGGTCCCACACCAAGGCAACGAAGATGGCATTTGCTCTTACACGACCACGAGCCACCAATAACAATATTCAACTCTGAGAAATACAATGTTGGTTACAAACTCAGATTTTCATGACAAACAATTACAAAGCAAACTAGCTATGGCAACAGACAAAGCTTACACAGCAATATGAATAAAACCATAATTATACTGCATTATACGCTAGGAATCAAGTGTACGAGCCCTGCAGAAAACTCGCGACAAAACAAACAAGTAATATTAACCTAAGTACAGGGAGGAGAAAGCATTTAGAAAAATAGCAACGGAGTCAGGGTTTACGTGATTTTAAGTCACTGTAAGACTTTAAAATATGATCTAAACAGGAGCTTATCGTGTGACAATTAAGAGTATAATATAGATGAAGTGAAGTTAAAACTACGGACAGGGGTCAACAGCGATCGAAGGCAATGGTTTCGGGCTAGCACTTTGAGACGTTCAAATTCTAACGATTATTGACAAGTAAATTGACCCTCGTAGGCTGCTTAGATCATAAAAATTGAACCAAACATACATTTTCCTGCAATAATACTCAAATGGATCTGGTGTAGTCAGCACGATTCAAATACGACACGAAGTACCAAGTTCCACGCGTTTTCAGTTGATACAAGTTGCTGCACTTTGCAGTAATAATGTATACTACAGTACTCTGAATCCAAGAACAATTACCTATATCAAAGATTTAAAATATGCAATAAAAGTCTGTTTTTGTCGCAAAATCCTTCCCTGATATCACAAGCTCACGCTTAATGAAAAAACGGTTTCTTGCGAGCTTATGATACCAAATGGGTGGATAGTGGACTAACAGATAAAAGGAGGTCAGTTTATAGTAGCTAGTAGTTATTTATATAATCTAAATCTAGCCTCACATCTAATGATATAACTATAGTCTAATAATCTTCATGTATAACACTATCAACAGAAGGAAAGCGATGTAAATATGGATACAAATATATATGTATAATATATATATATATATATATATATATATATATATATATATATATATATATATATATATATATATATATATATATATATATATATATATATATAAAATATATTTTCATTTATATCATTGCTTACTCAAACTAATGGCAAGCTTGAATGCAAATTACATTATTCGTACTTAAACTAACGGGAGAATGCTCAGTCAGTGACCATAACATTTTGTCGGCAAAATTTGGCCTTGCATCCCCAAGGGTCAATTCCCTGGCAACAAAATGCATTCGCTACTTAAGAGCAACCAATACGACACTGAAATAGCAAATCTTTTTCCAATAGAATGCCTTATTCTACAATGCCTGAAAATCAGACAGCGAACTCTTCGTGTGCAATACAAAGAAGACAGAGCACTGCCGTAAAAACTGCCTTGAACAAGTGAGCATGACCGAAAGTTTCTTGAAAGTCTCTTCTGCTGACGCTCTGCAGAGCATTTCACGGTCTCGATTGGCAAGTCAAAACAATGCAATTTATGCCTGGCGCATTTCCATCTACAAATTGAGCATATTCTTTGGAGGGTCAATCAACTACTTATACCAACGTTTTATACTCTTAAAGATGTCACACTTAAAAAATTTTGCAGTAAACTTTCGATCATGCGTGGTCCTTCAAAGCACTTTTACTGCTTTTTACTACAAAGAGAAAATTTGAATACCTTCACTAAAAGCGAATAAAAACTTAGCGTTTCTCAGCTCCTTATTCACACGAATAACGTCCTCATAGGTCCAACAAGGCAGAAAAAATACTTGGGTATCAAATCACAATCAAACAAAACGGCCGCATACAAAGACTCGAACAGAACCCCTAACTGTGGAGGATACGTAAAATCACTAGAGAACCTAACATGTGAATAATCTTTTCGTACTCCAGAGTTTCAATATTACATGAAAAAGTGGAAACATTTTATAGCATAAATAACTTTCATGGAATACTCTAAACCAGTGATTCCCAGGGAACCGCGGTTGCGCAAAGAATTCCATGGGGACTGGAAAGGATGTCATGGCGCTTGAGAAGTTGCTTTAGCATGTTCGACTCGTTATATCATTAACCTATATAGCTAACTGTCGATGTTTGTTTTCCGTGATAGTATATCACTCATAGCATCTATCTATCCTTACAAGGAGATCATCCCATTCAAAACATGTAGAGTAGGGGATCGCCATGCAAAATAATTTGCAAAGTTTAGGAACCACTCCCCTAAATTCTTAAAGTGCTTCCATCTTTATGTGCAATATTGAAACTAAATTTGCCGACATGGGGTCAAATAATTGATAATCTCAGTTCATGCTTCGCATTCAAACATAATTTCTACCTAAACTATTAAAAGGCAAATCAATGACATAGCTACTAAATCGTATGCAAATCACTAAGCAAGAAGTAAAAACAAGGATAGTAACAACGATAATATTATTAAAACACGCACGCAAATGTGAAAAACGGCAGGCATATAGCCATGTAAAACTACAACATGCAAGATAAATTTCCATTAAAAACAATCTAGATAATTTAAGATAAATTAAAATGCTTTAGAAAATACAATGTTAATTTTCAATATATAAATATACCTGACAATCAATGGTGATAAATATGATCATGTGTCTATCTTAGCGTCCCTTGAAATGGTCGAAAAACTACAAGCGACTACCCGGAAAATCTCCTATAAAGTGACTGGCCCCGAACAGAGGTAGGACCGAAAGAGAAGGGAAAGGAAACTGTTGCTCTTGGCGGGACTATAAAGTTTAAGTCAATCAATACTTTTTGAATGAGACAATTCATCCTAGATCCGCCGAATTCTAATTTACTTCAACGGACCAGCATCACAATTTACTCGAGATGAAACCCAGAGCGGGAAACAAGATATGGAAACCAAACTCAATTGACGACGCCTTAACAGACACCAAGTTTGATGATAAACCCAAGGAGTGGAAAGTGGTACCAATCCAGTGGCGTAACAGGACTGCATATCACGTGACAATTGCAGACTGTTTGGTGTACCTTTACTCTGGATAGTACGGTCTACGGAGGAGATGGGAGAAGGAACGTCTAGTACCTATGTTCAATAAAATTTCGTATTTGAGTTAGTGCGAGATTACCTGGAAGGTAAATATGCGAGAATCCAAACGAACAAAGGATGAGTCTCTGAAGTAGAACCCGCTCTTTGCAAATCAGACAAAAAATCCAGTTCTTTGTAAATCAGACAAAAATCAAGAGAATTGATATGACCAGTGCTCCCCCCCCCCCCCAAGCACACAAACTGTTGGAAATTCAAAACTTTTGCTGCCTTGCTGGAGACTTTTGTACCACAATTGCTATTTTCAAGAGGCTGTAATTAGAGAAAATTCTCGCAAACATTTGGCATTTAGTTCCCCTAAGCAATTGCTTCCATTTTTTAATCCCTGGACAATAGACTGGAGCTAAAGGAACCGAAATCCTCCCGGTAGATCAGACAAAAAAGCTGAGAAAGACAGTGAAGGGCTAAAGAGAAACACGACGTTTACCAGTGAGCACGTTCCTTGCCCCAAGACAATTCCTCATCCTCAAGGAAGCCAGTTGGTCATAAAAGTGCAAAGTGCTATTGGCCGTGGAATATGGGCGGCTAAGCCGCGCCGGACCCTAGAACGCACCATGGCCTGTCTAGACGCTCGGCTGCGAAAAATTTTAATATATGATACCTACTTACTTTCTACTTTCACGACAGTGGTAATGGGAAAGATGTTGGTCTTGCGCTCAGTGGCCTATCATTCATCTGACTACTTGGTCTACTTGAAAACGAGGTCTCCATACTACTGTCAATGAACTCAAATGATGATTCACTGTTATGCTCATTCTGGCTATTATTCAAAGCTCTGTCCTTTCGAGGTGCGCTGTCCTTTCGAGAGTCCGGCCGCCACTCTTGCTCAAAGCCAAACTGTCTAGTACCCGTACCTTCGATCTTCGCAGGGCTGGAATGAAAAGGTTGAAAATCATGAGGCTTATTAGTCTAAAAGGTAGAAGACCAGAAATGGTGCTAAATGATAATAGGAAATTTTATTGTTTTCAAAGCTGAAAGGATATGGATTCCCCATTGGCTGTTATTTACCACTTAGCAAATGAAACGTACACTAGGGGGATACTTTCAAGGCCGTCCCGAGAGAAGTTCGTGAGTGGATGTAGCCAATTTGGTCTGTTGCTCGAGTGGAGTCAAAATCACATATACGCGTATAAACCACAAAGTGATTTTGCGACGTGACACCCCCAATATAGGGGCGGCCCTGAATGCTTAAATGGGAAGCAAAAACACGCAGCTAACAGAACACTTAGTCTTTGGACAGCATTCTAAATTGCTTGGTTATGTACAAAAACACTGTGCAAATGAGTCCAAGAAAAGTTGTCAAAGTAAGGCTATCCAATTGTGGTCTGTCCGAGCAACTTAGGTCATCTAGTTCTGTCCCAGAAGCTCAGGCATTGCTAGGTCATCCAATTCTGTCCGAAAAACGTAGGCAAAGTTAGGCCATCCAATTCTTTCCAAGATTATTTACAAAATTTGGTTATCTAATTCCGTCCAAGAAATCACACGAAAACGTACCCAATTCTGTCCGAGAAACTTTAGCGAAGTTAAGGTTTCTAATAATAGCGGTGATTGAAATAGAACAAAAACAGCAACCTGAGAATATTATGTAATGTGTAATGCCTACAAAAAGGGTTTTATGTTTGATTAATGTTGCAAAACGATTAAATTAACTACTATTTCACGAAAGAGAATATATTCACTTGAATGGAATTGTATGTGGAAATTAGCAGACGAATTAGTTAACAGAAGAAAAAGGGGTTCTTTTGCAAACCCATTTTCTCAAACTCATGTTCAATTATTGGTTATGGAACCATGCGGAATTCCATAATTTTTGTACCCTAACGATTTACGCTAGCTACTCAACATATGAGAAAGATTAAGTCAAAACTTTTTTAAAATCAATGCGAAAATGCGCCAATTGGTAAAAGTACGGGGGAAATGCGCCAAATTACGCCATCAGCTTGTCAACGGCGGCCTCTTCACGCCAAAGATCTTTGGCGGGCAGGAAGGGTGTGGAATGCAGTGGGGCTATGGAATAAGGAAAGGGACAAAAGCAAGTGAAACATTGGCATGTTATATGAAGAAATTGATAGAAGCAACATCATAACATAATTGTATCTAAGTCCAAAAAAACAGCCACTTTGATGGCTTTGTAGATGCAAATTATGAAAAATAGTTATGTTCCTTTGAATCGTCGCCCATATACCTTGCATAGTAAAGACTTGAATGGATGTATGACAGATATTATCGAAAGTTATGAAAAACACTCATGCTCATTGATAAATTTAGCAAAACAATGCAGCAATCACTGACATGGGGTTGATTTCTACTCGTTCCTCTTATACCGTAGAAGAACATCACCTGATATGCATAGCTTTAACGTGCAAACAATATTTGTAAATTAGCCTATCGTTTCCTTTCTGCAAACTACTAGCTGTTGGTGTAAATTAGTATAATTGTACTATTAGAAATAAATAAATAAATGATGATGATGATAATGATAATGATGATGATGGTGATGATGATGATAATGATGATGATGGCTAGCCCATGGTTGGAGACCTCTTTGTAGTGGCAAGCGGGCACAGAGAGACACTGCCCTTAAGTTGATAGTGATTCATTTTTGCGGAGATTCAGAATTGGGGCAGATATTGACGACCTGTGGCAAACTGTCCAACCAGACCCCTTCAGTGAGTCAGGCATAGCAGCTTGAAGCTGCAGTTCTGATAAGTAGCTGGTGGGGTAACAGAGTGGATTGAGTGTAACCGATTCAATCACCTCTTCTAAACAATTTGAAGGCGACACTGACCTCAGGGTTAGCCTAGGCCCAGTAAGGAGCGTACGGGAAAAGACAGACAGACTGACAGACTGACAGACCGACAGACAGATAGATAGACAGACGATGATGATGATGATGATGATGATGATGATGATGATGATGATGATGATGATGATGATGATGATGGTGATGATGGTGATGATGATGGTGATGATGATAATGATGATGATGATAAGGATCATAACACGCAGTAAACAAAATCATGGGCCGCGAGTTCGACTCCAGCTTGGTCACTAAATTTCTCGCACTTTCACTTTTAACACGCATTATATCATAAAACTAGGGTTCTTTACTTTTTATATTGCAGTCATCTCTAGTTGGCATCAGCATTCAACCGACGGTGGATTGTAACACTCAAGGACAAACAACTAACAAGACTTGAAATGTTCCAAGACCTCGTTGCACTAAGTAGAATATCGGAATTTCTTTGCAAAAAAATTTGAAAAGTCTGTTGCTACTAAAGGACTTCACTATAGCTCGAAAAAACGGGAACATATTTGAAGCATACTGAAGAGCTATTTTCGTCCGGTGCTTGTCAGAGTATGAAACATCGGACAACAACCGAAAGGTGCACCGAAATATATAGCACCTATTCATAGGTGGCCATTGGCCAATCAAAGGGCCAATTGGAAGCAGTACTCATCATATCACGTGTATCCACATCTGGCTATACATTTCCATTCACCTTTCGGTCGATATCTCCTTAACATTGGGAGTGACTAACAGATATAATCAAAAAAATTCGCGTGCGTCTTTCGATACGAAACTCATGCTATAGAATCTGCCTGACAAAGCATTGCATGAGCTATTCACGTCAGCCAAAAGTACAAAGACCAATTTGTAATGACGTTTTACTCTCGACCTCAACCTTATAATCTCTATTTCAAGGTTATAACTGGAATAAAGATATAGATCGCAAGGACGTAAAGTATACTTAAATCTAAATCTGATGCTAGGATTTTCCTGGGAGAGCGTTAATTACAACAAGTGATTGTGCAGCTAGCCAACAAACATTAGGTTATAATAACACAGGACAGCTCACAATTATTAGTACAATTTTTGTGATCTGACAACCAAAAGTAAATCTGATATTCTGAAAACACACTCAAAAAGAGTGTTGTTCAAAGAGAAAATGGCTTAATTTACTAGAAACTCTACCATTGTGATCGCATGATTAGTGACATAACACTAACGACACTGCTCCCCACATAATGATTGCACTTGCTCGCTACACCTAGTCCTGATGGGCTTGGTACAGTAAAAAAGGATCTAACGCTTGAACACACGGGGAACACAAATGGATTACTGACCAACATGAAAATAATCATGATCAATTCACTATCGAATAACCTCTTTCCTACCTAACCTAACAAAAGAATCGAAAACTGAAGACTGGTTAAGGGCGACACAACACAAAAACGAGGTCAGTACGAACACAATCACTTATATAACCAACACTCAATTTGTCCACATTATAACAAGTAACTACAAAAGATTTAGTTACAAGCACGGTCAATGTTCACTAGAATAGTCTTTAAATTTTTCTTCAATTACCTCAAAGGGCTAGAAGTTGCGCCTCTTGTTCCCCTCCTTGGAGATCTGCAAGAATTTTAATATAATTTACCATACTTTATTTTCGATACAGTTACGATGACACTTTACTTCCACAAAATATAGTACTTATCCATAGGAGGGTGCAACAGTGCCTAAATCTCCCTATTCCCGGAAAACCTTGGCGATTTCTAACATTCTCCCTAGACCATTACCGATTTTTCAATCTACTATCAAAAAACTGACAAATTTCCCTTCGTGAATTCCTGAATTCTCTCTTACCTTGACAAATGCTGGTCATTCTCTAATCTTCCATAACAGAACTACCCCTCTGTATCAAGTAAAACATTAGAGTTCCCGCTCTTTTTGAACCCTTTAACTCATGACTAATTTCTTTGTCAAACTTTTGCCGAAGTATCAACCAAAGGTACACATCAACAACTATTTTCAATGCCTGTCACAAACTTCAATAAGGGGCATTATTCTTTAAACCTATGCTGGCTTCAGTGTGATACTAATGGTTGACATATAACTTTGATAAAACATTACTAACTAGCAAAGGGTGCTTCTACACTAAGCTGGATTTCTATTGTGCCATCCTTGGCTTCTTAGCTACAGGTGCTCCATCATATATGAAATGTGCATGAATGACTAGATGAAGGATAAAGAAACAGAGACAGTGCTGGTTCTGTGCACCTCATTGTATCTTTCAGAAGTCCTGTCTGCTGTAGCCAGTAAATAAAAGCCAGATTTCCCTGGTATATAATTAAGAAAAGGTCGAAGGGGCTTACCTTAACGAAAACTCTGGTGATCCATTAAATGTTTTATATAAATCTTCCAAAACAGATGGTGCTACATATGTAAATCCCTGTTAAAGCAACCAAATAAGGAATTCATAAACAGGCCTGCCGAAAACTCTTGTGGGGATGGATGCAGATAAGAAAAACTGTAGACCCTGATGACGTTATTGTGAAATCTGAAATCTGAAGTTTACTACAATCATCAAAGAATAATTTCATAACTGTTGGGGGTCCTCTCATGTTCAGAGCTTGGGGCAACATGCCCTTCTGCCCTTCTCGGTGCCCCTATTTATGACACAAGAGGGCACATGTATTTTAAGGAGGTAAGCTACAGAGCTAATACTAAGATCTAGTCTAGAATCAATACATCAAGTGAAATAACGAACAAATCAAAGGAATAACGAATAAGTCAACAAATGAATAAATCAATAAAAAGAACTACGGAAGATGCACATTACCTGAAATATTTTATTAACACTTTCACTAAGGGAAGCATCACAAGGAGAGTCCACAGCTGGTAATTTCGTGAATCTTTGATCGAACTGACTAACATCTAAATCATTGGCCTTGGTGAATACAAAGAAGACTGTCATAACACACCATTGGAAAAGAACAGCGTAGAGGTTAAAACTCTATCACTTGCATCTAAGTGCCGAACAGAGAGAATTCAGAAAGGATTTACTTGCGCAATACCCTATTAGTTTCCAAGAACAATGTGGCACATAGGAGCAACTATGTAATTAGGCTGACTGACAATCTGACGTGCATATGGTGTATACTATTATGGGCGGTGGAGCCGGGGGGGGAGGCTGAAACCCCCACGTTTTACACCAAATTTACTATAGTGCACGTTCTAGCACCTTCTATATCCCTACAAATTTAATCTGTCCACTCAAGCCACAACCAAAAATGTTGCTAAGCCACCCCTGACCATATAATTGAATCAAACAGAAACTCGAAATGTCATATAGAAGCAATAACGCTACTGGGAACCTTGTCGAAATTCACGTGTACTTTTGAGTTAAGTTATGCAAGATGCTATGATGAAGAAGTTCCTTTAAGAACCAAATCTTATGTAATACAATATGAAATTCCTGGCCAAACAATAACAACATCTATAGCAACTTATGGACGAATAATGCAAGACGTACTATACGCATTAATGAAATAACAATGCCGAGAAGCTTTAGAAATGCTATTAAGTAGAACATCATACCACTGATGGCCTAAATGGGGGCTTAACTTTTCTCTCAAACAGCTCTGTCCATTCTATGCTTTTAAAGAACTGGTGAGCCTGTAGGAAAGCATGCATGAATAAAAATTACACCTTAGTGGCATACTATAGTATATAACAAAAGAGACGGAGAAATGCTTATGGTAAGGGTATAGAGAGACATAACCAAATCAAGGAAAATTGCCTTAAAAAATCTGAATAGTTTGCAGCATAGAATAGTCTCCTCAATACAGAGACTATGAGTATACTAAGAATTGCTTACAATTTTTGAGTCAGAAGTGCAATATCTGTCACTATACGTGAGTTTAAATCAATATAGTTGAGGAAAACAAAACCCTGCAAGATTTAATACAGAAAAATCGAATACAGTATGATTTAGCTTCGATGAAAAACAAGCCTTTTCAATACCTTAACAGCATCTGCATCATCTGTGCCTCCTAATCTACTATGTGGATGCCTTTTTAACAGCTAAAAATTCAAACGTGCACTATATAACTAATAAAATCAAGACAGGTGAAGATACAATCCTAGAGGGTCTTCTTTACTTTGAGGACATAGTTTCTGTTGCTGCTATGTTGTTATGTTATGTTGTGGTTGTGGTTGTGGTAGCGTGGCAGTTAGATGGAGGACTTGTCATGATATATCCTGGGAATGGTGAGTGTACTGCATATCTATATACTTAACAGTTTCGAATTACTTTGGTAACACTAACAATATGCGAGATGACGATTAAACGCTATGAAAATTCTCACTAGGGTTCATACAGTACTGTCGATGAAATTTTGCACGTTAGTCAGGAAAAATATTCAACAAAAGGCTGAAACATATTGCACAATACGACAGTGTGTTTTAAAAAAACAAAAAGAAACAAGATGCATTTTGTTTCTCTTTATTCCTTTAAAACACACTGTTGTATTGTGCAATATGCTTCTAAACTTTTATTGAATATTTTTCCCCACTAAGGGGCAAAATGTCATAAGCATTTCTTTAAAGTGGAAGGAGGGTTGCATAAATGGTTAAATCACCCAAAAAAATCATATTTTCCTTCCAATGCCGTTGCGGAATACCAACAATTACAGTCAATTGCTCCTCTCTCATTGCTCCTTGTGAAAACCTATCACCTCGCTTCAATGACAGCTCCAAAGTTCTTCCTATTACATCAAATCAAAATGAGGTTTTTTACATGCAAATTGACATAAATCATACCTTCTTAAGTAAATCTTTTGCTTCGTGAGTGAGATATTGAGGCAAAACCAGCTTGCCCTTCAAAATCTAAGAGGAAATATCTGTCAGATACAATGTCTGTCACCAAAATAGAGTATAACAACAACGGATAAAGTAAACAGACATCAAAAAAGTAGAGACTAGAAACAGGGAAGGGATATTTTCGTAAAGATTCCAAGAGAAAGTCATTTCGTCATATGGTGCACAAACAGTCGTACACGTGGTCCGCTTGTACACAACTACCTATTACACACGAAAGCTTATTTCATATACTGTATTTTCTCCAATAAACGCCACCCTCTCATAAACATGACCTTCTATTAAACTCCGCATTCAAAAGATGGGAGATAGAAAAAACGCCGCGGCGCATATTCGAGGAAATCCGGTATACAAAACAAAGGAAATTCTTCAAACTTTTACCAAGCATCCGTATACAATTTAAGCAGCCCTAACAGTAATTTGCCCGGACTGTGAATGGTAATGACTTGCAAATCAAACATGAGCCTAATAATCAATGCTAATAACGAATTATGTTGTATACCAATAAAAATCAAAACAAACCTTCTCAATTGTTCGTTTACGATTCTCAGCACAAAAAGGTGGCTGAAAAGGGAGAAATTTAAAAAAATTAAATAAACAAGGCCCGAACAACAAATGATTAGATAAATAGAGATAAAAACTGACCAAAGAAAAGTGAAAACAAATTTTATTGTCAGCCCACTGCAGTGCACTGGTGAATCAATTGATATAGAATTAAAAATTAGGCTACTAAGCTAAGATTATACGCAGCTGATAACTGATAACACCAAAGCCACGTGGATTATTGAGAACAAACAATCATATCACACAAATCTATTTTCAAAGGAAATTTGCAATTCATTAGTACTCGTTTGTGAGTCGTTGACTTACCGCTCCCGTTAACATGTCATACATCAATGTACCGAGACTCCACCAGTCAACTGCCTTCCCATGACCATGCCGTGTTAAAATCTCTGGTGCCCTGGAATACATGATACAAAGTAAATTTGCTTTTTCTCATACATTCCTAAATGTCGTTGATTCTAATCGGATGAAATATACATTAGTAAAACTCAATGAAATATGCTTCCCAATCATTTCAGCAATCTGGAAATGTAATAAGAACTACGAATTCTAGACAAACATGAAAAACGTATGCAATAGCCACCCATATTTAGAAAAGTGCAATGCTCATTCCTTATCTGAAATTACACATACACATATGTATAAAAAATACGATCATTACTGAAGAAGACAAAAGTCAAAACGTTTAAGAAATTGAAGTCTATACAAAGTTTTAAAAATGTTTTGATGTTATAGCTTGTTCTACCTGATGAGTGCTATTGAACGAAACTCTGAATAGTAGAAATGTAATAAATAAGTTGCACTACTACTACACTGTATATAGACACACATAAATAAATAAATAAATAAATAAATATATATATATATATATATATATATATATATATATATATATATATATATATATATATATATATATATATATATATATATATATATATATATATATATATATATATATATATAAAATAACTTTTATACTTATACAATTTAATGGCATGACTGCAATTCCTTATTTACAAATCAAAATGTCTTATTTTTTTTCTAATCTTAAAACATCTTCAAAAAAATCAAAACCATTGTCTATAAAACAACAATACCACAACGGAAGCTTCAATTGTATATCATCTATACTTTATAAATTATAAACCTCAAAGCATTCTGAAGCAAAATTTCTCTAAAATATAGCCCCATATATCTACAAAAAGTTAAACAGCTCTTACATGTATTCTATTGTTCCACAAAAAGTGTGGGTCACATCTGCTTGATGAATCGCCTCTTTGCACAAACCAAAGTCAGTCAATTTTATATGCCCCTCGGCATTTAATAATATATTTTCTGGTTTTAAATCTCTGGAGAAAGAAAAATGACAAAACGTAAAAAATACATGTGTTATCAATGAAAAGTAAAAAAAGTAATAAATGCATGAAGTCCTGTGACTTTCAATTATATCAAATAGTAAGTCTGGGCTAGGGTGATGAAGAATTTTGGATAGTGGAAATTAAAATGACGATTGTAAAAATGTTGAGTCCCTGATTGAGATTATGCCTGTATTAAAAATGATAATGATGATGATGATGATGATGATGATGATGATGATGATGATGATGATGATGATGATGATGATGATGGTGGTGGTGGTGGTGGTGGTGGTGGTTGTGGTGGTAATAACAGCACATTTGACTATGATTTTATACAGACGATCACTATGATACAATACGATATGCCTAATTAGCCAACAATGATTACAATCAGAATGAACGTAAAAGTCGTGTTGATTGAGACATAGAAATAAAACTTCTACCTGTAAATAATGCCTTGCTTATGCAGGTGCTCAAGAGCTAGAACTATCTCCGCAAGATAAAAGCTGTAATAGAAACACAATACGAATAGTCTGAAGTTATACCATTAGGCAATTTGATATTAAATGCAAGAAACTTCTTGCCAATTAGTAAACTCTGGTTATTGCTCGGCAAACTTAAAGTTTTTGAGTTCAAGGTGCACGCTTATCTGTAGAATTCCGAAATCATCAATTTGTATGGGTTGGATAAAGATACTAGAAAGAGTCGAACGGTTTTAGTGCATAAATAACAACAGCAACGACACTTTCCGTTAAAGCTCTACTTAAACATACGTAAAGGTTAAAGTGCCAGGAAATAACCGACCTGCGTGGGATTCCAAGTCGCAACCCCCGACTTTCTAGGTCAAATGGTCTACCAGCTGACCGCTTTTTCGTATATTCAATTCTGCGACCGCAAAGCTCTACAGTGGTTTTACGCAAGAAGGGGAGGAGGGTGACTGGCTGTCGCCTAAAACTATCTTTTAAAGTAGTTCAATCTAAAGTGCAGCAAAACGTTTGCACCTTTTAACAATTCTATTGTGATTAACTCCTATCAATGAGCCACACAGTCTTCCTTCCCGATTATAGATGACTTCCTATCTTTGACTGTCATAGACCCCCCGCCTCAGTGTGTGAGCCTTAGAAGTGCACTAAACAATACCAACATACCATGCAGTGTCTTCCATGAAAATCCCCTCTCTCTCTAAGTGCATGAATAATTCGCCACCTGTTGAAGAGCCAAGAATCAACCATGCGTGAGTAAAATGTGCAATTACTTGACACTATTTCGCAATAAGTCAGAACAAGCGAACAACTCGTTAACACATTGGTGCGATATTCACATCTGGTACCAAATCACTAAGGACTAACTTTTCGCAGCTTGGTGACCTAAGTTGACGAACTATATCTAGCCTACGCTCCCCTGTGTAGCTTTGTAAAAATACCTGATATGCCCCGGCAACATGTCAAGAGAATACAGAAACAAAAGCAGAAAAACAAGTTGGTGAAACGAATCACCTAGGGAATCTTACGTAAAAGAACATACGAAATAGAATTTCCATGTAAAGAAAAGACTTTTCTAAAGGTTCTCAGGATTGTAAATAGAAATATAGTAAAAACACGCATATAAGAAACTATTATTTTGTTCTCTACAATAATCTTATACCTGCAGATCCTGCCTATCGCAGTGATATGTGGAAATATTGAAGCATCCACGAAAGGGGTTGATTGGCAAGCAGGATAAATATCTTTTCAGTGGAAAAGAATGAGACTATACATAATAACTTAGCTAGAATACCAGGCTGAGAAGTTTCTAATAAATTGAAACCAAAATATATAGTCTGTGTGCTCTATAAAAACGAAGGTTCTTGTGCGCGTGTTTCTACAGCATCTTTGATAATTCCCGAAAATATCAAGCAAATTTCAAAGACAAAAATCTCAAACGAAGACCAAAGACCAAATATTCTTGAAATGCAGTTTGTCTACTAAAAAGCTGTTTCGGAAAACCTTCTATGAAATCAACGCTGTTGGCGCAACACCATCCCTTTCTGAACAACAAAAGTCTTTCATGTACTGATCATTCCTGCCATCTCTTAGATAACAAAGACAGGTTTCGTCTTTGCTCTAAAAAGTTCACTTTCTACCGCTAATACATTCATAACGAAAAGCGTTATCTCGTAAAACAAAGATTTAGCACGCAATGCTGATGTCATCACAGGTTTGGCAAAACCAAAGTAACGAAATAGGCGTTTCGCTAACAATGAATGACGTAATTTCTGATGACAATGTTTGATAGTATGCGTGGACAAACCTGGTAGATATTCTAGGATCAAATACAGTTTACCACCAGTCTGGAAGGCGTAGATAAGGTCAACTATAAACGGATGCTGAAAAAGTAAAAATTGAATTATAGCACCTGCTTTCTTTATCAGGACAACAATAGCTATATGAACAGTACTTCAAACATATGAATAAAAGTGACGCAAGCAAAGTACGTCAATAGTAATGAGAAAAAATTTTCTGCATCTCCAAATAAGTAATTCACAGCTAAACTTCAACCTGTATTAAGTCTCTGATGCTCTATACTAAATCTAACCATCTAGCATGTATCCATTCCATCTATTCAACCACTCATATATTCATCCAAAAACAAAACAGAATAAACTAAATCACCTTAACAGCTTCTAAAATATTCCTTTCAGCTTTTGTATGAGCTGTATCTTTTTGGTTTCGGACTATTGTTGCCTGAGAAATAAGAAAGACAATATTTAAGCAAGGAATTTAGTTCTAATATATATATATATTTTTTTTCATAAAATCACACACCAAATGATAGAGCATAATTATCAGGGTATACAGACCTTTTTCAGTACTTTCATTGCAAATATTGTATTTGTATCATGGCCAGACACTTTTCGCACTTGGAATACCTGGAAAATAATCAACTGTATTAATGCCATGCAATCTCCAAGACTTGCTTCTGAAACAGCTCTATATCATGAACAACCCCCCAATACTACTAAGAATCAAATGGCAAACTTTGCAAGAACACACTACTATATAATGTTAGCTCTCTTCAAGCAAACCATGGTCAATTGATAATATCTTTGAGAGAGAAATAATATAATCTAAAAAGATATTATTTCCCATTCAAATTAAGATTCCCATTCAGTTACCTGGAATAGCTTTATCAAAAAGCCCAAGAAACATAAACTTGGTTTGTTACCTTTCCATATCCACCTTTTCCAAGAACTTTGAGCAGCTCAAAGTCTTCTGGTCCAATTTTCTCTTTTGGATTAACAGTTTCCTCATTGATTTGAACAGATTCAACATCAGCACTGAAAAAGAATTGTTGCTCATAATCAATTCCAAAGTACAAAGGAATTTCTCAATAAAAATGAAACACTATAAGAGAATTGGGCCTTAAATATCTTTCACAGCTATGCAGATTCCAAAAAAATTCTGAGCTATGGACAACAATGGGGGTTTAAAAGCTGTAAAACCTCTTTGAGGCATTGAAATCAGTTGTAACACAAAAAATGCACTGAGGGTTTCCAGCAATTAATCTGGCAACTGCCAAATGCAGAACATATATGGGCAACAGTCTATCTATGGGAGTGGGGACTACTACATAAATGTGTCAACCAGGGTACAGACATAGTTCATTGCCAGTACATGTGCAGCTAAAATCAATTAAAACAGAATTTGACAGAAGAGGCTTCAACTCTCTGAATTCATGCTCACCATATCACATTCTTTGATTGCAATTATCTGTGGAGATTGGGTAACAAGGGTAATGAATCAAGATGACAAAAACTTTAAACATTCATACCTATCTTCATTGTCCATTTCATCATCCTAAAACATTAAAACTTTTAGGTAAGACAAGCATCAATCCTAACCTTTCACAACTTATACAAACATCAAATCCAAAAGGTTCAGTCACATAACCAACAACCAAATACAAATAATTAAGAAGTAGTTAGTGACTCAGAAACTAGTTATTTTTTATTCATAAAGATGCATTGCTCACATGAAGAGGCCCATGGGCATAGGAGGACTTAAATTAAGGAAGGCTGCAAACTGTCAGCCTGAGTGAACAAGAGGGGCAGTCAGGGTGCATGAGGGCTCCTATGTCAATTGTTGTACATGTGTATTGAGCCAAAGCTATTATTGGTGAAGATTAATCTTCTTCTGGAAAAAACTATCCAAACAAAATAGACTTCTGTCCAATTGGAGGCTGCTTCCCTAGCCCCCTACTTCTGACATCCATGAAGGACTAATAAGAAATATACCAGCATAACTTCCCTACAATGATGCAAGTGCATTTAGCCTATGAGCATTTATAATCAGATCTGCTCTTTTTGAGACCAAAATAATCACATACACCAGTCTAAAATTATAGCCTTATTGGAGTGTTCTCAACAACAAATTCTGTTAGTATCATATCATGGTCCTAACTGGCTAGCTGAGCAAAACAAAGCTAAAAACCCATTTTGCATCATGCTAGTTCCTTAGCAGTCATGTCGCAGCAGTTCTGAAAAATGATGGCTACTATGAAGCTACTAAATGATAACCAAACAAAACTGAATCACAAAAGCAACACAGTGACAATAAGTCAAACTGAGAATCAGCTATCAGATCAATTGTATATCTAAGAGCTCATGATACATCTTTTTCCACAGTGAACTCACTCAAATCTAAACCAAAGAAGAATGACAAGTAGGTTGGTTCTGATTGTTACTAAGGGAGATACTCTTCAGTGACTGCTCAACTAAAGCTGTATAATACATTGGGTCTTTATAAGTCAAATTTTACATTCTTATGATAGTAAACTGTTGTTTAGGGAGCCCTTTAAATGTAAAAATGTTCACAACTACTTTATCACATGCTTCTCAATGAAGATTCTAGAGACAAACTCATTGTGAAGTGTGCAAGGAAATCAAGACTAGTCATGAGAACAAGATTTTTGTGTTGTACGTTCAAACCATGGCTATGTCAAGGCATATGGCTCAAAACTATGCTGAAGCCAAACACATTGAGAATCCATAATTAAGAGTCAAAAAAGTGAGTGATACAGTCAAAGATTTACATCATAACAAATCTAAAATAACATTGGAAACAATTCAGACAAATGGTTCATAACCAAGAAAGTGATTTAAAAATCTTACAACAATTTCGCCTTTCTGATTATTTTAATGGAATGTCCTGTTACAGTGAAATGTCCAAAATCCAGTCCAGGGCATGAAGAACCTAACCTAAATGCTGATCAAATTCCAAAAGACAACAACATGTATGGACCAGCTTAGTCTTTAGCAAAAGAAAAAGTTGCTCTCAACCTTTCAAACATTCAAGAGATTCATCCTGCTACTTCTATGCTTCCACAGCTATTTTACAACAGTTACTTTTACAAGCTAACTATCTTGAAATCAGACTGAACACATGAGCAAACTAAACGTGTGATAACTTCTACTGTTGAGGTTACCTATTTAATAACATGTCAACTGCTATCCAGTGCTTGCAGGACAGACAAGGAACAATATTATGGAATGAAAAGATAATGAACGTGTAATGGGAACACTTTCCCTAATATTGGTTCATCGCTATACAGTGATATACTTCTGATTAAGTCTTTACAATCTGCTAATTTCTGTGATTGCCCGGCTTGCTTTTCTGCATCCATGATATCATTAGCAAAAAAATACAATTCTATTCACTTAAGTTCAAAGAAATTGTAGTCTCAGTATTTGAAGAGTCTATATTACATAACAAAAGATCTTTAAAGTCTTAAAAAATCTAACTTAGTTTATGAAGGAAGACCTCGAAAAAGTCAGGAAACAGTAATGCTAATAGACCTAAAACTTTCATACCGGCTTTATGAGTGTGAAATTGATGGTGTGATAAAACGAGTAATCATCCTCACACAAAAAAGACGTAACGCCATATATCGCACTATAGAGAGAGTTTACACTATAGATCTAGTCTAATGGTGTGATACACATCTGAAAGCTTGGAGCAAAAGAAATCTCCCAAGGAACTATAGCCGTTCCTATTCCTTCAGGGCCTAAATGCCGCCTTTACGCAAATTAGTTAGAACTTTCACTGATATAGTTATCAATCTCCGATTATTGGGTTGACTTTTACTAACCGGGTTTGTGAATAATGGGAAGAAGCTGTAAACTTTGTTTAACGCCGAAAGCCGCTAAATATCATGATCACTTTCATTGCGTCAATGCTAACTTCACAGAGGTCGATAAGGGGCCTAAGTAGTAAACTACTGCTCACGTTATTGAAGCAGGTATATCTCAACATTAATCATATCTAGAAAGGACAAATCAAAGGACAGTAAGAATAGCTAACAACCAAACAGTAAAAACTAAAATAACGAATCCCACGGCACTCAGATGAAATTTCTCTGACCATCGTGACATATAGACAGGCCGATTTATTTCCTTACCTCGGGAAGTAACTCAAACTCTTCGTCACTAACAGAGCCATCATCCTGATGAAAATCATCAATTTGGAAAACTTCAGTGGCCATACTAACTGTAATTTACCAGTTTCACGTACTTACAATATCATCTATATAAATCAGTGAGTAAACATAATTTCCACACTTTCTCCTTTCATTTATGCTCTGATCAATGCTTCTTATAAAGCACGCACATCACATTCTTTCCTATCGCCGGTCGCACAGACAGTGGAAATTCCAGGGGGTCGGTTGTTTCCTGTTTGAGAATGAGACACCAGGGGCAAATAAATGAGCCAATTTCGCTAGAAGTTACAACGCACTTTCTTATGTCCCTTTACTTTTTCATGATTTATTCATATGTTTTACGAGATCTACTCTCAGGAGATCTGTACAGTTTATACCATTAATTAAAACAACTTAATATACGTGGGATGCACAGGCTCTGGACTTGGCACGTAGCCATACAAGTAAACATATACAACGGGGAGTGAGGATGGGGAGAACAAAACAGATAGTGTTCTGTATTCTGGCTTGCCTCGTGATGTGAAAGTGGATCTCACGCATATCTTCGTCAAACCAAACAGAGCAATTCTTTTCATTAGAGTGTAGGAGTAAGCAGACTAGGCTGTTTTTCCTTAATTATACACCTTGTAATTAGGAACCTATCTCAGTTTGATAGAAATAGGCTTTCATTGCAAGATAATTAAGTTCAATTTTCCTTCCAAGAGCTTCAGATTCTTTAAGATAATGTAAAAACCTGTATAAGACAGCTAAGTTGAGCATGTTCAGCGTTGTATGCAATTAACAAAAGAAAAGTGCTACATCACTTTACCAGTGAAAATTATGTAGAACCTGTAAAAGCCATTAGAATTCATGGTTTTCGTTGCTATGTAATAAAGTGATCCTTCAGGTAAGAACATTTACAGCATATCCTAAAATAATCAAAAAGCCATTTGACTAAGAGCCTAATTCAGTCTGAAACTCGAACAAGCACTGGATTCCTGTAATATAGCAGAGACCGCACGGTCATTCGTCTCTGTTAAAAAGTGTATGGTTTAGATTTTGCAAAGGTCAACTTTCCCATACATTTATGAAAAAAGACACGTAAAAAATAGACCTATCTTTGCTGAAGAAGGCCCAAGAACAAATGACCAAGTCACAAATGAGATATCTGACCGTTAGATTTTCTGCAATTATTCCGATGCATAACTGTCGAATACTTTAAAGATCTCCATACCGCAATTGTTCTCCTTCCCTTTACATGGGAACCATTTATTTATTGTTCAATAGGGCATTGTAAAATCATGACAACTAATGTTTGGAGGATAGGGTGGTAAGGTAAGGTGGCCAGCTCCATTCCTCGCCGCCTTTAAGCTACCAGCACTATTTCCCAGTACCAATTTGCTGCTGGGTGGACAATGGGAGAGGCATCCTAGAAGTGAATTACTCTAACCACTCAGCCACTCGCTAATGAGCGCTGCCTGGCATAATCGGTTGACAACCTTGCTCCTTCACGAATCATCTTTCGCACACTGTAGACAGTCGACCTGTTCGGGGAGATCAGTGAAAGTTGCAAATTTTGCTGATCACCAACAGTTAACGAAAAATCATAGGATTTGCCGAGAATAGGCAAGCTTTGCCAACGAAGGGCTTTCTAGGGAGGTGGGACTTCTCGACGCTCGACTCAAGATGCGCCTGTGTTCATGAGGAACATCAATTCATCTGGCTACGAAAATATGAACAATTCATGTTGAAACAGGTATGCGGCATTTGCGTGTCTATTTAACGTCTGGTGACTTCGTTAAGGCTGGGTGCCGTCTACAAAAGTTTAACTGTAATAAGCTTGCGACCAGAAAAAGAAGTATATGAATTCTTAACGCAATCATTGCTCAAAATAAATCAGGGGAATAGAATAAATACATACAAAAACAAAAATCAACGCTAAATATATAATACTTTGCTTCATACGAGAATTGCCTCCACTATTTTCGTAATAATCGGTAATAACTGTAATATGCAACAATGGTCAGACTTACATTGGTACTGGACATACTGGCAATGGAAGAAATCCCTAGTCAAAACAATACAATTCTACAGAAAGGGAATATACTATCTGATCTAATATCACAGACAAAAGATACTACCACTCCTACCAATCTGCATTGATTATTCTAAAGCACGGACAGGCTATCTCCTGCCCGTATGCCAAATCATGTCTATTTGCTAGTTTTTAGCAGCCCGTCGGCTTTAACAGTATTGGGTTCAGATTGACTTAAAAGAAATGCAAACTTCAATAGCTCCCTCATATAATACAATAATAAGTTTGGAAAGCAGCTTGCTAAGTTTGCAGGCAAAATTTGCATGGTACACATTTAAACGAACATATCAAAAGCTATTGAACTAGGCTTCTCCGACCAGGCTTGGTCTGTTAGATCAACAAGCTAGACATCGTAGATGTTGCCCTCGTGGAAAAAGGTCGCCTGTCCCTGGTCTAAAGACTACTGGAATTGGCTCTGATAGATAAACGAAACATTGGGCCAGACTCGAAAACAACGTATGTCGATGTCGCGACACTCGTTGGTTCTACATTGGATATGTATATAGCGATCATGAGGGACATTAGCAGACAGAAAGCAGACATCACATTTAGCTTACTGTGATATGAAAAAGCATCATCCATCCTGACTGCTCTTATTGTACATTCGGGGAGACAAATTGTAACCCCCTAAGATGTAAGCCCTTTTAGCCCATGTCGTTGTGCCGCAAAAGATTTATATCCATTGTACCCATTAACAGTACAACAGACTTGAGATTTGACAGTAACAATTCTTCACTGTAATATGATACTTAAGCAAAGAACTGTTTGAAACAGTTTCTTGCTCTAAGAATAGTTACTTTGGCCATTTGATTTTCTCAGCTCTCGGGGAAAATGCTTCTGTGGTGTAATCTAGGGTCAGATTACAAGCACGTGGCTACCAGATAAAAAGTAGGAGGGGTACACAGTCAATATAATTGCGCGACAAAGGCCAGCAAAATCGCTGGCTACCAAAAAGTGGGAAGAGGCTGAAACTCCCTGGATCCCACTGACGCCCTGTTTGACTTAGGTTTTACCGTAGTCCTAACAGTCAGAAAGTGGCATAAACAATGATAACTTAGGCATATAACTCTAAAATTCCCCTGGTCGCAAGTCTGCTACAAAAATAAACAATTCAAATTTCAATTTATTGTATCTAATTGGCAAGCCTTGTACCAGGGCAGCAGGCAGGCTATACATTCATTGCACTGTATTGCAATCAAATTCATATTGTGCTTATACCGCACATACTATTACAACGTTAAATGTTTTCCTTTTACATATCATCCACTACAGTGTCATGTACAACCACCCAATTTGCAATTTTATGGGTTGCTTTTAACGCCAGTGTCTTCGTTCAGATCTAAAGGCAGGACTTTCATCTAGAAAAGGAACAAAATGCTATTTGGTTACAAGGAGTCATAATCAAAATCGGAATATAAAGTTTGTGTTACAATTTTGTTGGGAATGATTGATACCTAAAGTTAATTAAGAAAAAAGTATCCATAACTTCATAACATAACGGGCAGGTTACATACAAATTTCAAAATTACAGTTTACACCCATCCAGGTCTTATTTTCTTATAAAGATTGCAATAGTTCATAGCTCTTTGATCTTATCTCTCAGATTGTTATACGATACCCAACATTATGTTAGGCAAAATGTTGGATCGTTTGACCACCATGTTGGGTTACCCAAATCACTATTTTCGATGATAGGGAAAATTTGCCAGCGTACAAAAAATGTTCTATGAGGACGCCCAACAATTTCCTCTGTTCGGAGATGTTGGGTCAAATGTTGGATCGTTTGACCACCTCTGCCAACATTGTTGGCTGTGTACGCATGCCGTAGACTATGTGTATAAGGTGCCGAAACAGTCACTTTTCAATGTTGGATGAAATGTTGCATCGTTTGACCACTCATGTTGGAATGCCAACTAGTGTTGGGTTGAATGTTGGATGAAATGTTGGCTTAACTGTTGGGTCACTCAATCAAAGCCTAAGAGTTCATCGATGATAATGATATATGATAATGATGGAATAGTGATATATTGACAAACGGTAGAATCGAGTAGTCACATCTCCACCATCCCCTCCCGGATAACCTGCCCCTGCTCTAACAACTCGATTCAGCTGTAAGTATCCATGGCTTCTGCGGCGATGGAAAAATTGCAAAGTATCCGCAAATTCGTAATATTAGATGAAATTCAATGATAAACAGTGGCTTACCTTCAGAGTTTGAGGCATCATTGTTCATTTCCTCGTTAAAATCTGGAAACAAGTAAGGACTAACTGGCTGCTGAAAAGCGGGTATGTCCATCGAGAACGGTTGCTCATCAACACGAGACTCCCAAAAACCTGCAGACTGACCACTAAATGGAATATGTGTGCTCGTACTTCGAAAATCCACAGTGTCCACTGCAGGATGTTTGTTAGGATTCTTGTCACAATAAGGCTAAATCATGAAGACATGATAATCAGACTATATCATAAAAACAAAGCCGTATCTACTTACCATGTAAACATAATACGGAGAAATTCGAAAGTATGTAATTTCTTAGTAGACGTAATATGTAGATGATTCGATTAACATCTTCATGAGTAGATTGATTGAAGAGAGCAGTTGCTCAGGAAGTTGGTATTAATTTACATACAAAACACAAATTACTCATCAGGACTGGATGCAGTTTAATCGGTACTTTCGTGTGTAACAAAGGGTATAAGCAGGTCTATTTAACAAAGATACAATAAACAGTTTCAAAATTCTCCAAGAAAAAGGACACTTCTACCTTTTTGAGGAAGAGGACACTTCTACCTTCATGGGGGTATGGACCCCCAGGACCCACCCTATAGCTACGCGCCTGTCCCCAGATTTCCGAAGCTAGAATCGCCTTGCTGGTTTCTTAATTCTTCTTTCTCCATTCCTTCGAATTGTCACTAAAGCTATTGGATAGTTGGGGGGGGGGGGGTATTTTGACAACAATCTTCCATGGTCGGAGGCATTAACAAATCTTTTAAACCCCTGAACAAATCAAACCTCTAAAAGTGATAAGCATAGCCTTACCTGATGTAATATGCAATCATTAGCTGGTAAGATGTCTTTACAAAATTCACATGGAATCATTGTATCTAAGGAAAGCAGAGTTTATCATAAAGCTAATAGACTCTGTAAAATTTAGAGTTAGAGATCAAGGGGACATCAGTGAAAAAACAAAAAAGATCAAACAAAGGAGCTGCAGAAGTCATAACAATGGAAAAATTGATGAAGATGAGGAAGATCATGATGCATATGGTCGTGGTGGAGGCGATGGTGATGATGCTGATTATGATGACTACGACGATGATGATGATGATTACTAGCGCGTGGTTAGAGGCCTTCTCTTGGTAATGCGCGGGCACAGAGAGACACTACCCTTAAGTTGACAGCAATTCATTCCGTTGAGATTCAAAATTGGGGCAAATGTTGTTGATCTGTGGCAAACTGTCCAACCAGGCCCTTTAGGCGAAATGAGGCTCAGGAGCTTCAAGCTTCAAGCTACAGTTCTCCTAAGTAACTGTTGGGTCGATCCTATCGTCCTAAGTAACTCCTAAGTAACACTAGCCAGAATACGAAACATCAGACAACGACCGAAAGGTGAACCGAAATATATAGCACCTATTCACAGGTGCTCATTGGCCAAGCATCGGACCAACTGGACGAAGTATTCATCATATCATATGTATTAGCATCCGGCTATATATTTCGGTTCACCTTTCGGTCGGTATCCGACGTTTTATTCTCTGACGAGTGTCGGAAGAAAAAAGCTTTCCAGTATGCCAAAAGAATCTTGCCGCCTTTTCGTGCTGTAGTGAAGTTCAGTAGTGCCAACAGACGATTCCTTTAAGGAACATTTACGGCTGGATTTGATAACATATTAAGAAACATCCAGGTTAAATGAAGAAAACTTGTTTATAATAAGTCTGTACTAACCACGGTTTTCATGCAAGACCAAAGCAATATATCTCTGGTCTCCCTAGAACAGGGTTCTCAAACTCGCTCCCTGCGGGTCAGTTACGACCCTCATAGTGAATTCTATGGTCCACAGGAAAATGTGAAAAATAACTGCTAATACGGCCCTTAATTTCCATTTCATTGGTATCTTACCACATTGCATGCGGCAGGTTCTCTTACGTGCAAAGTGAAATATTTCATGGCAGCTTTGGATTTGCCCACGTAACGTCGAATAAGGACCATAGACTCTATGTCTCACTGTCTCATGTTTAGGCACATTTGAGATAGGGTTGGATAAGTCAAAGCTGCTATTTTGTACTCAATATCATACGGATTTGATACTAGACGAACACTATGATATAGGACAAATATAATACGCAAAAAACAACACTATTTTTCCTTACCAAGCTTATTTTTCCTACCCTTATATACTTTCGTCACACTTCCCTTTCTAACTGAGGACAGGGCTCGTGCGGGATTTGGGTAAGCAAATTCAAGGAGTTTTCAAGGACTATTCAAGGACTAAAATAAAAATTTTCAAGGATCTTTAAATTAATAGACCTTTGTGGGTATTTCATGTCTTCTGAAAAAGTTCAACTAAATATTACGAATTAATACACAGTCCTAGTGTATGTATCTAGAGCCAAAAAAGTAATAATTTAATGTTTGTATTGAATATGGACTCTAAGTGCGAGAACGATTTAAAAGTTAACAATGCTTCAAACTCTGGTCCTTGCAAATGAAACAAGATTAAAATTCTTCTATTCTGAACTTGCCAAAGTCATTTTATTCCACACTGCTATAGCGCTGTTTGTTATGTTTTACCTAAACAGAAAACGTGCTTTTTCCAAAGGTATCAAAATGTGAAGCAGATGAAAAAATACGCAAGTAAAAACATTCAATATTTCAAAGAGCACGAAAATGGTTGCTAAAGTTTGAAAAATTATGCTAAACTATTGGAGCATTTACGTATTTCTGGGTAATTTGCTTTCTGTGGGAAACTATTGGGTCCAAGTTGCCAAATTTTGACCATATGACTCTATCCTAGAAGCCATGGGAATATACCTTGATAGATTAGGTTCAGTCTGTTATTGCTCAAAACAGAAATTGTAGACTCCTCTTCGAGTTTCCTGCAGAAGGAATCTGCTGTCTACAAAACTACATATTGCAATTTTGTGGCAAAACATCGCTCTGCAACAATAAGTACACAATATGACATTCATATACTTGTTTCTATGTTTAGTTGAGTACCCATAAGTTAAGCGGACTGCATGCAGATTTCTCATAGTTCTCTTAGGATATTATAGCGCATGTGTGAATACCCAGGAACCCTAAAATAACGAAAATGGAACATTTCTCGGGATATAACGAGTTTACTTGTACGATTTTCTGTAAACTATCTGCATTCTGTATTGCTCTGAATGATGTAATCAGTAAACATTCATAAATTTCAAGGAGTGTGATCAATTTCAAGGAAAAATTCCCATTTTCAAGGAGTTTCAAGTGCCCTTGAAATGAAATTTCAAATTCAATCACTTTTCAAGGAGTTCAAGGGCCTGCACGAGCCCTGTGAGGATAACTCAAGCATGAGTCGAAAAGTATTAATCATGGAATTGTCATAACCGAATACAATACACTCTTTGTCGTTGTCCTGGCTTTAAAATCTATTGCGAAGCTGCGATGTCCATCTCAAACATCAGTTAAAAACAACACTGCTGGCTACGTCATCAACACTATTGGTTAGCACCCATATACATAGGGATCATTCACCCGTTATGTACGCTTCTAAGGGGAAGGGAGGGAAGGGAGGGAAGGGAGGGAAGGGAGGGAAGGGAGGGAAGGGAGGGAAGGGAGGGAAGGGTACCTTGATTTATGCTATTGTAGGGCTATGCCACGGAGTTACGAGAGGGGGAGGGAGGTCTCAAAAACCATAAATTTGGCGTTGCACAAGAGGTAAATGATCCCATACTACTTATGATGAACATGTCATCTATCTCTAGATGCTCGGAAATGCACATGTCAGGAAGGCTTGCAGATTGAGGATCTACTGGAAATCCCATGAAATAAATAAATTTGCAGTTTGACGAATAAAGGAATCTTACCAGAGTCATATTTATCATCATCAATGACTATCTTCTCAACCTCAACAATATCAGGTGGGGTTTCAGGCATCCGATTTCCGAATGTTTGTAAAGCTTCTTGTTGTTCCAACAGGCACCGTCTCTGGAAAATAAGCAGAGAAAACAGATCATATCTCTCCATCACGGTTCACAAAGTCTTCTAGGAATCAAATGTAACATACTGCGGGAATCGTTGGGGATTGAACAAATCTCTGGTTGCATATTGCTTAGCGTGAACAACACTTAAGTCCCATCACAGACACAGAACACACAGACAGAAATCCACACACACTGACATGCACTCACACTCATACACACACTCACTCATACACACACTCTCATACACGCACTCACACACCCACCCACCCACCCACCCACCCACAACACACACACACATCACACCACACACCACACACCACACACACTATCCATATTCTTCATCTCTACATACATAGCATCTATATTTTTCTTTACGGGAATTGTATGAATATTCTTCTAAAAAGTCTTAGCGTCCACAATCTTCTCTACATTCACATCGACTTTCTTCAATAATTGCGGGTGAAATGGAGCCATGAGAAATGCCAAACTACCTTCCGTATCCACAAAAACACTAGAGCCCAGCTCAGTTATCACCCAAAGCAGTAATGTTTATAAATAAAGGGTAAGTTAAATTATACAAATCCAGAGTATAGCCGTACCTGGTGCCCTTCTAGATCACTCAAATTTACCAATACATCACAAATTTCGCAAGGTATTTCATCAACAATGTTAACTTCGGCAACTGGATTACTTTTACCTGCAAAGAATTGTATGCCTCCAAAAATAAAAGTTGCAAATAAAGAAAAGACATTTAAGCGCCGCGATTGTGTAGTAGTGTGTACTTCTGCTTTACATCTTTCGTGCTTTACATTAGAGCTCTCAGCAAATCAAAGATTTCGAACCTATGCTTACGCGCTTCGAATCCCACCCATCAATTAGGCCTCTCAGAATTATCGACTGTACATTTTTACAAGAAACTTGGATCGCCACCTATTTCTAAAAGTATCTTAATCTGGCATGAAAATTTCGGCATTTCACTTCCAAAAGTTTCTTAATTTTCTAACCAGCGTAGTACTAGTTTCAAATAAACCAGTCTTTCTATAAAACAAACGTGCACGTGCACGATGGCCTGGGTGGCAGCTAGGCAAATTAGAGCAATGGCATACGCAGCTCTAGCGTTAAGTTAGCTTCGGACAGTCGGCAGGTAAAGAATAGCCAGCCACTACGAAGGAGTGCCCAAAAGCAACAAACTTCCGTTAGAAACTCTTACTTGTGCGTTTTCTCTACTAAAACAACTTTAACTACAATACATAAACAAAGTCTTCATATATTAACAAGAGCGCGACCCTGACACTTGTAGTCAAAAGTCTCTTGCCGCATCATATCGATAGACACATTTCAAGTATAATACTTTATATACTTCATCTATGGTACATAATACAACATATATTCTGCAGCTAAGGCAAGTCCCTTTGAATTCCATTTTTGAGCCGTTTAAGGCGCTGCATCTCATTAGTTAGGGCGTGGCATCTCATTAACTTAGGGTAGGGGTTGAAATCTCACTGGTTGGGCGTGCTATCTCATTAATCAAGGCATGGTATTTCGTGAATTAGATGTGATATCATAATATGATACTGCTGTACTTTTTCAGGAGTATAACCCTCGTTAAGCTAATTCAACTGCCTTATTCAGAATAGCTTCTTTCAACTCTAATATCAAATTCGAAGCATCGAATGTAGCAGCACGTTGCCTCCATAAAAAGCACACTAGGCACTAGATTCAAAAGGGACACAAACTGACACTGCAACTATAATTTATAGAACCCAACTAACATCACACTTCCCTACTTTCAAACTAGATGAGATAGAAGAATATTGAAAAACACATTTATTGAAGAAGGCCTATTTGGCCATTTTTGAGAAAAAGACAGGCATCTTGACCCTAACTGCATGTCATGATACAAAAGTTATTGAAAATAGAAATACAAAATTTACTTACTATCAGTCTGCATATCTGACTTAATATCTTCATCATCCCGCTCTTCTGCCTGTATTGGAGTAGGTGTAGATCCAGTTGATCCATTCAATAATGGATCTGTGTCCTTTTTTGTCACATCTATTTGCCTAACTTTCTTTAGTCTATTTCTACCATTTCTGCTTCGATTCCTTACTCTTCCACTGTCAGCCACAACATCATTATCAAATGCTTTCGCCGTTTGTGTTATGACATCTGGCTGTAATGATCTACCTTGTATTGCGATACTTGAAGTGTTATCCGGCCTTCTTGATTTTGACACCCTATTTGACTTACTACTAGATTTACTCGTCCGAATATTAGTCCGTTCAGTGCCATTTGGCTTGTGATTTGTCGTTCTGCTTTTTACTGTTCCATTGGCTATAATACCTCCTGTACCATGAATATTTAAGCTCTCAAAAGTGTCAGTAACATTATCATTGCTAGTTCCACTAGCACTCCCTTTGCTAACGACATGTTTTGATGAAGAAGCACCTCCTCGAGATAATGCTCCAGCGGGAAGAGTGGCCGAGCTTGGACCATGGCTTGAGTTGGTACTGTCCATATCAACAGAATTACTGCCAGTATTGAAGCGACTTTTCGTGCCATCGGGCGGCATATGAAAATCTACTTCGCGGGTTGCACTTTGTCTAAACGATCCAAAATCAAATGATGGTATGTCTTGCCAAAGAGGCGAATAACCATTCGTACGATAAGCTGAACTATCAAGATACTCAGCGGTAAAGTCATCATTAGACATAGGTGTCTTTGTCTGCTTTGGTATAACCACAGAGCAATCGTGAGTCTGAAAATCTCGTAGTATAATATAATTAAAACACTTATCGCACTGTTCAGTTCTGCTTCCGCAGGGGTATTCATGTTCTTCTAGTTCTTTGCCTTTCAATGACATCTCACAAAACTTGCACTGCACCATGCGATGGCTACACTCTTCTTCCTGAAATAGGTAACATTATAACATAATGCCAAATATAATCGATCTGGAATTCATGTGGCAATTCATCTACAAAAAATGAGCCATCACTTCCATTCACTTCCATCAATCTGGAATTCCAGATCATAGAAGTACTGAAATTCTTACATGTATTCAATGCTGGGGGCGAGTGGCCAAGTGATTAGAGCGCTTGACTGCTGTGCGAAACATCGATGGTTCGAGCGGAACCCTCGGAACATAGTTGGGATGCTCGCTCACTGTCTACCCAGCAGCAAATGGGTACCTGGTGGCAACAGGAACTGGCCACCCTACATCACTATGCCGGCGGCTCAGGATAAGTGTCCCTCTGACGGGCACTCCCCCAACGTACGGAATCGTGCATGGGACTCACCTTTACCTTTACCTTTATTCAATACTGAAACATTGAAGAATTTATTACCTCATGTCTTTCAAGGTGTGCTTTCTCAACTTCTATATTGCATTTACACAAGACCAGTTCGTGGTTTTTCATGTGTTCTTCCATCTCCGATTTACACACTGGCTCTCCACACTTATCACACAGTCTTGTGTGTCTCTGACAAGTCGCTTCGTGGAGGCCAAAGTTACGTTCAGAAATATATCTTTTGCTAAAATAAATTGCAAATAATGGCAAACATACATAGGAGATTGGCTACTCGAAGAGTGGATGAGAAACAGAGAAGTAGGCAAATAAGCATATAAACAAACAGACAAACAAGCAAACAAGCAAAGAAACAAACATCTAGAGAGAAAGATGGGTGTGTGTGTGTGTGTGTGTGTGTGTGTGTGTGTGTGTGTGTGTGTGTGTGTGTGTGTGTGTGTGTGTATGTGAGTGTGTTTTTGCTTCTTCTTCTTTGTGAAACATCTTTAACAATATGAGAGTGAACTCTTCTATAGATTAAATAATAGGTATCACTGAGTGAAACATGTCTGGGCAAACAAAGGATATAGGACACACAATGAATACAAGGTATACTCAACATACCAGTTTTTGCAATAACATGTAGGATCATTTTCTGTCATTGGAGCTGCCATGTCTTTCCAATCTAAAAGTCACATAAATCTTCATTACCTCAAAAAGAAGGGCTCTGCAATATTCTTAAACAAACATTATCTAGAAGGGCATTGTTGGAGTTAGCTCTTCATCACACAGAATCTGCATCTATAAGAGTGACTTCATCCTGAAAAGTTTCACCCGTTCCACTATCTTTTTATAACTTCACCATATCACCAGTTCTCAAATCATTATTATCTGAAATGTCATTCTATGTATCACATAGCATCATGGCCAAACAAATTTATAACAAACAATGATAATTCAGATGAAGTATTTGAGGGAGACTTTTGGCTAGAGCAAATAAAGGACAAAAAGCAACCTCTTCTGGAAACAGAGGTACAGCCTCTTAATGACAATTAAGGCTAGATATAAATCTTGGAAAGCACTTGGACCTAAGTCCTACAGTCCCAAATGGTCCATCATGGCTGTAAATGGGGTATAGGACAATTTTGCAAAAAGAAAGGCCTAGATTGCAAGCAAAAACAATAAGACCTAATCAAATGTAAACAGTAGTACTATTGAATTGATGTTTAGAAAGTCATATCATTTAAAACGCAGAAAAAATGAAAATGTTGTAGTACGGCTTGGCTACACTTGTAAATGTGTAAAAGTGTGGAAAAGTGCGGACTGAAATACAAAGAGCAAGAACAACTAGGAACACCTGTAGTCTCCAGATCCCTAAAGGCAGAATTCTTTCTTTACTACATCTTCCATCACAATTTGTGTCAAGACATTTAAACTGGATACCAATCAAAGATAATAATATAAAAGGAATCTTTATTATCACAGAATGTTTCTACATATTGGAATAGCCTTGCAAGAGATTGATATAATAACAGAGGAGTTGGGATAATAATAGAAGGTCAACAAAAGTGACCAAGAAGTGAGAAAATTATCCAGTACCCAAGAGTAACAGGTTGTAACACCCCAGTATACATGTAGACAGTTGCAAATGGAACCATACCCAAATAGGCATGGACAGGCCTTGCATGTAAACCAGAACTGATAGAACCATTCCGAACAGAATGGTTGGCCATACCCAAATGGGTCTAATTAGAAAGTAGGTCCCATTTGAAACCGTATCCAAGAGTTCACATGTAACTTCCCAGAACAGCTCTTGTCAGTCACACTTAGAGATGAGGCAAGGGGAACACACCTGTAGGCTATAAATTTGGAAACCACCCATGAGTGAATGCATGGGAAGAAATGGTTCTACACAGAATGTTCCAAGACATAGTGTAAACAAGAAGCTTATCCGCACTTATGCAGAATGGTTCCAAAATATAGCCATTCCAAAGCTCCCATGTAAACATAGTAGTAGAATGTAAATGTAGTAGAATTTGAATTGAATTTAGCAATATTCCATAGTAGATACTTAACCCTATAATAGCAACATCCCTAAATCAACTACATAATACAGACACAAAGAAATTAAGAGCTGAGCAGAATGTAACAAAGATTCTAATCAGCTGTTGACTACAAAGGGAATGAGTAAAACAAAGAATGACCCTATTGATAATGCCACAGCTATACTTTACAGGTCTAATTGGTTTATGCTGGCTAGTGGCAATACCTCCTTCCCAGATGCTACTCTAAATACTAATATAATGGTTATCTATATAATGAGATCTGTTCAGACCATAGGTAGCTTTGGTTTGTGCAGATCTCATCATATAACAATATAACAATCACAATTTAACAATTTACCAAAATGCATATGAAAGTGGAAAAAACTATAACTGAAATCTGATAAAAATACAATGCAACAAATTGGAATCTATTTTCTGACATAAAGATGATTGAGAGCTTGCTATCAAGCATGTTCTACAGTGCATCATTTTTTAAAATTCTAATCAAAACCTGGCAAAATCATAGTTAAGTAGTAGTCTCAAAAATTTTCATTTTATGACATGACTATCTTTTTGAGTTTCAGTTTCATATTTTAAATTATCTACATACAACCTATCAATAATTAATTAGTACAGGCATTTTAAGTAAAATATAACAGCAAAGTTTCATTAAACAAAAACAATTTAGGTGCACACTATGGACCAGTGCCTACTGTGATATGAATTTCCAACACCTAGGTTTCTGGGATATATGAAAAGTGGGAGGGGGTTTACTCCAAGAAAAGCTTTACAAACCACACCCTTAAATTCAAAGGAAAATGAGATACCCCACCTGGTAATTATGTTTAAACAAAGCAAAATACTTCACTTATAAACTTTACATTGCTCTTATCTTTTTTGTTTAGTTAAGTTTTTGTTGCTCTATAGATATGGAGGCTTCTTGATAGGATTTCAACCAGGTAATGGGCATCAAAATGTGATAACAACTCCCAAGGGATGCTGAAGATTAATAAGCATCTCAACCCAAAAGGGCTCTTGTGAGCAAGAAACCTATCAAAGTGTCCTGTTTCTCTTGATTAACTTTTTTCCAAGACTGCTACTTAAATTTCTAAGACCGTAAGTAGTAGTCAAGGCCACTCTAAGTTAGGGAGTGCTATAAACATAAGAAGAAGCTGTATCAAGTGAATTACTGAAATGAGGAGCCAGGTAGCTGCCCTTTCAGAGTTAGACTAGTTAAGGAAAGGGCCCAAATTGTTGGCTACTAGAATTCTCTTAAAAAACATTTCTGGACACACAGACAACCGGTGATTTTTTCTAAAATGCACAAAATGACTTTCCATGCCATAAGACGTAGCACTTTTTTAAATACCGCTGCTACATGCATTTTCTATAAGGAATCATTTTACAAGGAACCTACATGTAGAATGCCAAAATATCTAAATAACTTATACTACTAAAGGAGAGGCAGATGTGAAGAGTATGGGCCATCAAAATTGCGTATACACAACTCTATGCTGAGTGTTTTCTCGTGGGACAGGGTTGCAGAACACAGGATTAGGGTCAGTGTTAGATTTTGTTCATTTCAAATACTATGGTGTCTCCACTGAAGAAATATATGCAAGAATCATCCTTTCTACTGCATGCAAATCACACTTCCGTTTCTAGACACTACTGAGTTATAAGGGGTTTGTACATAAACCATTCAGTATTTTTTGTTATAATTTCTCTCACATATGCAATTCCACAAAATTTCATTGCATATCCTTGATGTACACAATGAATATTTTCATATGATATATAGTTAATTTTGATGGTCCATATTATGCACATCCGCCACAGGAGAATTCCCTAAGGAACTTTTCAATTTGAAAAATTGTTATAACAGCAAACAATCAAGAATTAGGAAAGCAGTTCAATGGATCTGCAGAGAAAACCAGCATAGATTGTTTGCTATGCTTGTGTCAAGTGTTTCATGTTCCATTGGTCTTAAGCTATTGCCAAAATTAAAGGCAAAATTCAGAATGTCAATGTCTACTTGTGTCTGTACAATATGTATGGCAATAAATGTTGAGTGAAGATTAAGAAACTATTAAGGAACTTTCAATACTACAATTTGACCACTGGAGGTCCAAGGAATAAGGTACAATAAGGAACTTTTGAACAAGGCCTTGAGCTAGGTTTCTTATATAACAAAAGCGTCTAATTTAGAAAATTATATATTGAGCTCTATTCAGCCCTCGGCTGACAAGGTGGATCTTTCCAGTTTTTAAAAATAGAATGGAATTCACATATCAAAGGAAATGGCACCAGGCCTATATACAACTTCAGGAAAAGGCTTGAAGCAACTTTTACCAGGCATATTAGACTTGACAATCAGCTAGGCCTGAATCCGCAAAGGGGACTGGGTTCGTTCAAACGAAAGATTAAGGAAATCAATTAGCAAAGCCTAGAAAAACCATTCTACTCAGCAATAGGCACTGAAAGCTTAGTACTACTCATCACTAATCATAGTTCGCAAACAACAGTAAAGGCTGTCAGATTCGATTCGAATACCGTTTTCAGAGACAGTTAACCTGATCATAAGACTTTTCCCGTTATAACTGCAAGCTCCTAGAAATCCATATAGCGATTACATCTGCAAAATCAAAGCACCTCACCTCGTCTTTCTGAATTTGACAGCGTCTGTAACAAATAGTTCTAGGTAGATGATAGCCTTTCCCTTGAAAGTTTGACAGAACTTTCGATCACCCACAGCTTACAACCTATCCCGTTTTACGTTGTGGGAAATGTCGAATAAAAAACAAAACTGTGTTGGTACGAGGCTGGTGATGTCATCAGAAGTAAGCATTTTAATTGGCCGATGGCACGCCACTTCGTCATGACACCGCACAACAATATGGCTTATTGAACATTCTAGTTCACGTCTTTGTGTTGCGACGACAAACTTGTTGTCAAATTTCTGACTTCATGGAAACCACTCTATTTTTAGAGATGACGTAATAACTTTGTTCATAGGTAAGTGGGACAGCTCCAGCTTTCTAATCCAACCATCTTGCCAGACCTATATTATACAAGCATATTATTTTTCCTACACAAAGGGTTACTTTTCAACCCTAGTGATGGCTAACCAATAAAAGCTAGCAAAATTAACGAGCTCTCCAGTTATATTTCAACAAGTGCATAGGCGTAGAAGGCGCGGATTGGGAGGGACGCAGTCCCCCCCCAAGTGGGGCAGAGACCTGCTTCATTCGGGAAATTTTCTTCACAAATTACAAACAGGTAAACTCAGCTGTGAGGCCATACCGTGCAGAGCTGTAAGTGTCAACTTTGTTGGGTGTTCATTGGGGAAGCTAAGGAGCGATAGTGGAATGGAAGGGATTTCCCCCATATTTATATGTAGGACAGGATGCTCGGTTTTCCGTACGCCAGCATGCGCAAAAACAAATATATTGTGCTGATGTACGTGGTTTCGCAGGCGTATGCTAGCATAGAGCAAAGCAGGATTACGACTGCTAATGTAATAAGCATCATTTGCTCAGTCCAGTGTGCAAAGTTACCAAGCGTCCATTTCAGATGCGCACTTTAAATGTGATCGTTTGGCATCTTGCCATTTGGCATATCAGCGAAAAGTTAGCATTTGATGAAGATGTTCGGACCATAATAGTCAGCGTCGTTTGTTTTACAGTTAAAACTGATACAGCAGTTGCATTTTCCAGCTACATGAGGACGCCAGTTTCGGGTCATAATATAGCGAATAACAGAGCTTCGAGTCCTAACATGGTGAATCACAGAGGAAGATTCGGATACAAGTAAAAACACGGGAAAAATTTGAAGAGCGAAAGTGCCGTAATGAACACAAAACAATTTGCAAAAGTTGAACCACTTTATCATTTTAGTATATTGTTTTGGTTTCGTTGCTAACTAATGAGCAACTAGGTCAAGCGACTGGGACGTTGGGGGTGCTTTAACTCGCCCATACTTTTCCGAGAAACTGTTTCCGTAAAACTTTTGCATGGGAGATCAGGGGCGGTGCCAGCCACCACAAACTGGGGGACTTATGACTGACCACGCCCACTGAAACCACGCCCATAGATACAGAGTGCATTAAAAACTACAGCTAAAGGGTGACAAATTTGCTATGCCAACGGCAATAATGTGATGTAACAATGAATTAGACTTGGTAGAAGTATCCCACATCCTCAAGCCATTTATTTAGAAGGGGCACTAGGCCTAGTTTCAAAACTCTAGAGCCCGTGCCCTCAGGCCCCTTTGGCTAAAGGAAATGTTTCGTCATGACTCGGTTAAGCCCTTCCTTCGATTAAGCCCCCTGGTATAAGCCCCCAGCTCTAAGATGACTTCTGACAAATAAGCACCCACCCTCGAATAAGCCCCCAGGGGTTATCTGTGTTTACCATAATACAGGTTAAAAGCAACAAAACTAGAAAATTCAGCTATTGATCTCCTTATCTGTGTTAATATTTGACGCTAGCAACTGTCTTAGCAACTTTTTCCTCCTTGATCCCATCTCAATTTACATTTAATCAAACCATATTATATTGAAAAAGATATAAGATATTGTCTTTGGTAGACCTGAGGACCTCTAGCTTTGATACGCCCTCCCCTCGGATAAGCCCCCAACTGCAAATTGTTTCTAATAAATAAGCCCCCGGCGGCTTAATCGAGTCATTACGGTATTACTTCCATTCCAGTATTGCTAAGGAGTTTAATAATAATGAAAGAAATAATGAAAGGGAAAAATAATGCGTAGCTATGTTGGAAAATATGGACGAACGAAAGAAAAAGTCATTTTTATCTTCCATCAAGAATTGATTTTACTTCTCAAACATTATCTGTCAATTTTACTCGAATGCTACTTCCTAAAACGTACATCACCTGGCAACTGAAGCTGTCCATTCTACCGTTTCACCCTTGCCTCCCAGACTATTTTCCAACTAGCAGGGTGATTGAGAGGGATTCTGCACTTTACTCCAGTACACTATATGTTTCTCAAATAAATCCATTATGTAAAAATTCTTGGAACTTCAGCTTCAATTTACTTCATAAGAGACAAGTAAAGGAAATATGATATTGATCCGCGGTTTTCTCTGAAACTACCCAAAAGCAACTAACTCTGATAACATTTCATAGGAACAATAATATTGTAAAAAGCAAATATCCCCTTGAGTGGAATAAATTATGCAGAAGATGTTGCTAGTGCCAAGAAGAAAATGGAAATTGCTTGAGCACAGTTCACTAGGCGTTCAACATGGCTCATTTGCAGCATTGTTTGCAGGATCGTAGCAATGGTTTGACCTAAAAGGACAAGCCCCTTTGGAATTACAAATAGTGACTTGGTGCCCCTTGGAAATAGAGGACTCTAGCTCCTTTTATGCACCATCTATCTTCGAATATTTGTCAAAATCTAACCCAAATTACGTAATTCAATGCATTCCACCACTGGAAGCTTGGAATACCTGCCCCCCCCCCCTAACAGAGTCACGCTGGCTTAAGGCCTGTTGCTTGTTTACCTCTCTAATGTAAATAAGGACCAAAGATATCAAATCGAAATTCAACTCCAAGTAAGCAACACCTTTAAATTTCCTAGACCAAATTCTCATTGTCTAAGACTATGAAATCTGATCAAAACACCACTTAGATAGGCACTGGCTCCTCAACTCCGCAACTTTTCGCCCTTTAATACTATACTACTCAATAATAACAATGCGTCATCCGATGTGAAAAGAATTCAGAATGTATATAGACAACAGGCTTTGGGAGAAATGAAAATTGAAAGTGCGAGAAAATAACTGATCCGAGCGGGATTCGAACTTGCGACCCATGACTTGGTATGTCAAGTGCTCTACCAACTATGCAGTCATGGGCCGCGAGTTCGAATCCCGCTCGGGTGAGTTATTTTCTCACACTTTCAATTTTCAAAAAGATCAGCATACATGGAAATACATCAATATACATTGAAATATATCTTATATACTGAGAGTTCAATGAATCTACTAAAGGCATGCCATATGGTATAAACAGGTCTCAAATAAATTTCTTTAGAGTGAAAAACAAAAAACTGAAGAAGGCTTATGGGAGAACTACGAGATAGCCTTGCCTTCAATGCACATGTTCAGGATGGCAACTTTAATTTTATAAGTAAGAATTACAATACAATGAGCAATGCTCATGATAATGCATGTGACTCAAATGACCCCAAAGGCATTACTTAATATCATATGACCTCTTGATGAAATAAAACTGATGAGGACCAGAGCGTCGAAACATGTTTTTACAAAAATGCTGTTTAGTAATAATACTAGTGTGTTGAAGGAGTATAAAGGCTCATATAGACTATATACAAGATTTGAGTAAGTAGCTTTGATAATGATCCCTTGATGGTATCTGGAAAAATGTGTGCCAAAAGCCACAAAGAGATCACATGATATATTGGATATGTACCCAGTACAGAAGGCAGCGCTAAACTTTTTCCTCTTGCGGAGGGTTCGATACATTTAAAAACAAAGGAGGGTGATAGGCAAAATATAGAAACAATCAAATGAGGTTTGAAAATGATAGGATTAAAAATATGTATGTCTAAGTAAGAGGAATCAATTAAATCTAACTGTATTGGTAACATATAACAATAATAACAAGCAACTACATTACAGCTATAAATACTTACTAATTCTAAGAATGTCCTTGAAATTAAGTACATAGCATAGATATAAAGGAACTACGGAACGAGCTTAGTTCGTAAAAGATTAATTATCAACAAATCTCAATAAGAGTGTCTATAAAACATCGTTTATGTATAGATACATATACATATATATATATATATATATATATATATATATATATATATATATATATATATATATATATATATATATATATATATATATATATATATATATATATATATATATATATATATATATACACACACATAGATACTCAAGAGAAAACTCTAACTTTTAAAACGTTACATAAAGTTACAATAAACGTTACATACATACATACAGATATATATATATATATATATATTTATATATATTTATATATATATATATATATATATATATATATATATATATATATATATATATATATATATATATATATATATATATATATATATATATATAGAGTTGTATATGCATATTTGAGACTATTATATAAATAGCAATCTCATATTCATATTTATGGTTGCAGGATTCCTAGCAGTGCTTGATAAATGATCTTAATTTCTTGATATAGGTTTGTGTACTCAAAGTATGCAAGGTAACTTTATTGACAAGTCTAGATTGAGATTTAAACGAGAATGTGTTCTTTCAATGAAAATGATAATCCAACGAACCTTGATATTCTCCCCTGCCATCATATTCTGCTAAATAAAAGGAAGTAAGGTACTGATTAATAAAAAACTGATAGCTTCAGTTCTGCAAAATACTTCTGCATCTCATTAGCTATGACCTAAACTGATATAGGTTGCACAGTATTGGCTAGCAGAGACCCGCACCACTAGCCACATCCCTGTTACTGCATAAATGAAGTATATTTTCAAGCATTATAAGTAATACGAGATAACGTATAGCTTTCTATCTATCTCAGCAACTAAGAAGAGCTATAAGCTCAGTGGCGTAACCGATATAGGCTGAGGTTAGAGCAAGTCCAAAGAGTCCCCAAGTCTTTGAGGCCCGAAAGAGGCCCCTCAGAAGTTTTCAAGGAGCAGGTTTTCTGCATGAATTGACGTAAAAATACATTTAATATGTCAATACCCCCCCCCCCCAGTTAACAGGCCGCTACTTATTGCTTCCTTTCTCCCTTATGGATAACAGTCCATATTCATCATTTTGTCTAGATTTGGGAGCAACACGTAAGTTAGAAAAAGTCCCCAAACAGAATTTTCCTAAGGGCCCGAAGCCATTCTGTAACACAACTGTATAAGCTGGTACCTTGTCGTAAGGTAACCAACGCTCCTATTTATCCTACGAGTTCCATTAAAACTGTGTGACGGATATAAACATTATGATACTGTTAGTAAAAGATAATGCTAAATTTCACAATTTTCAGTTTCTTTGTACTAGGTCAGTCTTTTCCACTATTCGTATTTCTCTGTTTTTCAGCTTTATCTGCAACAAGAACTTTATATATCGTATGCAAGTACGTGATCATTGATTTTGGCTCCGGGTTTTTGCTTCGCAGTATATCCGATGTGTCAATCAAAGAAGGCACTCCCTTCTCTCTGAAATCAGATAGAAACTCTAATCAACATTCTGAAATAAAGATTCATCAAGATAGAGCTATTACTTAACACACAATGAGTCTTCGTAGATTTCTTATTGCAAGCATATTTACAAAGGCGTAGTAGACGGGGGGCTGATGGGCTGCAGTTTCTCATTTGTTGTCTCTTGCAATTTCTGGCAATTTCTTTAGAAAGAAAAAATATTATTTTACCGAAAATATCTTCAGCTCCATACAGCAGGTTCTGGGAGGATATTGTATCTATTTCATTTACATACAATATTTTTAAAGCTGATAAAACAGTATACGTGTATATACATAGCTAATAATTAGCGCCAACAAACAAACTAAAACTGAACACACAAATGGCTGATTGAAAGAAAGAGACTACAAGGAAGAGGTTAAGAAACTTAAGAACTTTCTGTGTCATCTGTCACAGATTCGAAAATGCCCTTTTTCCATTGCGGGTTTATCCAAGTCTCCTCTCCAATATGTTTTATTTGTTAAAACCTTAAGGGCACTGAAATAGACAATGTTTTACGCCTTGCCTTCAATTTCACTGCAATCTTTTTCATTAAATTAAGAAACTTTTAAGAAACATTTAAAACTACAATGTGGCCAGAAATTAAGAAATTTTTACTACTAGGCCTTGAGCCTGGATTCATATAAGTATGTTTTTCTTCAGCCTTCTTACTCTTTCGTAAGTACGATTCAGTTTTGCACTAGCAATGGTCATTACGTTGTTGCTCCATTATAGTGGAGAGTAACTAAATTGTGAACTGATGAGAGACTTCATTAAAATTTCTGATTTTATGAGGCAAATATAATTTGACAAGCGAGCAAATGCATGAAGCTTTTGATTCCTCAGTATGTTTTTGAAATTTAATTTCCTCTCGAAAGTCATATCCAGCAAGTTTCATAGTCACTCTCCGTAATTTTTGAATTTCTAGTTGTGATTGTTGATTTTGTGCGGTTATCCCCAAGTACAATGAGCATTTGTCACCCCCCACGTGACAATGATGTCATGCCGCTTCTGATTGGTCAGATCATTTTGGAGGGCAAAACAATATCTCGGCGTAACTTTGACCATAGACTTAACTTGCTCAAAATCGCATTATTTTGGAAAATTTATTCATTAAAATGCACCCAAATCATATTCTGTCAGTTGACATACAATGCACTAGGATCTCGTTCGGTTTCCAACCCTGGGAGCTCAGTGCATTCGCAGTTTTATTGCAACTTGGAGCTGCCAAGCCAAGCTCATTTATCCTATATAAAAACAAGATTTGTTTAATGGCTGATCCTAGCTATACAGAAAATCAGTACGGGTCTACTTCTGCGACCACTAACAAGTATCATATCGGCAGTCTCGAGCGTGTACCCTTTGTTTACAAGAGTCTGTTAGGCCTTTCTCAGTAAATCAATCAAATTTCATAAATTAACTTTAGTCGCATTTCTCACATCATTTCTCATCATGATCTTTTATAAATAGAAGTTTCTGATCAATGAGGGACACTTACATCCAAAAACATAGGGTTTTATAGCCACCCGAAAGCGATTTCTTCAGGACACGATCTTCCGCACAGCCTGATAAGAGGATTCCCACAGCTACTTGAAGTCAGTCGATATTTCACTATCTCCGGCTATAGTTTCATGGAATAGGTTATAACTTGAATGATGATAAACGTCTGAAGCGTAGTACGGGCTTTTTGTTTGTTGGAGAATTCTCTACGGCAACAAAATCTCCAATTTCACTAGTGCCCTCACTACATGATTGTCCTTCGATCTCCACTGCTAACTTTTATTTTGCCCTCCAAAGCGGTCTAACCAATCAGCGATGGGTATGATGTCATTGTCACGTGGGGGGTGACAAATGCTCATTAGGTGGCTTTTTCATCAATCTTCTTCTAATTGTCTAGTGACAATATCAAGATCTGGATCGGAATGCAAAGACAGCGGTATCATATTACATAGTAATAGCCCAAGGACCGACCCTTGCGGAACTCCAATTTTGAATTATTTTTCCTCCGTCATTGCAAGAGCTGTTGATCTTTACTAATGTAAAGATTAGTATTAATTTGTACTAATGGTTAGATTAATTTGTAGGAGGGGCTCCGGCTTGATTACTAGAACCATTTGATCACATAACAGTATGAAAAGGGTCATTTCAAAATCGTAGGTCCTTATGCACAGGTTTTAATGTATTGAAAAGTTATCCAGTCAGCGATTGCAAAACTGGATATCGACATGCAATCGTAAGGACATTTACATGCCAAAATTCGGCAATTTTGAAGGGTTTCAAATAGGGTCTTTGTACTACCTCATAAGTCGAATCCTCAAGCGCCATCTTAGAGACATAGTGCTTACAAAACAGCAGTCAAATGCATCGAAGTATGAAAAACTTTCACAATAGTGAAGGTACAGATATTCTTCAAAACACTTCCAGTAATGGTCACTTACGATGCGAATTCAAAAGCAAGATCGAGATTGACCTTTCGATCGTCTTCAGACATTTTATCCAATGGGAATTCACCAGGGCACAAGGAGTTTAATACAGCGCACAATGCTAGGCCATCAGCCCAACTTCCACTGAAATCAGTTACTTCAACTCCCTGCGGATAAAGGAATCATAATTAGGCATAGGTATCGAATTTAACTGATTTCTATGGCAACTGCTAAATAATCGTCCATCTAAACAATAATAGCCAAAATAATCGCCCATCTGAGCGAAATTAAAGAAATAATCGCCTATCTCGAAAATCCATATAATCGCTCAAGCAGACAATGATAGCAAAATAATCGCCCATATAAGCAATAATAGCTAAATAATCGCCTATTTAGAATACCCAGATAATTGTCCATATAAACAATATAATCAAGTCCCGTCAAAATTCCTTGAAATGTTCATGCAAACTTCTGGTGGTAAAGAGGGGGTGGCGTTATATTGAGGGTAGCATAGCTGCCAAATGTTTAAGACCCCTGTTAAGTCTATTTTCTCCCAAGCTAATTGACCAATCATCATGCAGGATTATGACCACACATGCTAAGGCAAGGCTCATTTTACATGCTGATTGGCCAATTAGGTTGGGAGAAAATAGACCTAGAAAACAGTTGGCGGCTATGCTATTGAGGGCATCACAAACGTAACTAATTGAATTGTGCCACGCCTTAAGTATACCAAAGCTATTCTATAACAAGAACACTGAAATTTTGCAGAAAAACCATGGCACTTGGAAACTTAGAAAATAACAAGTGCATGTATATCATCAGAATACAAAGTGGTAACATAATCAGTAAAAATCGAAGACACAAGTGGTAAATATGTTAGACACACATGTGCTACCCTCAATATCAAATCATGCCAGTGGTGATGAAAACTATTATTCAGCCAATAAGACGAATAACTGATGACGAAAAGCAATCAGAGGGTGACTTTGAAACGTTTCAGCTAGATATGCGCATCGTCTCCATAAGGAACAATTTGGAGATTTGGTGGTTCGCAATATGTCAAAACATCAATGTGATGGTTTATTTAGCTATTTTCTAGTGTTTGTTCTACAAGATTGATGGCGAATGACGGACAATGGGGAATAGCGGTATATCAGGGCTTGCCAACGAACATATATTTGCTCCAACAAACTTAGTGGCGGAAGATGAGGACGGCGTTACAACGGAGCGTTTTAACGGGGTTTCACTGTACGAGCAAAAATTATCTTCACCCATCTGAACAATAATGACCAAATAATCGCCTGTTTAGAAAATAAAAGCCAAACAGTCGCCCATCAAAGCAACAATTGGCATAAATCAGTACCACGATATTATCGAGCAAAAGGGAAAAACCTGCAGGTGAAGGTGTCTTGATTTTCTTGCAAAATTCATTACTACCAACTGTCTACTAAAATTGATTGGTGCTAATAAAACAATTTGGCACATATTGCGTTATGTTAATCATGCCCCTCATGTTCTATTAATTCCAACATCCATGGTCATTGATACAATAAAAAATGATTATCATAAACTCCAAGAAATATAACAAAACAGCTCTAAAGAGAGGGGACGAAGTTCTGGTATATTCCGTCAAAATATTATTCAAAGTTTCCATCTGTAGCAAATGGAAGTTCACATGAGCATGCTAACAGCCGCAGAAGTGAGATATCATAGAGAGGCATAACACACATATTACAACCTCAGGATAAACAAGCATTTCAGAAAGGAAAGCTGAAAGAAAGTCAGTGAATAGATACAAGACAAGTCCGGTGTTTCGCCAAAATACTTACAGGGTAGCCAGATGTTAGGTTTTGGGTCCATCGAAGAAGTTTGTCAATATTTGAATCTGAGGATCGCTTGAATGACGACTTGCTTGAAGCACTGTAGGATAAAAAATGACATTAGTAAATATACAAAACATGAATTTAACTTGACAACCATGACATTTTTCTAGATGCAACATACTTTTTTGCAGGAGCATTTGATTCAAGCTGCGCCTTAAAGGCCTGTCGTCCCTGTGTTCTTTTCTTCTGCTCAGCAGCTTTTTTTTGTTTTTGCTCCATCATCCTTTGCTCTATGCTCATCATCGTTCCTGTGAAAAATTTCAAACGTGTGATTATTATGATAATTGGCAGTGAAATTATAATCAGTGCTTAAGTCATCACTGATTACTGGCATCGAATAATGAGTATATTGTCAAATCATTTTATCATCTCACAAATATCACAACTATCATCATCATCATTATCATCATTATCATCAATTTCATCATCATTATCATTATCATCATCATCATTATCATCATCATCATCATCATCATTATCATCATCATCATCATCATCATTAACATCATCATCATTATCATCATCATCATTATCATCATCATCATCATCATCATCATCATCATCATCATTACCATTATCATCATTATCATCATTGTCATCATCATCATCATCATTATCATCATCATCATCTTCATCATTATCATCATTGTCATCATCATCATCATTATTATCATCATCATTATCATCATTGTCATCATCATCATCATCATCATCATTATTATCATCATCATTATCATCATTGTCATCATCATCATCATTATTATCATCATCATCATAATCATCATCATCATTATCATCATTAGTATTATCATCATTTTCATCATTATCATCATCATCATATTTGTCAAAATGCACAACAGCTTGGTTATATCGCTGAAGATAACTATAAAAAGCAGTTGCCCAATGGTAACTCCTTGTGCTTAACCTCTATTTTCACTCCTTTCCCTTCTAGCAACAAATATCATTCCTTTCCTCCGATATTTTTCTTTCGTAACAATGAAAAGCAAGAATTGTAAATAAAAAACTCATAACCTTCGGCATAATAAAAATGACATCAATAAATATGCAAAATATGAATAGACAACCATGACATTCTTCTAGATGCAACATACTTTTTTGCAGGAGCATTTGATTCAAGCTGTGCCTTAAAGACCTGTGTTTAGGCATAATTGTAAGGATGCAATAAATCCGATGTGCTCAATAAATGATGGCATCGAGAATACGGAACACTTTTGCTGTCTTGTCATTTGTATGGTGTACAAGGACATGATTTTCTCAGCACTGTCAATGCAATATTGCTTACAAAAGGACTATCAAACCTTTCAAATGAAATGTTGCTTAAAGGTCTTCTGTATGGAGATCAAATTCACATACTATTACGACGACCCTAACGTAGATCCATGCATCACAACACTTTTGATAGCTCGCTCCACTCCTCTTCACGAACAATGAATCTCTCCCATCTTGTGAAATAGTTTGTCTATAGATTTGTGTTTTGCTTCCTTTATATGTTTGTGACAGAAGTCTGCTTCAAAATGGGGGTTGGGTTGAGGCCCGCAAACCAACCTAAGGCTATGCATTACTCATGCATAACCGAACTTATAAATTCTTTACTCTGTTTCGTCTGACATCCATTTTGAAACTAACTTCAAGTTAAGTTAATTGTTAGATGCCACACTTTTTTTTGTAAATTGATTATGAGCATATAAAAAAAAACTCAAAAGGTAGTTGTAGTACGTCAACCTACTCTGCCTTCTTTTTGCCGCTTCTGCCTTTAAATCCACAGCAGCCTCTGCTCCCTTAGTCTCGCCTTTTAACCCTGATTTCCTAAAACTATCGCTAAGGCTACAAACTTCTTCTTCCAAGCTATTATCATTAGCATCTTTCAGTGCCCTTGTCTCCATTCTTGAGGTAGAAATTCCAGGGACCTTCTCCTGTTTTGTGGACTTCTCTTCAGAAACCTTTTCCCCATCCTTTTTAACTGTTAACGTCTTCTCTTCCTTTCTTGTGCCTCCAGTTAATGTTCTAGTTTCCTTAACAGATTTCTCCTCACTTCGAGTAATACCCCCAGCCGTCCTCGTCTGTCGTGAAGAATAGCTGAAACAACAAGTATAGGTCTCTTCACTTCAAATTCGTCTGGTCGAGAAAAGGAGTCATGGCAATGCCTACATAGAAAATGTATCCAAATCTATGCTTACTTGTTTTATCTTCAAATATGCACTATGAGGCCAAACTGAAAGTTTCCTAATAATGAACATTCAATTTTGCAATAACTAATAAAACATATAATACATAAGAATAAAAGTATACTAAGGGGAATGGTGTACAGCTAGATTTTGTACAAGAAGGCCCCTTCCTGTTGTGAAAGGTGGGGCTAAAACGAAACTTGACGAGACCACACTAAATATAGTTTTTCAAAAGCCTAGAAAGCATGAATCTTGTATTGCAACTGGTGAGTGAATGAACTGTGGTAGTAAAAATGAGAAGAAGCTATAATCTATCTTAGAAAAAGAGAAGGTGACCCATTCCCTCTCCAGAAAGCAGATGGAGGGGCTAAGCCCGCCGGTTTCCTTATTCTACAGGCCTGACAAAGGAGCTGCACATCTTCATTCAAATGTAATTCTCCTTTCTGCAGGTTTTACAGCTGTTATCTAACAAGAATACACATACAGACCCGACGGACGGTAGAGCTAGTGAAGAAAGGATAGGCTGAGTTTATTGAGCCAAGTTTACCGTTTTTAATTACCGGGTTGGGGTCGTGTCGCCCTGTGAAATCCCACAAAGCCCTGTTAAAATCTCACTTTGTAGGTACAGGAGTCACACCCCATCCAATTCTACCCATGCTCTTGTATACAGATAACTCGTAATTTGCTTCCCTCAAAAATGAACCGAATGTGTGGACTAAACCTTCGGATCATGTTGAGAAGAGAAAGTCCAAATTATGCTTAGCTAAGATTCGATCTTCGGAGATTCTTACATTACTCAATTTAATCTCATACGCCGCCTTACTAACCAAATTTACTTGAAATCGAAAGGCATTAAATTCACACTCGACTGGCTTGTATTTGTTTATTGTATCTCTATTTTCTGGATTACGCAGTATTTCAAAACAAAGCTAGACTTCTGCAAGTAATTCAATTCTCTTCTGGTATGAAATACGTTTAGATTGCATTTTTAGACAATGTGAAGTATCCCCAATATTTGATAAGAAATAAAAAAAGAGCGAGATAAAGCAGATAAGGAACGCCCTGTTTATATAGATTGATCTCATGGCATTGTCTTGAAGCATAAGATTCAATTTCGCGTGCGTGGCTATGACGAGTAGGGTGTCACTTATTATATCATAGGTCAAAGCAACTCATACGTGGAGAGTGATCACTAATACACAATAGGAGAATACCCCTAAGTTTCAATTGCATCAGGGGATGCTGTGGCAAAATCGAAAAACATCATTAGGGATTACTCGATCAATAACTGCCATTAAGTAGCTTGTGTAAACAAATAAAGAATAGCTAATTGACTGGCAAACAAACAAACAAAAATCTAACTAACTAGCTAACAAACTACCGTGCAAGTGGCAGAAAAGATTGTAGCTTGACTTTAAATGAATTCTGTACGTATGCTAAATAAAAGATTTACAGAGTATCATTGAAATTTCAATGGGGGGGGGGCATATATAACTACGCACCAGTCTAAAAGCACTCCCTCATTAATATAGGATTTTGCGCCTGTTGCGTTAACATGCTTCACCTTGCGCGCCCACCGAGCAATAGCCCAGTAGCACGGTGGGCCAATCCGTGCCTCCCAACCATTCCCTAAAGAGTACCCTTGTACTTCTTGAATATACTAGTTATTTTCCAGCTGCCGGTATAGTAACTACAAGTAAAAGATTATCCATTCAAGGGCAAAATATAGTTAAGTTTACTGCAAAGCATATAAACTTGAATGAAATAGGGAAGCGTTTACCTGGATCGTACAGACATTTTCCAACTTCAAATGTTGACGCGAACTGACTCAATTTGCCAAACACCAACCGCTTCTGACCCTAGGAATCAACAGATCATCTATGAACAAAAACGCGCAAGGTATTTAGCCCTACGCGATTTGCATAATACAGAACGAAAAAGGATTCAGGGATCAAATTCAGGCCCTTTGTGAAAACAGCTTTGAAAGCAAGATCATATCCTTGTCTGTGCGGGATTCTCACATAAACAACAAACAAATTCTATTCTTAGAGTTGCAAGAGGAACAATGATGCAATCTAGGATAAAAATTTGCCAGTTTCTTCTTGCCTCACTGTATGTAAATGAAAACATATGGTCTGAAATGGTTGGAATTTTCGGGGGAATGAATGTCATGGAAACAAAAGACTAACACGATATTAATGAATACTGAACATGGATCGATAGACCTTGAAAGTGGCGATATCAGCGCTTTTTCATTGATGGAAACACAATCAGCAAAAATATCTGCAAATTTGAGTAGATATTCTAAGACACAAATAGAATTTGGCATTAAGGAGGATTGGTCCTTTCTACGTTAATCGAATAAGGAATTTCTATCGAGCGGAAATGAGCAAGAAGTAATTACAAAAAATTTTGTAATCCTTCATCTGGTGATGGATGTGAAACTGAATATACCATAAAAAGAAAAATCAGAGTGATTTAGGCTAAATATATGGCGACAAAGGAGTGCACTAATACGAGATGAACATAGGCAAGACAGCCTGGTATCCAAATCATCTGATAATAGGAAGTCAGACAAAATCTTCAAAGTTCCACTATAACATTACCTAATCAAAGCAGTTCCCTTTTGGATAAAAAGGGCCTAAACAGAAGGAAATAACTAGCCATCTTCAAAAAGCACTCGATACCAGATCTTCTAAAAAAACACTATTAAGACACAGGAAATATGTTGGTATTCTTGTCAATGCTATAGTTAAGCCATAGATCTGACCATACACTACATACCTTTTGCGACAAAACACTAACTAAACGGCATTTGTTTAGAAATGTAATTTCTTTGAACGATACAATTAGGCAGTGAATAAGCTAGCTGAAACATACCTTACCAAGAAGGCGATGTAAAGTGGACTGACGTGTGATTACAGGCTGTTCGATCAAAAATCTTGTTGGTGCTTCAATGTGTTTGCGGAAACGTGTGCAATTGGTGGTTGGAGAATAAATATGAATGGCAAGTCGTAACGACGTAGTTTGATGGATCATCGGTTGTGAAGTTCCTTCAAGGATAATCGCCCATTGATCTTCGTAATCTGGCATAGATCTTGATATTTTTTAATAATGAGACGATGGGGTTATCGACATTTAGCTGAACACAAAGTAACTGTACGCAAATTCATTTTTGCGGTTGAAAATCAAAGTCCCCTGTAGTTTGAGATTTAAATGGAACTCTCATCATCATAATTGCCATTACTAAGATAACCATAAATGTGTGGCGACTGAACACCATAAACAACCTAACTATCGCTACCACAGAGCCTAAAATTAGAGATTGCTACAGACCCAAAATTTTATGCAGTCATTCCTTGGAATTACGCATAGGGTGTGATAGAAACTGAAAATTATAATGTTTTATAAAAAGTAAACTAATGAATTTTAATGCTATACAAAAATTAACAAATTCTAAAACATATCATAAGCGCACATGTTAATTAGTGTAATTCACATTTTCCCACCCAAAGTTTCGATTTACAATCTCAAAAAGTGAGTCAGCCCATACTTATTTCGAATCCTACCTTACCACTAGCTATCAATGATAGATCAAGCGCTGATTTAGCAAACACACACATACACAACTATTTAAAGCTACTGGGTACAGCTAGTAAAGATATATCAGCACACTGTTATTCTAGACAATGTTTTGCTGGTTATTGTTTACAAGCTCTCTTCAGTTGCCCTTCAGATCTGAAGGAACAAGCGCCCTCTGCAAGAACAAAATACTGAGACTATAGGGCACAATGCTGCTTCGCAAGGAAGGTTTCTCTAAAAAGTTGATAGATAGTAATGGATGAATAATGAAGATGAAAAATGTCAAATTAACCATGGAAAGGAAGGGGTATTTTCGCGCTGGCAGATGTGGAGAAAGTATCGGCGGCTGGGAACATAGTTTCCAGAAATTTTGCTGGTTAGTGATATTTACAGACGGTTTCACAGAAAATCCAGAACTGTCGAAACAAGCATGAAACTCTGATATCATAATTTATGCTAACTTTAGAGAAAAAATCCTTGACTCTCTTGACTTGCAACTGTGCAAAATAACAGCTAATCTCGAAATAAATAGAGCAATTGGGAAAGAATAGATAAATAATAGACATCCAACAGATGAACACAAAACAAATGGAAATTATATAGGTCTATCTATTTAGACATTATACAGAAATTTCTGAACCAGATGCCAGGTTTCCAGAAATGACAAAATCTTGTCCATCTCCATGCGCTGAAGAGGAAATGTGAAACGAAGCAAAAGAGAATGGCGGAAAAATTCCTACAGCCTATCGAATCAGGGTCACCTGGCACCTAAACCTGTACTTCATATTATTAAATCGTATATTTCATATTTCATATTTTAAACATATTTATACAGGGTACAAATTCAATAAGTATATTGTTTTACAATTTGGCCCTGTTGAACGTATAGGATCACATCATAAACATCAGACAACTTTTGGCATATATCTAGTTCAAATGAAGCAAATTGGCGGGCATATTTCCAACTTATTTATAACTTCATCGCAACTTAGCATTTCAAATACTTCTTGTCTATTCTTTCAAATGATTTTCCCAGTCTACAAAAAGCAGGCGCTCTTGATTGATAGTGCCAACGTGGAGAAAGAAATAAAAAAGAAACGAATGGAAGCAATAGAATAAAGGCTATGTGCATTGTTATTTAGAACAATATGTGTAAAGCAAGCCTAACTCTCTAACGATATCCATGTACCCTCATATTCAGGCAGTTATGATCTTTTGCGTCAACGTAGAAATCTAAATGCCTAAATCACTATTAATGGCCGGACAGCATTGTGTTTTACTTCCGCGCTGCAGGCCAAAGCGGCTCAAAGGCCACAAGGCCTGCTAGAACTCTGCCAATCGCATTAAATTGATGACATTTTCAGAAACTTTTAATGGCTACTTATTTAACTCCGTTATACAATTGAGCTAGATCTCCATACTATGTAGATGTTTCAAAGTTTATGAAAGAAGATCTATAGAAGAGTAAAGGAGCACAGGGCATGCGTTGTTAGAGCAATGAAATTAAGAGGTGAAAGTATCTATTGGAAAAGAACATCCCAAAATTATTGGCCTTTTTACGCAGGCCCTAAATAGTGCTAATGTTTCGCTAGCGACGTCAAAAGGGCTGGCGATAAATCAGGACCTAGCGTAAAAAAAGGACAATTAAGTACCTTGGGTGGAAGGATACACTCAAATACGAAATCAAATTCTTCATTCTCCATCTTCAGCTCATTAGTCAAATAGAGGCAGAATCGAATTTTAGGGGGCTAGGGGAGAAAATACCCCTTGAAGTGGATTAGTCAGCATTTTGATAAAAAGTAGGACGAGTCTGGGAACTAAAGGTGGATAGTCGGCAAATCTATTTTACAAAAGATAGCAAATTTACCATCGATGCTTCCCTCCTTTAAGACTTACAAAAAGTCGCCATTGTGCAGGAGCAATTAAGACTTGTCTTCCTTTCTGTAAACTACATCCGAGCTAGTTAGCTCTGGATATACAACTCAGAGCAGAAAGATAAACTACCAAAGCAAAGCAAGAAAGGGACAATTGAGCTAGGAATAATAAATATTTAAGGAGATTTAAAGCAAATTATGAAAGGCAGGATTTCTACGTTTTATCTTGCTCTGGATTACGAATACCTTTACAAGATGATTTGACATTTGTCCGTTTTGGTCGATGCTTTTCATTATTAACAGTCCACACTCCTAAACTGTCATTTGCATAAAAGTCCATCGGATAAATTGATTTCCACTCTGTCTCAGATAACGCGACCATTAGCTATGGAAGATAAAGAGGCAAGATCACAAAATCGTGTTCCTAGAATATTTACAAATAGTAGCTATGATGTTCCCGGATACACACTGCCTGACAAGTTGATATGGTCCTCAATTAATGAACCTATAACTGCAGAGACAGCTAAACTGGTGTACAAATCTTCAGATAATAATCTTAAGCATGGCATCTGACTCTATTTACTGTTAAGCTGATTCCTATAGTCTTTACCTACTCTTCCTATTGCTAACATACTTACTGTTATCTACAATACTCGCCAAAAGTCCTTGAGACACATAAAAACCACTTTCCTCTGCATATTGTCATAGTTGCTACAAACACGCACCCCTAGAACAATGTTGCTTCAATTGTGGGACACTTGAAGTTGGCGTGCACGCGGAATATTCCCATTATCGCATGTACTTCTCCAAAAAACCAACATTGTTTCAGGAGGAGAGGGGGATGAAAGTTCATTGCAAAATACAAAAAGTGCAAAGTGTCCCAGGACTTTTGGCAACTATTGTAGTTACCTTCCTTAGCCAGAAACAGCTATGTATTATCTTTCCTTCAACACTTTCGTAAAAGCAATAACATAATTCCTAACATAAGTCAGATTCGTGGTAGCTATTAATCAACAAACAATGTCCCTGTTGTGTTTCATCCAGTGTGGCGAGCATCAATTATCTGGGATTCAAAATGCATTGAAATATATAATTTAGGCTAAACTCAAAACGGGAGTAGACTCCATAAAAGTTCGAGTGCTCTATTTCATTAAGAGAGGACGAAGACGAAGATAATTTTTGGAACTCAGGGTTGCCTTGCCCCTAAGCCACCACAGTTTTCTGACTTGAGCCTACTTCCTATTCAATCCCTCGAACCACTGAAACTATTTTCTAGAGGTCTCTTACTTCATGATACATTGCTGAAGTCAACACAGGACCTTCTAATAAATCTTCAGCGCATGGGAAGGAATGAAAAACCTCTCTGCCATCGAAAATCAAGCAAATAAATTCTTGAGTATGAAAGTAAATAAGAAGGAAATGAATACATGCAAACTTAGACTTCTAAAACCCATAATTTGTGCATGTCTTACCTCATATGGGGTGATCAATGGCTTGTCAAATGCGGTACCCCAGTCAATAGAAAGCCTAGGGCAAGCAATTTGAACCCATCTATAATATAGAAATGTCGCATAAAATTATAAAATTTTTATTGTTATTATCATCACTATATTATTATTGCTATTATAATTAGTATGTATATATATATATATACAAATATAAATAAATAAATATATAAATATATAAACATATATATATATATATATATATATTTATATATAAATATATATATATATATTATATATATATATATATATATATATATATATATATATATATATATATATATATATATATATATATATATATATATATATATATATATATATATATATATATATATATATATATATATATATATATATATATATATATATATATATATATATATATATATATCAAAAGTACAAAACTACTACGCAATATTCTATACACTATACAATTAAAACCTATTGCAAAATATTATAAGCTTAGAAGCTTACAATATTTTCCAATACGTTTCAATTGTAAATATTATATCAAAAGATTATAAAGACACCAATTCATTATTACCACCAAATTGGTTCAGGCCTTGATTTAAGAACAAGTAGGAATTCTTTCAAAAGTATATAATGCTATCTTATTCGAATTTTTAAAAAGCTACCTTAGTAATAAAATCATAAAATTAGAAACTAATACCGTAAATGACCGATTAAGCGGTTCTTAGGTTCTTAGGTTTCTAGGTGCGGCGGTTATTTACTAAAACGGACAAATATCAAATAGTGCGGCGCTTAATCGATCATTTACGGTATGTAATTAATGCTTAAAACTCTAGTAGGAAAATAAGATCGGCATCGAAACTCCTTCGAAAGCCAGATGAAAGTACACTTTCGAGAAAAATGCTGAACAATCACTCACGCTTGGACATCTGAAAATAGTTCCAACTTCTGCGGGAAGATTTCAGATAGTAAAACAATGATGTAATCTTTGTTCAGAGATTTTAGCTTTTCTTCAACCGACTACAATTACAAAACAAAGCATCTTAAGTGTTGCAACCAAAACACAAACAACAGAATGGTGCATGGTGATATTGCAAACAAACAATAAGGATTCCACTCTGGTATAGATCCTGGTCAGACCGATTGGAAAAATCGGATGAGGACCGAGGACCTGGACACTCTATGGGGTCCGCTCTGTTCTGGGCAAAAAACTATGCCACCCTAAGATGCTAGCTTCTAAAAAAGATGGAAAAGCATCTGTTCTTTATACAGTTAAAAAGCATATTTCTTGCAACATCAAAACCTAATCTTTCAACGTGTTGCTCACTTTAACGTAATGAAGGGTGCCCGTCTAGCATATGGATCGAAGAGGAAACATGATGGATCTGTCAGCCTGCTTCTGGTTTGTAGAAAGAAATCTTACGGTCATGCATTTATGTTCAGTCTGATAATGTGTTGCTTACTTTGCTTAATGTTTGTTGCATTGTTTTGTACAATATTACGTTAGACAAACTATTTCGTATAGGTCCCGAGAGGATTGGGTAAGATATGTAATTCATTCTCTGCTGAATTTAGTTGTTAGAACATAAATGAGTTAGTGGTGGAACAAGTCAAGTGACGGATGTTTAGATAGTCGTATATATTGGAATATTTCAAAATACTTAAATTCTGGTTGTATGAACTCATGACACTTACTTATAGAAGTAATATAATTTTTTTGTCAAACTTCATCTCATATCATATTTAAGTCTACAAATACAAAGTTCGCTAACAGGTAATCTGTATTTGGCTGGCTTACAATATTACAATACTAGGTAACAGAAGAAAAAAATAATAATAATAATGATTATGATTGGAAAAAAAATTTAATAGGTTAGGAGCTCCGGATCACACCATGGTCTGTTCCTCATACAAAATATGTAGTACGTTGAGCGTAATAATAATACTAATAATAATAACAACATGGCAAAAATGAGCATATCCAATACAGGTGTGACTCTTCAACTCTTCAACGAAAACAGATGAAAGGAAAGATTAAATGACAGTTTATTTTACAATTTCAGTTAAACTGAAAGGGAATAAATAGAAATGAAAAGGAAAAACAAGTATATACACAATTGTCCATTATAATGAGCTCTTTGCTCTTTCTGCTAAAAGTCTTTTGACGCCACCGCAAAACTTGCTATAGCTGGTCTCTGTTTTAATAGCACTAGGTAGCGTATCAAAGCTGTTTGCGGCGTTGTTTTGAAATGTGTCTGGGATCACTGAGGGTTTTATGCGGAGGAGCTCAATAGTACTACGTAAAGGTCTACTACACATTTGAATGTCAAGTTTGTTCATTTCAGGCTAGTTTGTTTCATTGATCGCTTTAAAGGTCAATTTTTGGATATTGAATTCACGCCTCTCAGCAATAGGCAACCATCCGATTCTCAGTATGTCCTCTGTATTGCGCATAACGTTTTATTACAAAGCTTGCAATTGCTTTTCGTAGCCGATGAAGCTTTTCTAACTGGCACTGCTTTAGCGGCAAGTATACATAATCAGAAAAGTCAATCTAAGATAAAATTGATCATTCTGCAAGCATTTTTCGTGTTCAGAAAGATGTGAAGTTCTTAATTTTTCGGAGAGCGGACAGCTTTCCACAGCAAGTGGATACGACACTCTTTACATGATTTCCCAGTCCAGATGTTTATCAAGGTGTATACTCAACCAACAAGGCTCGTTATCAAGCTACTTCTTAAAAGTACTAATTGCAATCACCTAAGCTTTGCACTACTCTGGGACTTGGATATGACAATTCCAGCTCTCCTTCTATTAAAGTCGATGATTAAATTTGTCGATTAACAAAAACAAGAACAGATAAAACAAGTGGTCATTAATCTTGCTAGGTTTTGTTAACCAAGTTCAATAAAATCATCTTTGCTTACAAGTGCATCTACGTACTGGAAGCACACAAAAACAAAAACAAAAACAGATAAAACAAGTCGTCAATACCAACCTGTAAGATCTTTGGACTTCCTTGCCTTCCTAAGCTACCAAGAATCAAGCCAAATTTGTTTGCAGAGCTTGCTTTTAGAACTGCACTTCTCCTAATTTTCAGCATTGCATTATGATCATAATGTTCCTTTGAAAATACTTTACTGTAAGGGTCATACCTGTTTTAATGAGAAAAGATACAATATGACACTTGGTAACAAAACTTCTCGTATATCAATCAAACAATGACGACATCTGTGAAGCGATTAATCAATCACTCAATCGATCGATCAATCACTCTATCATTCAAGTGATCAGTGAGTCAGATAATATGACATTGCTACCTGCACACAATAAGTAGATACGGGAACAGTCGAAAAGAGTGAGATGATGAGAGAAAAACTTCTATAGCCGTGGTAGATGAAGAATGTCTCTGTACCACCAAAGGCTGTAGAGGATCTAGGGGCGGAGACAGGGAGAAGAATCGAATTGAAAGTGGCTCAGAAAATAGAGATACAAGATAAAAAAAGGATACTATCCATGTTTCTGGGTTCGTGAGGATTCAATAGATACAAAGCTTTACCACATATGACCTAAGAATAATTATGAGTCTAGTCCAGGTACCAAAAATTAAAATATCTGCATTTGGACAAAGCTCCCTATCGCCTAGAAGTGGTATGCTTTGGAACACTCTGTGAGACTGCATAAAATCTGCACAAAGTATACAAAATTTTAAAAAAATGATCAAAAACTCGAGGGGAGAAAATGCCATTGTAATATCTGTAGACAAAACTTACAATTAGATAGTTGGTTTTTATTAATTTATTTTAACTAGTCAATCCACCAACTGCAAATAAATTAACTACTAATATTATTGTCACTACCTTTGGGACCATCACAAACCGGAGGCTAGACAACATAATATGAGGCATTAAGTCTGATAAAAATATTAGTTAAATAACATACTTGTAAGCTTCTATTGAAGGATTATGTATCATCACTGATTCCAGATGAAATCTACCGTCACCAAGATAACTGCAAACGACATTTTTAATAAATAAACATACGTGATGATCGTCTGAGTTTCAATATAAATAAATTTCCATACTAAAGATCATGCTGGATACTATTCACTAGTCCATGAAAATATTGCAAAAATACTTCCAAATCCATTTCAGAGCTGTATCGAAATCCCACATATAAATGATTAACCATTTTGGAAAAGAGGACAGAGATTATGGAGATCCTCATCTGAAGAAAAGGAACCATGCTTTTAATGGAATGCGAAATGGGGAGGAAATTTGTTGGAGGATCAACTGTCAGCTAATGGTATTTGCATTCATTTTAAAGATAATTATTAATAAGAAGATGGCCAGTTTGCAGTGATACCAATGCGCCACCACTTCCCAATTAAGGAGGTTAAAGTTGACAATGGAAACTGAAATATCATAGATCAGTGCATGTGAGGCACAGAAAAAGGAAAATGAACAGCGTCGAAGGTGTTGCCTACTGTACTATCTAGAGTAAAAACACTCCATAAATGTCACAGATAAGTGCATTTCAAACACGGAAAAAGCAAAATGAAGAACAATGAAGTTGTTGCTTACTACATATGGTGAATGCATTCCAAAGAAGTTAGTAAAAGATTACTTGCATGATATAATCAGTGTCCTTTAGTCTTGGTGAAGTGCAGCCGAGAATCTCCCCTGGTGATAACGGTTTAACTTGTGGTATTTCCACCGTAAAGTCATTTGATAAATCCTGTCGTGCCGCCTTTGCAAGAAAATTAGAAGTTAATCTTGGTCTGATTGATAGAAATTGATCTACAAATCATAGCAAATATCTGAAAGGATTACATGAAGTAGAAAAGTAAAATAAAGAAGATATGACAACAGGGCAAAAACTTGCTACAACAGTAAACGTAAATCAAAAACCCATCCATTTGCTTTGCATTGAGAGGAGTGCTTCACTCCTTTTGATTGTAATGGCATAAGAAATTTGTTCTATAAGCGGTATTGATGCTCTACTCAATAAGACATTACTATGGTATTTCCTTTCAGACCAAAATGCCCAACTCTGTAATCAAAGACTTTGCAATTCTGCAATTAGGCCACTTATCTGATACTTAACTTCAGAGTACTGCCAAACAAAAGAGATTTCTACGTGTTGTGTAATGTTATATCGTACTGCCCAGAGATGACACTATGTGGTACTTAAAGTATAAGATGCCTGTGGGATAACATGTACTCAGGGGGCTTCACGTAGTACGTAAACAACTTAAGAGTATAAACCAGAGAAGCTATTTTTGCAGAACTCTTAGATATTTGTTAATTTGGAATGGACATGTTTCCTCAGCCAACACAACATCAAGACAGCTTGGTTTCTGAACATATATACTTATGTAACAAAACGCCAAGCGAGGAGGCTACAGGTCTATAGAATTTGTAAGTTAACCTGTCTGTAACAATGTCAAAGTCACATATAAATATGAATAACTTTACTTCCGACAACACTACCTGTAAGGTTGACAGGAACTGCACAGTGCTGACCATTGCAATTTTTGAACCAATTTTAAAATTATGTTGGACAGTCTTGATGAAATGGTCTAAATCCACTTTTATGTCAACAAAAACATAGAGCATTTTGATACCCTCCGTTGAACTGATTGGAACTACAACAAAAATTAGGTAAAATATTTGGAAGGGCAAATGGAAAATTGCAAATCAAATAAAGGTGCAAAGTGCAGCTTGTCCTGAAAGACCTAAAAAACAAAGTAAAATCAGTTCTTTTCAAATTTCACATTTTAAGGACTTGAAATCAAAGATAATTCTATGATATGATGAACTTAATTCAAACAGAAAACAATATTTTTACTAGAAATTGTGCATTGGACAATCCAAACAATTTTAACTATTACTTGTGCAGTAACAATGAGTAGAACTTACTTAAGCTATGTCAACATTATAGAAATATTGCATTGCATATCTTTGTGACGTGTGAGTACATACCAAGACAACTATGACCATAGTGAACCATAAAATCACAGCCAAGTGCTCTTGCAGAATAATCATCAACACAGCAAGCACCGTATGTTACATCACTCATGATCAATGTCTCTGTATCTGTAAATCTACAGCAGATGAAAACATCAAAGAAATAACTTCTACTGCAAACGATGACACCTTGATGACAAAGGCTTTACGAAAAGCGATGACGCATTGAAAAGATTGCGCAACAGGTGCATAAAGAACATAACCGAAGGAAACTAAAAAGCATTTAAAACGCAAAGAAACTTTTGTGCCAATTTCCCAAAAGGACTATAAGATGGTGAGATCTAGTCTGTTCCCAAAAGTCCTGATGCCCTTATCAAGAAGAATTATAGACCAATAACTGTTTTACCATCCGTTCCTAAAATCTCATGCCCTTAGTTTCCTTTTCCCTCTTCTGTGTGGATTTCGAGAGGGCTGTGAAACCCAACACGCACTTATACGACTGATAGAAACCAGCAAAAATGCGTTAGATACGCAAAGAGTTGCTGCAGCACTACTCATGGATCTCTGAAAAGCTTTTGGTTGCCTAAATCACGAGCTTCTGATTGCAAAATTGAGTCCTTATGGTTTCAGTGTGCTAAATTGTGACTGATCCATAGCTATTTCAGTGAGAGAAAGCGAAGAGTGAAGATAAATGGGTCCTTCAGTACATGGAGAGAAACCGTAATTGAAGTACCCCAAGATTCGGTCTTGGGACCTCTGCTGTTTAACATATACATAAATGATCTCATCATGTTTGTGAGAAACACTCAAGTTTGCAGCTATGTAGATGATACGACAATATATGCTTGTGACAGAAATATTGAAAGTGCGATGAAAGCACTAGAGAGCATGATGCCCTCAAAATTGTAAAGTGGTTTCCAAACAGCGGCATGAAGCTGAATGAAAACAAGTGCCATCTGATAGCATTTGGAGACAAAAGTAGCAATGTTTCTATAAATATTGAAAGTAGAAAAATAACCGAGAGCACAGAAGAAAAGCTGCTGGGTGTGACTTTCGACAAAAAGCCTAGCTTCAAACAGCAAGTCAAATCTCTGTGCAAGAACAGTAGTTAGAAACTACGTACTCTCTCTAGAATTTTCCCATTTTCTTGATACTGATCAAATGAAACCAATAATGAATGAATTCATCTTGTCCCAATTTGGCTACTAACCGTTTTTATGGATGTTCTGTGACAGAACACTGAACAATAAAATTAACCATATACAGGAGCGGCCAAAAGACCAATTCATCCGGTCAATCGTCCAAAGGAGACCATATCACCAAAACAGCCCATAATGGTACCATGGAAGACTTTAAGATCATTGCCAAAAGTGATAACGCTTTTGATCTCCTTATTTACGAACGCCTTCTCATTCAAAAGGATAGACCTAACCTTAACTCCCAACAGTCTTCCATTCCCTTAGTCCTTTTCTAGTTGTTTGTTTTCTGTTTCAATAGCTAGTTCATTTCCTATTTGTTTGGCTTTTTCCTCTAGGTTGTTTTGACATATGTACGTGAGCTTACTCACGCCCCATAGATATTGACTTAGTGCGTGACCTGATTCACGCCCCCATGGCTATATAAGGGCATATTTTCGCTACTTCCATCCCTTTACTGATGATGGCTCATGATGTAAATGTCATGATGTGATGATTGAGTCGAAACGTCTGATTATGTCTTAGGTCTTTTTACTGACTATGTCTTGTTAGGTCTTAGCTACTGATTAGGTCTACCGATTATGTCGTATTTAGAAGGAAAGAAAATGTCTTTATTTCTTGTCGCGATTCTTGTACTGAATTTAACCATATACACGAAAGGGCACTGCGGAAGATTTTGTAAGTACAAAGATATGAAATCTGCTTTTGATACGATGTTACCAAGAGACATATCAGTCCCACTCCACATAAGGAATTTACAATTTCTAATGACTGAAGTGTTCAAGAAAAAAATTGAATCTCAATCCTAGCTTTACAAAAGAAATTTTTGTCGAAAAGCAGGTGTCTTTTGGGCTAAGAGGCTGCCATAACTTATACATGCCAAATACACGTACTACGCCCTCTATGGCTTAGAAACAATATCGTTTACGGGATGTAGGTTATGGCACAACCTTCCCAACAATGTAAAACAGCTAGATACTCTCTACAGATTCAACAAGGCAACCAGGGCATAGAGGGGAGCTCGGAATGTAACTGCAGAATATGTCGACTTTACGTAGCTCAGTTCTTGGATATGCAATAAACTTTAAAACGTGGAAGATACTAAGACATTGCAAACATTGTAAATAATTGTACATGTATCTCTAGTCAATTACTTTGTATTATGGTATTTTCATATTATTTCTCTTTACTTCGTTAGATAGCAGGCGTAGATCAGCTTTTGTTGTAGCTATTGTATGTTTGACTACTGCAAATAAATTGATAATATATAGTTTGCTCACACGTTTTCCTGTTTCTTTCACAGTTTGTCAAAGACAATATATCAAGTTACTCTGAATGCCACTTCCTTACTATAAACTCATTCTATGACCATTGGAAGTCATGCAAAACAAACATGACACATTCCATCCAGGGCTTTCACGCTCTGAAATTGAGGCGCGCGACCAAAAAGTCGCGTGAACAGAGTGGGGCGAGCGATTGAAAATTATTTGAGAACACGACATAGCGAAGATTTTTTTTGAAAAATGGAACTCAACAGCATTTCCCTTTCATTTTTCTACACGCAAGCCATAGCCTAGAGCTTTAACTATCGTAAAGATTTCCTTTAATTATCTAGTTTGGAAAATATTACGTGGCTTTAAAGGACCTACATTCGTTTTCGCTCTATAAGTATATCCTTCAAGCATTGAACTTCAACTGATAATGGGATTTGGCACTGATAGAAAAAATTGGCTCTTATTTCAAAACGATAAATGTACTTAATCAAAATAATGTTATCAGCCCATACTAAATGTTTCAAATAGAAGTAACAAAATTCCACGTTGCCTTGTCTGCTAAAGTTCAAGTTCGGATTAAAAAAGGCTAAGTTCCTCAATTTCATCAATACCACTGTCTGACTCTGATCAATCGGCTGATAAGGGAGCATCAATTTCTGTAGAAGTTTGAATGCTTGGAAGATTATTTATTTTCACTCGCCTTTTCAACTTGAGGAACGCATCCAGAGCTCTCTCAGTGATTTCTTCCCTCTCGTCTTTACTCAAAAGAGAGCGATTTCCATATACTATCAAGTCGTCATTGAGGGTACTGTGTGACATAGAGAGGCCTGTGTCAGAGAGTATGTTGCTCATCGTGCTAAACGCTTTCTCAACCTTTGAATTTGAGCATATGAAGGGTTTCAGTGATTTGAAAATGTAAGCTGGGGTTTTAATGCTGTTCAGAAAGGTTAAAGACAAACGAGCGAAGAGAGCGTTAGCAAATGGAAACGAAGAAGCACCCCCGCCTTACCAACAAATAAGAAATGACAAAAATGTGTCAGTCCACTAAAAATCAATACGTTTCGAAAAGGAGTTCTCAAGTGGGCGAGCCTACTACTCAGCAATGGATCATAACGATTGTCGGATTCCGGACGTCGCTCTTCACAAGGGAAATGTTTATTACTGGGCGCGCGATTAATCGCTCCTAAACGTAACCTTGGGCGCGTGCCTGCGCGCGCGCACTATCGCTCGCCCCCCAACTGAAACCTCTGATTCCATCAACTCTTCATGAACAGACCAATACAAAGGATCTCAAGAATGGTTCATTCAAAGAATGATCTGGACTCAGCTAAGTTTCATGGAATGACTTTCCGAACAGGTCAAAAACTATCTCCAAAATTTGTCATGAGGGGGAAATAGTAAGTCTTCTCCATTTCGAATCTCATGACTTGTTGTTTCTCAAATGTCACAGTCAAAGGGTACTAAGGGTAATCATTGCATTTATTTATACCAAAGGTGTAGCATATATTGTGAATTTGATCTCAATTCAAACAAAGCAAGAAATGGCCTTGCAATACCCTATAAAACACTGCATAAAACATATTTTCTCCTCAGAAAAAAGACATATACTTACTTCTCTATAATGTCTGCTATGGTACAAGCAAACAGTAATAAGCCTTCAGGAAACTGCAATGCAACTATAAAGAACAGAGAACTTCAATTAATCTTATTTATAACTTGTACCTGATAGAACATCTAACCAACATGAACAACAAAGGATAGCATAGCCACCAAATGTTTTAGAGCTCTGATCAGGTCTATTTTCTCCCAACCAAATTGGCCACTCAGGATATAAATGGCCCTAATTCTAGCTGTGGAATGCATGTGTGATCAGAATCCTCTATGATGATTGGTCAATTAGGTTGGGAGAAAATAGATGTGGTTAGAGCTCTCAAACATTTGTCAGCTATGATGCAAAGGCTTACAGAATGTATAAGAAAAAACACATCAAAAAGACAAAATCATGAGTTAGTTCTGTGACTGGTTATCTCTACAACAGGAATGAAAATTATTTTTTGTCACCATAAATGAGACCAATGAGAGCTAAGCCATACATGTTGAATTCACAACTAAAAATGTTTTCTTGCCTTTTCTTGATTTTGCATCTCTTATTTTCCAAATTGTCTTCTTAATCTCAAAGTTATAATTCTCTGGGAGCTAGAGAGTAAAAAAACATGAGCTTAAAATGCGTGAGATAATAAAATGCTTGGTAATTTGTTTGCCGACCTCAGAAAATCACAAGCAAATAACAAATGATGTAAACATACCAGGTCTATTGCAGCATTTATTTTTGGATCATCTGCTATTTCTGATGGAATTTGGTTTAGCACTTTTCTTGGTCTACCTGCAAATAAATCAATTCAAAATCAGATTCTGTGACAGTTTATTATTGCACAAGAAACATAAATGCTTGTCATATAGCTTGCATTTACAAGATAACAGAACACATCATAATCCTCCTCTACAGCACGAAAAATCGGTACCATGTTTTAGACATACTGAAAAGCTTTTTTTCGTCCGACACTCGTCAGAGTATGAAATGTCGGATAACGACCGAAGGGTGAACCGAAATATATAGCCAGATGCGGGTACACGTGATGATGAATAATGTGTCCAGCCCGTATGATTGGCCACTTGGCACGCCTAGGGGACTGGCTTATAGTGCTCCACTTGAGGACCGAACACGCAACATGCCTATGAAACTGAATGTGTAGCTAAAATCAAGGGTTTGTTGAGAAACTTTTAGTACTAAAATTCAATCAAAAGAGGTCCAAAAGTAAGGACCTTGTAGAACTAAAATTGGTGCATGCTATGCTAGGCTCCTTACAAGAAAACGTGTGTACCGCAGCCACTAGTGAATATGCAAAATCTACCCAGTTATCAACAGATGCTTGACACTTGATTAACTTTTCGGGAGACTGCCACACGATTAACTTCTATACATAGACTATTACCTGTAAATCTTTTCCTGTTTTCATCTGCTCTTATCACCACAGCTTTAGCATCCATTTTAGTTTCTCGCGATGACCTCGTTTTCGTAACGAGGTAGTTGGATTGTGAACTGCAACAACCACTATACTCTATGGAACAAGGAACAAGCTGTAGGAGTCAATGGAGAGGGTAGTTACATTCACATTCTCTGGGGAAGATAAGGGCGAAGAGTTGGCTGTTCAGATAGTTGAGGTCGATCTTAGATGGTGCACTTTTATGTAGAGCAGCTTGGTCTTCAGAGAAGTAGATATTTGCATTCTCATTTACCCGAAGCTGCTACCCATATTAAAGGATAGCAACATGGTAGCCCCACACTAGGAAGTATGGCGGTTGTCGACGAGACCTCAGGCGTGCACGCAGGTTATTGAACGAGAGTATAGCTCAAAATATTGTTCCTCATTAAATCACAACCTCGATGTGAAAGTGTACCCCATAAGAACGAGCGGGGGTGGGTAATTAAGGGATCATTCAAAAAGTACATAACGGAAAAATGGCCATTTTGACCCCCTACCCCCTATGTAACGGCTTGTCACACTCAGGCTGATACCCCCTATGTGTTATGTAACATTGTGGCATGAAACCCCCAGCCTCCACAACACCCTCCACAACACCATCCTCACATTTTTTACAGGAATATATTCTAGAACAACATTAAGTCCGAACTTCGCTGACATTTAAGGATGATTGAAGAGAATACAAGACTCAAGCTCCTTATGGTCTTGAAGTCTTTCTTTATTTGAGTATTTTTAGAAAGCATTCATCAAAAAGTGAAAAAGTAAAAACATTGTGCTAAAAATGTTGGTGCTATGTAGCAAAAGTAACTTGACATCCCCACCCCCTATATTTTTAGGTACAAGTACGTTTGCGATGTGACTTTTTAAGGAAACATTTTCCACAATGCACACATCTTCTATTTACAAAATGTTTCTCGAAGCTTTCCCCCTATGAAAGACAAAAGAATATCTAATTATCATTTAATACTTTGATAGAATACAAAGGAATATGAAAATATTTTCCTATTTGCTGGGCATGATTAGGATGAACATAATCCATCTTCAGTTGCTGAATACAGAATGTGATCACATCATAAGCCCATACAGAAGTACACCCATTCAAAAGAGAATGAAAAGCCCTAGGTAAAAGGGTTACAAGCTTTGTGAAATTTCAAAATGCTCAGCCTGCCTATTTGAAAAAGGCTCTTCCTACAAATTGTGTAGAGCTCACTGTATTGAATTGTATTGAATTATTTAAAACCAATGGATAAATTTTGCTGTATATATCCTTATCAATTTTATCCTACATCTTGAGGTCCCCAATAAAACACTGTAATTTACTTTCTCTGTTTACAGTGGGAATGAGGTCTATTAGATTTATGAGTCACGTGTAGTTTCAGTAGTGTCTCTATTGTTATCCATTGGCTTTATCAGGTTTGAGGATAGCAATGTCCTTATTGTTCTGGAGAGTGTGGTTAACTTTGTGCGTCTGAATGTCCTTACGAAGCAGTCATTATTTATGCTCGGGGTGGGGACTAAAGAGAAAGTATTATGTTCCTTCAAACAAATTTTTCCCCACCATTAACAGTAAAATGGGGCTGTGTTTGCATATGCCTTTACACTACCCCTGTGTTCAAAAATTATTCTGCTACCCCACCTAACACAGCTTATTTTATTCAGTTACCCCTCCATTTTATCTTCAGTCTCCACCACTGTCATTAATAATGACCGCTTCCTTAAATGATGGTTTAAATGAACAACCATTTAACTCTGCTATGTGTGAAAGATTTGGTTTACCCTCATTTCTTTTATGCATCAACTTGTCTTTCATTGATTGAAAGATGGATTTAAAACATGCAAAGATAAGGCTTTTATTAATGTAAATGACAGAGATGTGAAGTGATAAGCCGAATTAATGTGCTTCATTTTCATTGTGTGTGAGAGATTCACAATAATAGATTCAGCTCAAAGGCAGATCCAGAGTATGGTTTTGGGTGGGGTCATTTTGAAAAGAAAATTATGGGGGGGGGGGATTTTCATAGCCATGCTTTCCAAAACTTTGAGGATGTTGTACAGAGTGCTCAATTGGATCTGCGCTTCATTCAGCAAGCACCCACATTCAACTTAAAGTTAAAGAGACTTTACACATTTTGTGGGAAAAGCCTATTAAGCATACAACCATTTACTGTGCAAGGACCAAACTGCACATGTATGTGTCCTCCTTTATGTGTCCATATACAGTTACAAAGGGCAAACACACAAACGCCTGGTAACTGTCTTTTGCATGCGTGCACGAGATCTTGTCTAAAACTGACATACTCCTCAGTCCTCATTGTAGGTTACTACCCTACAGTGCAATTTATTATCTTATGCCTATTCTGTGTTTACCCTACTAACCCCAGCCTTTTGTGTAATGACCATGTGAGATGACTGTCCACAAATAAGCCCAAAAATATAGTAAAGAGTTCAGGGTCATTTGTTGACATAGCACAGCCACTACTTCTCGTATTTTGAAAATTTCTGTTTTTCCCATTAAAGAATAATGACACAACACCTGGCATAGACTCTGCATGCATCAGGGACATAGGAACCAGGGGGGCCAGAGGGCCCATGGCCCCCCACTCTTTAACAAACTATGCAAAAGTGCCCCTTTGAAGCCCAAAATGGACGTGGTAATGTGCCCCTTTTAGGACTTGGCCCCCCACTTTTTAGATGCTTCCTACGTCCATGGCATACATCCTTTGTCATATGTACCAAAAGTTTTAATCGAACATGCTTCTTGGTAGGATGTTGTTTTAAAGAGTAGATTTTACGAGTAGAGGTACCCCTTTTGCTACCTAAGCAGTTTGTGGGGAGCCAAATTTGCCAGCCATAAACAGCAATTGAATTTTCAAATTCACATAATGCAAATATAAATTCACAAAATTTCCACCCAAACCTTTCTAGGTTGTTGATCCTGAATATGGAATGTTTACTTGGCCATGTGCCCCAGTGCTTGGGCAGTTCATCTTGAGAAATAAAGAGAAGTGCATTGGAAAGAATATTCTGGAGGTGACATTCTGTACACTCATTCTTTTTTATAAGAACAAGTAAAATTGATGTTCAGGCTGGCTGTTCTTAATTTTGAGGCTAAATTGTTCTTAATTTGTTCTTGAATTATTTGGTGTAGGCAATGTAGACATTAGACAATATGCAAGAGAGCATTGGATGTTTATGAAATAGGTACTGTTTTCTATAACATTAGCAGAAAACAAAAGATATACAGTCTTACAGATGCATAATCCCCGCATAATTCTATATATGCCCAGTGCAATTCACTTGCTAGATTTGTTGCTCGCACCAGCTTTATCCAAAATGTACATACAAGTACTAAGGAAAGCCCTCACAATTGAATGGTTAGAGCACACAAATAATCCTGCATGTGCAAATGATCCCATGCACATGATTGGCAGCATGCATTTAATTTACTCATTGAAAGGCCCGGAAGAGGAGTAGGAAGCAGGGAAGGGGGCTGCAACCTCCCCCAGTAGGGGTGAAATCCTTTTTTTCTGGCAATTTCTTTCAAAAAGACAATAAAAGCAATGTTTTCACCAAAAATAGTTTCAGCCTGATGCTACTAAATAATTAATTATAATACTACAAGATAACAGTTAACGTGGGAAAACATTATTTATGTTCACCACTCTTGTTTGGAACTGTTATTGTTTCCAATTGTTTAAGAACAATAATCACATTTGAAATGCAAGTAGGTCTTAAATTTTAAGTCCCCCTCAATTTTAGGTCCTCCTAGACCCATGAATACCTTTTTTTATTTATAACAGATAGGTGCTGGTACAGCCTTACCTGGTATTATTGCTGCAAAACTGGGGGCAAATGTCATTCTTACTGATGCTGGTCACTTTCCTCAGTGCCAAGAGAATGCTATGAAAAGTTCCAGACTGAACAATGTTCTTGATAAAATTAGAATTATTCCATTAACATGGGCAGATTTTACACCTTCACTTCTAGAGCTACCAGATATTCACATTGTTATTGGATCAGATTGCTTTTACAATCCATCAGGTTTCTACACAATTAATTCATTATTTACATAATCAGTACCTGTTTTGCTTTATTACTTTGTTTTCATTTGTTATACATTACTTTTCATAGGTTGCTGTTCCCACAATGCCCTTATAGGGTAGATAATAAACAGGAGATCTTAAGTTTAGGAAAATATCACAGAGTGATCAATTTATATGTATTGGCTTCATTGATCCTGATTTGTGCCTCCAGCTGTAGTCCCTTACTCTGAGGGAGATCTGGGAGATCTATGGCTGTCTTAGTAATGCAGCCTTATATTTTCATGCAATTCTGTTTAGAGTTTGGTATCTTGAAGAGCAAAGGCTATCTTCATAACACCTATACCCTGTGGCTATTTTACAGACAATGATTTCTTGCAGTTTTAACTAATTAAAATTTACATTCACTTTTGAGATTTTGAAGATATCATAGTAAGCATTGCCTACATAATGGAAAGAAACCCAAGCTGCATTTTCTGGAGCACCTATCAAGTTAGAAGGTACCTTCCTCATACAGTGGTTGCTTTTAAGAGTTGTAAATATAAATTGCTCCTTTAGCTCGGAACTAGCTGCACTTTAATAATAGTCAATGAAAGGAAATTGAACCTAATGGAAAGGGAGTTCTTGTTACAAGATACTATACCACAATTGAACACTTTATCTTTATTATCCATACTGTCTGGGAGCTATGGTCCACCCAGCCCTCCTCTGGATCCAGCACTGACTAAGGCCATGGGGGTAGTCACTGTCCTTTGCTCCCCATGGTATCATTCCGGTCTTGTCATATAGCAATCGTGATGTATAGTAGGGCAGAATGTTATTGTTTTGTAATGAACTATATGAATAGAAAAAAATCTTTATCATATTCAAATATTTTATTGTACTAATATGATATTGATTTTTTAGCTGCAATTGGTCGATAGAACATTTACTAGAGAAATGGAATCTTACATGTACACACATACCATTATCTGTGTTTGGTGGTGACAAAGAAAACATTGGAGGCCATGACATGTCAAGTAAACATGCTATACAAATGCTTGAAATAATGAAGAAATCCTAAACAAGAAGGTTATCAGAATTTTACTGAAATTTCCTAATGACTCTTCCAAGCTAGGCAACAAGAAATGCAGCAAATTGGATTTCAATACCTTGCTTTCACAGAGTGCCAGAAAACCAGACAGCTATTTATTGACAATAAGGAGATACATATAATAAATAGTGAAAAATAATGTGACATACAAGCAATATATGGAGGCAACTCAAAACTTATTTCTAAAGCATGCTAAGTAAAAGTGTACTTGCTAGTGGTCAATCATGAGCCAGCTAGTGGGAAATTTTCAAGCCTGGTGGGACATTTACCCACTAGTATATATGTTAAAAGATCCCCTGTGTTGTATTGACTAGGGTAATTGCATAAAATAGGTCAATATTGCAGAGTAACTGTAATTAACAGTTACTTCCTGATTTTTATTGACATTGACATTTTTGAAAACAGCATGCAAATCAATCATTAAAGTTAATACTATTGAACTCATATCTTGGTCAGTTTGATTCAGTTATGAAGAAGATGGAAAAGTCAGGGACTGTAGTGCATATTTGTGATTGATAGGGCTAACAAACGTCGTGAAGCTCAAGCCAACTTTAAGGAACCTTTATCTTCAGCAGAAAATGACGGTCTGAGGCATGTGGATAATAAATTCATATTTTGGCCATTATTTGGCATTTTCCATCATTCAAGTTATTGCTGTAAGAACTAAAATTACTCATTCACTTACTTACTTTTTCAGTCTACTTTTGTCCTGGTTGCTTTTCTGCTAGATCTACTAGCTGCACTAAAACTCCAGACAAAGTATTGGTGGGGCTATAGCCCAGCAAGCCCCATAACTCTGCAGTCCATGAAATTACTGATTTAGCAAGAGTCAAAATTGGACTCTGAAAGACTGGATCCAAAATAATAGTAAACAGAGCACATATGGGAAACTAGGAGAAGATTGGAATCCGACAACCTTATATTTATTGATTTTTCTTAGAAGTGCAAGTATGCATTACCTTACAAACAAAATCAGTGATTCTAAGTAATTGAGTTTTTACTTTTAATCTCTCTTCTTTTTTTCTACAGAAAAGTAGTTTCTATGATTCAATAAGAGCAAAAAGATGTTAAGGATATAAGTTGTTACACAAACAACACAGATGTCCTCTAATACAAAGTACAGGATATATGCCAGATAGACACACCCAATGAAAGCAAGCCAAGATGATAGCAACAATATCAATGCTGCTGTTGAATTCCTTCTGAAAATGCCTACAAAATGCAAGAAATGACAGTGCTGTAAGATGAAGCAACACAATTTTAGCTTCAAACCATGTCCAGCAATGGATTAATAACATTATATATAGTTGAAAGGGTACTTCTTACCTAGCACAACTGTCAGCAAATAAAACAGAATTCCATAAATACTGTTTGGTACATTAAGGGGTGAATTTTCTCCAAGAATTGGACCTATGATCCCAAATCCTGTTCCATATCTATAATGAGAAATGTCCATCATAACACAAGACATATTCAATACGTATAAAAGTTTGGAAAGTATAAGTCTACCATACAGGGCTTATATGCAGAATTTCTTATTGAATCCCTGAACTCTGTCTTATTTCTAGTATTTATGGGAGTTTTCAGATTGTTCTGGAATAATTTGTGGCACACTTTCCTGACTTTCTCAATTTATGCCCAAATACTGTGGTAATTTGCATAATATACAATATGGAACATCATCACATATATCATATTTTCATGTGAGATTCCTCAAGTGTATATATGGCACCCAGAATATAGAGTTTGTGAGGAAAATGTTCCTAGCACAAAAGTACCCCAGTAAAAGTCCATCCACACAAATTTAGTTCCTGGGTAACTTTCTGCATATTTTTATTCAAAATGATAGATATTCAAAGCAAAATTTTATAATTTCTTTCCATAATTTAGACAAAATGATGTTTCCCTAGTATGAAAAATTGTACATTCCCAGTGCAAGAAAAATACTCCAGAGTACAGATGTAGTCTGGCACAGCAATATAATCTGAAACTTTTCTCACAGCTATTTCTGCAAAAATACAATTATAGATATAGTATGGAGTTGATACCACCTTATTTTTATGCAACATTCTTGCAAGAGATAGTATGATACTTAATCAGACTTATATACAATAATTTTTGTATAGGCTCAAAAGCCTGTAGCAAAATCCAAAGATACCATGGGCAAAATGAAATGATGATGTTGGATTGACCATTTAATATTAGCTAGATGCTTCAGAAATGATGGTGTAATATAGCATAACACATGTTATAGCATAACACATAATATAATAATTTGATATAATATGAAATAATGTAATGTAACAAATTATGGAAGAGTATGCTAAAATAAAAATATTAAACATATAAGAACATATTTAGTCTGACATATTTAGAAGAATAAGAATAACAACATATTTAGTCTGCCCAATAACTGATAAATGCTCATGTACATCTTAGGAGAAATAAGTTCCTTAAGGCTTGACGATTGCAAGATTTTTTGACATACTTCGACGTGAAAACTTTTGAGCAGCTCATCGTTTCACTGATGTCGCACATAGCTTTAAACTCTTTGTCGTGCAGTTTTGTCACTTCTACATAGAGCGCATAAACTGACACTCCAATACCAAATATACAAGTCATAAATCTCAGCAACCCATTGAATTCTGCCATTTTTACCATTCAAATGTATATCGTGTATCTCCACTTGAAAACGAGACGGGCAATGATGAACATCTCCTTGAGCTCAAAAGTTTAGAGATCGATCAGGGCCGTCGGAACGAAATTGATATTGGGGGGGCTGTAGATAAAGCAGACTGCACTGGGCTCCGGGAGAATTTTTGTTCGACAACGCCCTTTAGATTGCTGGAAAGCAACCTGGCTATAGAAATTGTCATTTTTAATGGGTGAATTACTATTAACAGAATTAAGAAAATTTTTGAAATAGAAGTTGTAAATTAGCTGGAATCTATGTATTTGCAGTCATCTACTAACATTACCTGTGGCTGAAAAAGCTAACGGAATACTTTGCAGTCATTGACAGCAAAACTTTCCTACTGTCTCCGTGCAATGCACGCCTGCAATCAACTTAAGAAATCATAAACACTGCCAAAACAAAATTTAACGATCCTCTTAACACTCTTTTTCAATCACCTATGCTTGTGTGCTTTTGTGTGCTACATTAATGCATAACTTAATACACAAATCTCTGTTCGAAAATTGTCCAAAAATCTGCTTACCAAATAATCAAATTACCAAACAATACTATCGATGATGAAGTGTTTTAAGGTTGATGGAGCATAAAAGTCAGACCCTGACGCCCCCCCCCCCCAGCATCTTCGCATAACATTCAGTTTTCAAGACTTCACTTTCTTCGCTCATGCTGTTTAACGTTCCTGATCAAGTATACATTGGTTCTTTGAACACGCAATAAATGATTGAAAGGGATAGCTGGTAACTGAACTGGTTAATATTTTTGCGAATTTATAGTATGGCCTTGCAATGTTTTCTCGAAAATTTAAAGAGCAAATAGTTGCAAAATATTGGGGGAGCTGAAGCCCCCCCCAGCCCCCCCGGTTCCGACGGGCCTGTCGATTATTACTCTCGCTATAAAAGAATCCCTCTGACGTTTGAAAGATCCCGAATTCTGTACATCCTGTGGACTCATAAAACTCTAGACCTGATTCTAATGACTAGTCTTCTTTTACTAGTCAATGGCTCCTATAAAGTCTTGTGTCACGTGATGTATTCAAGTATTTTCAATTCCCGCCAAAATTTAAAGTCGGTGAGTTTGCGTCACGATTCATAAGTCGAAGAAAATGAACCGAGAGGTCAGGACGCATTTAGACGAGGAAGCACCGAGTCACAAAGGATAGAAATAGATAGCAAAACTCCACAATGAGCTGTGAAGATTCTTTATCACAATCACTTCTCGAACCTGTACAAGTACAGGTGAAGCCACCACCTCAAGCTTTAGCTTCGCTGCTTGATGAAGTTGAATCTCTTCAAGGGGAAATCCTTTCTGATATTGATAGCAAAGGTAAGTTTTCTATGTGTTGTAGGGTAAGCTACATTCAATGACTCTTATTTGTTATTGTTTCGCAATGTTTCCAATAAGATTAACTACAATAATTTTAGGGCATCAACAAAACTTTTATGGTAGACTCTTCACAGAGTCGCATATAAACCCTGAAATAGTCTCTCTAGTTTCAGGACCATGTAAAATCACACTTACGAGAATTAGAGATATCCTACAAAATGTCAATAAAGAACTTGCAACGGAAAAGAGGACCTTGTCATCGTGGAAAATTTCTATGTCCCAGTCATTTTCGCAGCTAGAGAACAATCTCCCCGGAGGCGAGATTAAAGAGCGAGCAAGAAGACTTATGATACACCAAAAGCGGTTACTCTCTGCATTTCAACGTCAGAAGGTAATTGCAGGGAAACTTTCTACGAAGAACTTACAAACTGAAAGCCAGGTGGACAGGTATTATTTCCTGCTACGTTGGTTTGCAAAAACTCATTACCCTATAAAAAAATACGGTAGTTGTACTAAAATACTAAAATTACTAATACTAATACTATTAGTAGTATTAGAATGCTAAAATTCAGAAAGGGTGTCTAGCCCATTTAAGCCTACAATGTGAAGTCAAAATGTATTGTGAGTTAGTACATCTGCAACATTTTAGTTATTACTACAGAAGCACTAGCTTCGTTGTTCCATTTATCATTTCGACAAAAAGATATTTTTACCATCCCTTACACTGTCAATAGCAAAATTTTGATCTGCAAGTACAGTAGGTATGTACGTGATCCAACGTTGAATACAATCCCTACCAGAACGCAAACTAGCATATCAATTCATTGTGAAGGTTACGTTTTCAACTTGTTAGATAGTATTATGCCAATACTGATTACTCGCTACTAGCAATTGTAGCTGAGGAGGTTGGCTCCCTTGGACTCTGTAGACTATAATGGACCTGTTTAAAGGCTTTAAGCCTATTACAGAATTATTATTATTATTCTTATTATTATTATTGTTTGTTAATCAAATACACAGATAAATAGTAACCGTAAGGCTACTAAATATCTCCCTCTTATTGCTGACCTCCAAAATTCTTATTCTACTGTCAAACTTATAAATCTCTCCATGAGTGCTCTCGGAATACTTGGAACGTCTTCTGAGTCCTTTCCATCTATGCTCAGAGACTTAAACTTCGATGATACTACTAAACATAAAATCCTGTTGAAAACAATTAATATTTCAGTACGATGTACTTATTATATCTTTTGTAGACGAAATAAACCTTGGACTAACCCTAGTTTACTGGACTATTGACTATGACTTTACTACCTTAGTATTACAGTTATTTCTGCTATTACTTCAATTTGAGAATTTGAAGTTGTTTTTTTCACTTTTTTTTGTTATAGTAAATACTTAAGCTGCAGACTTGCCAATTATGCACTGCCTTAATATAGTGAGGTGTATGATTGTATACTTAGATTGTATTAATATCATGAGGAAATCAATAAAACGCAATCACCTATATGTTCCCACGTTCTAGCAGTATATCTTCGACTGGAAGGAACAAAGCAGATGAAGCTTCGAAGTCGTTTGCTGTCACAGAAAGTAGAGTTCTTGATGAAAGTTCACAAGTCCCTGAGAAGTCGAATTCTAAGTCGACAATGCTGACGGAGAAAACCGTTTTAACAGTCAGCTCCCTATATTGTGCAAATGATGTTGGCACCCTTACAAACACGATGAAAAAGTCATCGTCGAATGAAAATGCAATGTGCACTGTAATTCCCAATCTTGATATGCAAAACTCTCAGAAAACGAACGGCGGAGTCTGTAACGCCGGAAAAGACTATTCAGTGCCCCTCCAAGACACATCAGCAACGATACCTGTTAGTAACACTTCTTCAGCAGTGGCCAAAGCGAAGCATAATGTATGTATATATCTTATGTGATGTCTTTTTTACGTTTATATCAAATCTTGCTGTGCCTAAACCCTCATATACGAGCAAAATATATAAAGCAATTAACCATGTGCACAAACAGGGAATCCAAAGAGCAACAAAGTGCCAAACAAAAAATTAGAAACTGATTGTACAATTCAAGAATGAATAGCAAGGTCCTAAATCTAAAATCATACATAAATTATATTTCTTTTATCTTTACAATATAGAACCCCCAAATTTTAAAAAATTAGGTAGTTAATGGCCCTCGACTTATAACAGCTAACTTTCATAATGCTGAACTAGCAAAGCTTTCAAGATGTCTATAAGTATAACTAGCACTTTCATTTTAACATTTCATTTCACCAGCTTGGTTCTCTCTAATTCTTTTGCAAACAACTAAATTACTAGGCCTTCAGTTCTTGTCTCTTTTAGCAACAAGCAAAGCTGGTCGAAAAAAATGGAAAGAAAAAGATCATTACAAAGAGGAAACGATCTGGTATGGCAAAAGCTATTACAAAGGGATATGCTAGGTTTCCTCACATCTGACTACCCCTAACTATTCATCAGCTAGAATGTGTTTGGTTTTCTTCTGTTCAATTCTTATCTGCTGGGACTTTATCTATGGTACTGCCTGTCACACATTAAAATAGGAATCAATTCATACACAAAGACATATTTTATTTTAACCATGTCAAATTTTGGCAGCCAAAAGCTGATGTAGGCCTACTAACCAGGAAATTATAAACTTAGTTGATAAGCCTCCTTACAAATGTTTAATGAAAATAAAAGTAATTGTCAAAATTTTCTAAATTCAGATCGTCCTTTGTCAAAAACTGAAAATATTTCTATAAGCAATAAAATCGTTTCTAATAATAGTCATGACCATAATCTTTATTTGTGTTAAAACTTGTTTCTCCACTAAAAGGCAATTTGTTTAATGTTCTCATGTTTGATTTTAACAGGTGCATGAAAGTTAAATTGACTGCCTTTCTAGTTTTATTTGACATTGTGCAACCTTTCTCAAAGGTCAAAGTAGCTATTTAATTTTGCAGAGCTGTGAATCTCTGTCCTAGTTGAAGTTCAACAATAGCTAATAGTCATCAGCAATACTGCAAACATTCTTCATTTCACTGCCCTTATGTTGATTGTTTTTCTTCATTAATTACCAAACGATTGTTAACTAGTATTCATCTCCTTCCAGATGAGAAATCACACAAAATGTCTGCTTTGAATAACATCACAAAAAATAGGTAAGCAAAATACAAACATCACGGCTGATTTATTATTATGTTCTGCATTAAGAGTAAAAATTGATCAATCTATGAACTGCTAACTGTATAAGGTAACTAAATGGTAGAGTATAATAGGGAAGTCTCTCCAAATGTTAAGTCTAGTTTATTCTCAGTCACCCTTTATTTATAAAAAGCATTCAAGTAGTGTTGGCTCATAAAGAGGATCCTATCAAACTACTATTCTTCTGCAAGATTGGATGTGGCTCACAAGTTTTTCCTCATCCTAACCAATATTTTGTCTTTCTGACTAGATTCTGAGCCAAAATATTGAACCAATATTTCTGGTGATATTACCTTGAACACTGATTGCATGATACAAAAAATTGACATTCATGGGTTGTAATTCCAACTTTGCAAGCACTAGTGGGCCAAGGGAGTAGAAATTTTATCCATAACATTAAATATTTTGTGCTCTAGCAACAGAGATAACACAAGCCAGCATTGTCAAAAGGCCTTGGGAACTACAGGTGATGATAAGAATTCTGCATACATTGGTCTTCCTTCATTCAATGCAATACACCAAACAAACAAGTGTAACATAGGAGGCCTTGACATATCCAAACTCAAGTTCATAGTCATGCCAAAGGATGAGGAATTTCTGAAAGACTCAACAGTCTTGCCTGAATATTTTTGGAGCACTAATCTTAATGAGGCTGGGTATATTGACAGTGAGTTTTTAAAGGCTGTTAGTTTCTGGTGAAGACAACAAAATGAGGGAAATTTTGCAATAAGATGCCTATCAATAAGACTTGATGGTAAGTTAGGTATCATAGGATTAATATAGTGCAATTCAGCTTCCTTATTCCTAACAAGAGTTTCCCTTCCAATAAAGAGAATTTCATGAACTACCTGAAGTCTGCAATTACACACAAATACTAACAAATATTGAGGAATAGCAAAGAATCTATAGATATAGAAACCACATGAAAGCTTTTAATAATATCAAGTACCAGAATCAAACGGAATTAACAAAACAGGTTTGGCAACTGAAAGAGAATAATAAAGGCATCAAAATAAAATGAAAGATATGAAAGAGAACTAATGGTATATGACATAATGGAAAATATAACTTACGTTTATATGAAAAGCTGTTCATTATCAACTCAATATATGATGAAAAATTACTTAATAAAAGACCAGAACAAATCAACAAATGCCACAATCAAAAAAACATTCCTTTTAAGAACATTAAAGCAGATGTGACTCCATTTAACAATCTACATTCTATTTTACGACCTGGCTTCTATTGATACTGATTCATTGTGTGTATATTATGCGTTGTTCACTTTGCCCATATGCTTGATGGTTGGGTTGGCATGAAACCAATGGTCACATATACAAGTATGTTTTAATTTTAATTTTCCTTAATTTGCTTATATATATATATATATATATATATATATATATATATATATATATATATATATATATATATATATATATATATATATATATATATATATATATATATATATATATATATATTATATATATATATATATATATATATATATAGTGGTCCATTCTGAACAGAGGAAACTAGTTGCAAAAAAATTAGTTGTCATGTTTTGTATGTGTTTCTTGAGAGAAAAGTTCGGTATATCTTGTATTTATGTTTCTTGGTGTGCTTTGACAATTTGAACTTTGGTCAGGAGAATGATAAAGAACTTTACATTATCATAATGTTTTTATAATCTAAAGTTTGACTGAAATTACATCAATGTGAGTTCCAGTAGGAGGCTATATTACAATGGTGGTTTGCTAAGAGGGAGAATCGTTATGTGCTATAAACAAAAATGCAGCAGAACTGTTTATACCAGCAATCATTTGGAGTCATCTGGTGGTTATGAAATATAGGACAATTTATTTGACTTCTTTGTATTGTTCAGTAAACAACTTCCCCTCAAGCAACAGCAATTAGGTACCTACACACTTTGAGATCATAAAAGAATATAATAATCTAATTGTATGAGTGTCTAACCATACTGCTATCAGCTAAGCAACTCAGCATGTGTTCTCTTTAAGTGCATTGTTATGGCATTAAATGTCCATTTGAGAATTATCCAAACAAGTTGCCATTCCATGCAGTCATATCCCTTTTAGCATCATAGAAGTTCATGAGCATTCTGAAAAGGACAACAATAAGAATGCTACATACAACAGAGGTAGAAAAAAGTATCAGAACCTGGGGGCCTAGTTCCTAGCAAATTTTTGGCTAGAAATATTTGCAGAAGGTTTTACAGAAAAATTTTCACCTATTTAGATAAGCATCAACAACATCATGAACAACATCAATAAAAGAAAAGTCTCATTCCTTGGCCATGTTGCAAGAAGCAAAGGATTAGGTAATGACATTCTTTCTGGAATGGTGAGTGGTAAAAGAAGAAGGGGGAGACCTAGAAGGAAACTGGAGGACGATGTTCACGAAATCCTTGGAATTTCAATGGCTGAGCTGCTTCAGAGTGCACGGGACAGAGACTCCTGGCGGAAAACCATTGAGAGTGCCACGGTGGGTCAGTCCTGACCCTTTCATGTCAGCTTAGGATAAAAAATTATTGGCTCTCTTGACCTTAAATTGTATTATACACTAGTGACATAACAGGTAACTTATAGATAAACAGAAAAATAGATAAGCACATACAAACAGAAATTAAGTAGCCTCATGCGCTTTAACACTTCACAGAAATTTTGAGCAGGATACATTGGTTCCCAGAAAGGAAAACATTCTGTTTACCGCTGATATGCAAACTGGTTAGTCAAGGAATACAGTACAGGGCTTTCACGCTCTGAAATTGAGGCGCGCGACAAAAAACTTGCGTGAACAGAGTGGGGCTAGCGATTGAAAATTATATGAGAACACGACATAGCGAAGTTTTTTTTTTGAAAAATTGAACTCAACAGCGTTTCCCTTTCATTTTTCTACACGCAAGCCATAGCCTAGAGCTTTAACTATTGTAAAGATTTCCTTTAATTATCTAGTTTGGAAAATATTACGTGGCTTTAAAGGACCTACATTCGTTTTCGCTCTATAAGTATATCCTTCACGCATTGAACTTCAACTGATAAAGGGATTTGGCACTGATAGAAAAAATTGGCTCTTATTTCAAAACGATAAATGTACTTAATCAAAATAATGTTATCAGCCCATGTTAAATGTTTCAAATAGAAGTAACCAAATTCCACGTTGCCTCGTCTGCTAAAGTTCAAGTTCGGATTAAAAAAGGCTAAGTTCCTCAATTTCATCAATACCACTGTCTGACTCTGATCAATCGGCTGATAAGGGAGCATCGATTTCTGTAGAAGTTTGAATGCCTGGAAGATTATTTATTTTCACTCGCCTTTTCGACTTGAGGAACGTATCTAGAGCTCTCTCAGTGATTTCTTCCCTCTCGTCTTTACTCAAAAGAGAGTGATTTCCATATACTGTCAAGTCGTCACTGAGGGTACTGTGTGACATAGAGAGGCCTGTGTCAGAGAGAATGTTGCTCACGGTGCTAAACGCTCTCTCAACCTTTGAATTTGAGCATATGAAGGGTTTCAGTGATTTGAAAATGTAAACGGGGGTTTTAATGCTGTTCAGAAAAGTTAGGCATGATTCAGACGTCGAACTTTTCATGTGCCGAACTAAATGTGAAACTCGTAAAAAACATGATCTCCAGATACCAAAACCACGGTTAGAACTCTCAAAGAAAAGTTTTTCGTACGTCGATGCTAAGATCCGGAATAAAATCCCAAACGACATTAGAAATGTGGAATCTACTCACTTCTTCAAGCAAAAAATGAAAACCTACCTCTTGGGCCAATAAATGGACCCAATGCAGAAATAGGAAATCCCCTAACATGACCTCCTGGTAGATCAGTCTAGATACCTTTATTTATTTAAGTACCATTTTTATTTTTTATGTATTTATTTATTTATTCTGCTTTCTATGTAAATTACCATTATATAACTGAAGGAGTATCATGATGACTAAATATGAAATATGAAATATGTGAATTTAGGTCGACCCAAATGTATTTAATCCCAGTTCGATTCAGACGTCGAACTTTCCATGCACCAAATTTAATGTGAAATTATGACAGATATCAAGTTTACTGGATGAGATTGAAGACAAAGCTAAGAGAAGCCCAAAAGAGTTCCTATTTGTTGTAGCCCAACCCAGTCAAAAGACAAACGAGCGAAGAGAGCGTTAGCAAATGGAAACGAAGAAGCACCCCGCCTTACCAACAAATAAGAAAAGATAAATATGTGTCAGTCCACTAAAAATCAATACGTTTCGAAAAGGAGTTTCTCAAGTGGGCGAGCCTACTACTCAGCAATGGATCATAACGATTGTCGGATTCTGGATGTCGCTCTTCACAAGGGAAATGTTTATTACTGGGCGCGCGATTAATCGCTCCTAAACGTAACCCTGGGTGCGTGCCAGCGCACGCGCGCGCTATCGCTCGCCCCCCACTGAAATCCCTGCAGTAATGAGTTTACACCAATCGTACTATTACTCTTAAGTGCTGAGTAGGTGGGGGAGATAGAATAGTAGGGGGGTTGGAATAACTCGGGTGGGTGGAGAATTTCTCTAATTATAATAGCTATGGATCAGTTTCACAACTCATTCCAACTGTAAACAAGATGACAAGCATGATTTCTCACATTTCTCAATATTCCACTGACTTACAGGTGCAAAAATAAAAAACAGGGGGTTTGGAATAAGGGTGTCCTGGGAAGGTTTTTTCAAAAAATTAATAAGGGGGCATTTTATTTGGGACTCAAGAGTACTGAACAGGAGGGCTTGTTTCAGGAAGATTCAAAGTTGCACATTAATCATTTAGTTTATGCTGGCACTATATTGAGGATAAAAACCTTGATCCTCATTGACATAAACAAAATCCACCTGATGTGAAGGTACTGAAATTATGAGTACTTTATTGACATCATTATGGGAAATGAAATTTATATATAACACTATACTACAAAGGGAATTTTTCTAGAGGGGTGAATAATGTAATCTGCATATATTCCTCATAAAAACTTCACAAAATGATTTTACAACTGCACATTTCATGTAGAACTGTGCACACATGTGTGGGTGTGTGCGCGCACTTGTAATCATATTTTATTTTGAATATTGTACTAAAAAAAATATTCTGAATAAAACAGCCTAATCAATATAGTTGAAAATTACAGGACTAGGACAAATGGAGAAGGACATGGAAGAGAGAAATGGGTAAACAATATGAATTTATAGCACTGATCCAAAAAGATTTCCTGTAATACCTATCTTTAGGAATTTTGAGTGTTGATTCTATAAACTCCGTGATTTGAGGTGCACTTTTTCTGTTATCATTTGCATCTACTTTTCCAATGCTTGTCAGGCTGACTGCGGCACATGGATCAGTTGTACCACCAAAAGTCATGTTTAACCCTGGTACACTTAGAACCATCACAAACTAAAAGACAAATTGACATCAAAAAGTTTTGAGACTTTTGAGTTTCTTAAGAACAGTTATCAAATTGACATAAAAAATGTAAAAGAAGAATGGAGACAAGAAATTTCAGCTATATAAAAAAATGCTACCTATAAATAGAAGTTTGGTAGTGACAGAACATCTTATATACTTTATAGACACTTTCTACAACAGAAAATCCTGGTGCTGGAATAGATCATTTTAAACCAGACCTGGGCACTGAATGGTCCATGGGCCACATATGGTCAGTTGGTTGACTCTGACAGGCCCATGAGAGGATAAGTGCAAATTAAAAACAAAAATATTTTGAAGTTGTATTACATGAACCAAAGTTGCTTTTATTTAGGATTTGGTTTTTATTAATGTATATAAAAGATGTGATCAACATTATGCAGAACTGAATAGCTTTTTAGCATGATCCTCCACAATATTTTCTGCTTCTTATTAGGCCCAAAAAATATAATTGCCCACTCTAACCCAATGATGAGTTGTTAGGAAAATGGCTGTATATATGCCATAACAACTAAACAAAATAGCAGGTTCCCAATGATTACTCAAAGTAAAATAGACCTAGTGGACAGGCAACAACTAAGTTCCATACTACAACACTTAATTACTAAACTACACCGGTTTTGCTTTTTCCATAATGCAATTGAATGCTCTTTGATAGCAAGAAAGATACACTGGACTGGTCTAACTTGTGCAAAATAACTTACTTGTTGGCCAATTTGCTGGAATCTAAGATTGATACAGTGATTGGAAAGTGGGTGGAGCTGTAACTACCACATCTTGTTGATGTTTAGGACCCCACATGCAGTAGCAATTTCTATGAGGACTCAAAGAGGCAGATACCCCTTTGCTAAAAGTGATATTCAGTTTTGGAGGGGGGAGGGTAGAGGGGGGGAGGAGAGTGTTTATCTAACCAAACTTTGACAATATCTTACACTGGTCTTGCTGTTCAAAGACTATCCTGTGGTTTATAAGAATGGTGTTCAGTCAGTCCATTCAGATTGTAAATCTATTCACATTTCATTTCATTTTAGTTTGATAGGGCTAAATTACCACGTCCGCTTCGTTGAAAGTATGGGCGTGGTTTCAAGAAAACCGCCCCCTCTGTGCATGCAGTTGAATCTAAAGCTTCCTTGCTAAAAATTTTTGACATCACAGCTGCCTGCATGGTGAACTAATGCAAGTCACCCACTTATTTGATCTGGCATAGACCACAAAATGTAACATAAATGAACATCCTGAAGTTTATAGATATGATAAGAAAGACTACTTGCCTGAATTGGTTTTCCCAGCAACTTCGCAATCAGTTCTGTGGCACTTTTGTGCCAATCTGCTGGAAAGTCTTTCTCACTTACATTAGTTTCAACAACGAACTTAGGCATCTTGATGTAACTTTCTTGTTGGCCCCACTGCTCAATCACCCCAATACGTTGATAACACAATCGATTACAAGTGACTTCCGGTCTCTGGATAAAGATTTGGGCATGTGAATTCCCCAGTGCATCCCACAATTCTATGAATTCAACCAACAAGATTTTAACCTCTGTTTGAAATCGAGTCCACAAATTAAAAAATTCAAAAGTGAGCCTAAAACCTACAATTGCCACGTGCACACGAAGCACCCTGAAAGTTCTTGCCGCTAAAACCTTGCGACTATGGCACTGAGAATTGTTGCTAAATGCGTAACATCAAGAATCGTGTCAAAGCATGGCGCTACTGGTGAGGCTATTATATTAATCATAGGATTTGAAGTATACACCGCTTCCACTGTAGTGCAGCAGTGACGCGTTAGCGCTTATCGCCCCCCGGCCCCTCCCCCCGTGTGAAAAACACAGAGACCCATTCTACTTTACATTACTGTACCTCAATACAAAATATTGTCCGATTGGTCGGAAAGGGATATCGAAAGTGATTGAAATATTTGTAAAGATATTATTTTTCCCAAAATAGGTAAGGGGTAAGTGCAACACACCTGCACTCAGACGACAGTTGTGCCCCACCCATTCGTGAAACAATATGGCTGTGGTAAATCTGTGAAACAAAATGATGAAATTATTCTTAAAAACATGTGTTACATGTGCTAAACAACAGGTAGTTTCTTGTGTATAGCTGCATGATGTCTCGAGGGTCTGTTCATTATTGGTGGTAGCATGCCTGATTGCAGAGTTTGGCCGTTTACGACCCCGGGTTCTCAAGGAGATCTCAAGTTTGCACGAGCAAAATGTCAGGTGTGTAAGTGTGCACTTGGTCTGAGGCGTGCACGTTGAGTTTGCACTTGACTTTTTAGCTTACAAAGTGAAGCAAGTTTAGCTATTGTCTCCATTGCATTTTGAGGAGTAAAACTGTACAACTTGTCCTTCATTACTACCATCATGATGACTAGAAAAGTTTTGTGATGAAATCAAATAACCTCTTAAACCATACCCTCTCACGTGTTTCATATCACTATTTTAAGCATGAAATCTAGCCAAGGAAATTATTTTGTTCATGATATCAGACAAAAAGTCACATCTTAAGTGCCCTGCATACAGCATTTGCCCCCTTGCCATTTTCCAGTCCAGGCATCCCTGGTAACAGTGTTTTGAGGAAAATTTCCAGGACCACACACTGTGTCTTGATAACTTTGGGTATGCAATGCACCAAGTTGTTGGTGAGCCATATTAACCTTCACCTGCCCAGTCTATTATTTACATTTCTACAGTTCTGCCTTATATTGTCTACCTTCTACAGAGACAATTCTGAAATGATGAAAAGCCGTATTGGAGAGTCAGCAAATATGTTTTTACAATTTAGGATATCAAGATTGATAAATAATTTTGTAGAGTTTTCTATGATGCTTTTGTCCAATCCTCCAATTTAAGGGAAAATTAGATGTGTGATAAGCTCCATGATCTTTTGATTAGTAAAGAGGTATATCTGGACTTGAGGATGATACTGGCTCTTCAGACTAAGTATATATATTATGAAATCTATATTCAAACCCAGAAGCTTGTTTTTTAGATGGTGCCAAGAGAGTGTTTCATAAACAAGTTTTGGGGCTAACAGTTAATGGTCTTCATTAGTTCATTACAGATTTAAACAAATTTGCAGCTCCTTCAAAAGAAGGATCTTTGTTTGAATATCAAACAGTATATATAAATATATAATTAGATTGTCAATTGAATGCTACCATACTTCCTTTTGCTTTTAGTGGCAGTGCTTCCTCAGAAGTGCTTCTCTAGCTCAGATGCATCAAAGGTATGCTCTTGTCAATAGTTTTCTCAAGTCTTTTCACCACTCATCTTCTCTATTTAATCTTCTCATTAAAGAATTGAAAGGAGTCATTGTGTCATTGACTGCAAAGCTATTGATTATATTGCTTTAGAGAGAGAGGAGAGTTCCAGGTTTCATAGACTGGAAAGTACATTTCTTATGAATATGACAATTATTAGATCATCACAAATAATGATAAATATTTATGAATGGCTTGCTTCACCTTTAGAAAACTACACAGTTAAAAAATATGTTGAATTCAAATGAACTTGAGTTCTTAATGGAAGCTCACAATGGACTTGCTGCTAAGATTGTCCAGAATGCAGGTAGGCAATTTTGAGCACTTCAGTTCTGTTTTGAGGTTTAAAAATAAATAATCTAAGGATTTTAGCATTGATATAACAGCAATCAACAGCATGTGTGAACAGAGTGGGATGCACAATTAAATATATATGATTTGATAGCACAATATAATGGGCTTTCTCTTTGCAACTCTCTACAAGAACTATGATTGTAACTTTGATAAGCATACTATTGTAGTTTAGACCCCCTTTATGTTGTGTCAGATTAATCTGAACCAGATATGTTTTCACACTGTATAGGCCTTCCGTTTACATGAAGATGATAATGAATATGGTATGATATCAGTAGACATATAAATATGGTATGAATTGTATACAGAATCGTGTATACACCCCAATCCAATATGATTTCATATCAGATTGATGCTGAGGCTTTTATTTCTAGTATCTCTGCTGGCCTCATAGTCAATCCAGTATGAAATCATATTGGATTGCTTTTGCGGATTTGGGTGTTACATTCAAATGTGTTATGCCGAAAGAGTTTTTCAAGTGGATTGGCCTGTTACTAAACATTGACTCGAAACATCTGGCACATCCCAGATATCACTCTCAACATGGGAAATGAATACCACTAGGCAAATTGACTCTTGGGCACATTTCTACACATGCAAGCTATCACACACCACCCATTGAAAGCCCTATATATACTATCCTATATGACTGATGATGAAAGCTTGATTCTTCCTAAGAATATAAAATAATACCTGATATGACGAGCATGGGTCTTGACTTCTACTTGTCATGTTTTTGTCATGATGATCATCTTTCATTCCAGGATTCAAGGGTATTTGGGGCAGTGGTCTCTCAATATCTGCATCACTAGGTGTTCGAGATAGCAATGAAGCATCTTGGACACAGGTATTAGATGTGCTTGAGTATATGAGTGATGTAACAGATATTCCTATTTTACTGGATGCTGATACTGGCTATGGAAACTTCAACAATGCTCGAAGGCTTGTTAGAAAGCTAGAGGAAAGAGGTGTTGCTGGGGCATGTATGGAAGACAAGCTTTTTCCCAAGACAAATTCTCTTCTTGATGGAAGAGCCCAGCCATTGGCAGATGTGGATGAGTTTGCTCTTAAGATCAAAGCTTGTAAAGGTGGGGTTCCTGTTGTTATACAAAGTTTTTTAGATCTCATTCCCTCCTATCAGTGACAGTTGAGTTGGTTGCGTAATAACTTATGGCAGATGTTGGATACTTTGTGATTGCATTCTCTTCTAGACTTGTTATATGTTTACTCTCTTAAAGATTCAAACACAGACACTCCTATACATAAGTGTGGCATAATTACCTTCAAGCTATGTATTGACACTTTTGCATAAATTTACTCAATTCACTCAATTCAGGATACTTTTCCCTATATTGTTTTCTGACATTTGCAACTATTATCAGTAGATAGACCCTCCTAACGGCTGCTCATATTGCCACACAATTATAGTATGGGAAATGTAAGTGAGTCCAGTGTCAATTTAGTTTCGATAAGGGTACTTAGTTTCTTTGGAATTTTGAACTGAGTTTCATTTGCTTGATTTATTTTCATATTTTCTCTCTAAATGATAGCATCAATCACTGTTCCTTTTTAGATCACCAACGAGATCCAGATTTCTGTATTGTTGCCAGAGTTGAGGCTTTTATTGCTGGATGGGGACTGGAAGAAGCTCTGAAACGTGCTGAGGCATACAGGGCAGCTGGTGCTGATGCAATTTTGATGCATAGCAAGAGGAGCGATGCAAATGAAATTGAAGCATTTGTTAAAGCTTGGGACAACAAAGTAAGTTTCAAATCTTGTTTTAGAGCTAACCCTCTGAAACAGGTAAACATGATATGGTTAAACAGTTCATGCTAACTTTAAATTAATATTTTGATTGATTGATTGATTGATTGATTGATTGATTGGTTGATTGATTGATTGATTGATTGATTGATTGATTGATTGATTGGTTGAGTTTCATAATTGCTTTATACTTTAGGTGCAGTAGCAAGAAAAATATAATATAATTTGTGATTCCCTAGCATATCATAGGCACTAATTTGATTTTCCCAGTGGGTGCAGATTTAAAAATTTTAAATAATGCCATAGGTATAGCTAGCCAGCCAGTCAGCAGAGCTGTTTATAGATAAATGATAAAAGCATTGGCGGTGACAGCTGTTGTGACGTCGGGAAGGTAGAAAAGCGAGCAGATGTGAGGGTGAAGGTCCGGTAAAATTGCTAAGATCACTCCCTTGATCTGTTAAGTAAATGCCCTTTTCCAATAAGAGATGCACTCTTTCTAGATAGAAAGCGGTATATGATACCGGTAATGTGCGTATGAGAAACTTCAATAAACCTACCTCTTGGCTATTCTGAATCGAATTTCGTGGCAATTTCGAATGCCATTCTATCAAGCTTCTCATCTAACAGTATGGCAGCAAATTTCTTACTTGGAATGAGCCCTCTGTTGCATTACCCAATTGGTGGCTCAAACCTCAAGCCCCACCCCCGCAGCTGGCGTCTATGACCACTAGAGAATTCAGAAAAAAGTATAGAATGTAAATTTATATGACGTGCAATGTAGCAGAAAACAGTTATTTTTCACTTCATTTTCTATGTGTGTATAAGAACTAATTCCGTAAAAACAACAGGGTTTAGGAAAGACTGAAGTCAAATTGCGAGAAAATGAGTTACTAGAGTGGGACTTGAGGAGATGCTAAGTTGTTTTCCTTTGTAGGATAAGCTATCCTGTTGTGTGACATTCTGAAGTTTATTTCTTCCTTTCTTGATAGTGCCCTGTTATAATTGTGCCAACAAAATACTACAAGACACCCACTGATACATTTAGAGAATGGAAGGTCTCAACCATCATCTGGGCAAACCACAACGTGCGTGCTGCAATAACTGCAATGCAGAACACAACCAACACAATCTTCAAAGAACAGTCGTTAATGAATATTGAACCAAACGTAAGAGGAGCATTTTAGTAAAGTATTCTCCAACCATGATAAAATCTTGGAACAATATTACATGTCCACACCATTTATCCCAACCTTAATTGGGACCTGTTTGCTCTCTCATGATATTACTTCAAAGATGCCACTTGCAACTTTCTAAGGACAATCAACATTAACTGAACTTTGTGACACCTAGCCTAACTTTTGCATGTACATATGCAATAGTTTACTATCGCAGTCTTAGGTAGGGACCACGTGGGGATGGGTGCGTTGTCAAGCTCCACTTGAAAAATGCCACTTACCACTAAGAACAATGAACGTTGACTGAATTCTGTGATGCTTAGACTGACTTTTTTTTAAGCCTCACCTTTGCTTGTGCACACCGCAGAATACCATTTTTGCTGTCGGACTTCTGGGATTATAGCCATCGAATGCCAACATTTGCTCAGGGTTAAACCTGTGATTGGTAGACAAGCTGGTTTGATAGTGAAGTCACTCGAACGTTCTCTACTTACAGTCCCTTTTGTATCGGATAGGTGTGAATTGCCCATTACAAATTAAGTATGAAGTGATTTTGAAGCAGCCTTTTAAACTGGACTGGCCATTTAATGCAAAAATAAAATAATTCCACTTATTCATAAGCGAACGATATAGGGAGTAATATTGAGAGTTGCACAAATATTCTTTGATAACTGTCACTCTAATGCTAAATATATCACACCAATACTAAGCAAGATGGCGGCATGTTTTTGCTGCAGGTATTTTATAGGCCTTTTGGATATACTATGATTTTCAAACACTTACTAAAATCACGAAGTGACAGAATGCAATGCCTAACTCGTACTCAGTAAGGAAACAGAAGGTGAGCAAGTAGACGTGTCAAGTCATCCCACATAATGATCTTTGTATTTACGTATCGCAGAGGTGGGGTAAATACGTTTCTTTCTGGAAACCCTGGTACCTGGTTTAAAAGTTTCTGCAAAAATGTCTTAGCGGTTTGACAAATAAAATTCCTGTTTTGAAAGTATTTATCGGTTGTTAATCTATAGTTCTGTTTATCTCTATATTAACTGTTCTGTCATTGGAGTAGACCGTTTCAAGTCAAGAGAGTTAATTTGAATTTGTAATTCGAGTTTCTTGCTAGTTTCAAAAATGCACTGTGAAGCTTTCCGCAAATATTGTTAGCCAGCAAAATTTCTGAGAACTATGTTCATAAGGTCGGATTCTTTTTCCACCTCTGGCTTATTGTACGGCTATATCTGCAGCGTAGCCTCAAGAAGTGGAAATAATTTGCTTTTGTTCGATTGGTTGTTGGATTTTTGTGACCTGAATCAATATTAGCGTTGGGTGATATTATCGTAAATGTCATGTAAATATATAGTACCCGTATTGTTAGATGCTAATCTTCATTAATTTTATATCATAGGTTGCTACAGTTAAGGACATATTTGCTCTTCAGAACGACCAAGAACTTGTGGAGGCCGAAAAGATTTATTTACCACAGAAATGAAATAGAACAATGCAAGGGAGATTTCAATGTCCATACACCTATGCCATATAAGATATATAATTATGGGGCCTAGTATAGTTGAAAATTAAATCGAATTTTTATGTGCTCGTAGACTGATGTATACTAAGTATAAAATATATCATGGATAAGTATTCAACTCTTCTGAAGAATACACTTAGAGATTTTTATATTCTGAATATCTGATTTCTTTTCCCAATTTGTTTTTGTAGAAAAGCGTGAGTTACTTTGTTCATTTCTGCCCTTTATTTAACCATTTGTATAGCAAAGCAGCATTTAGAAAGACCGCGGAGAATTGATGGTACTGATCGAGAGTTAATCGATCTTATATCAAATCATATATTTAAGGTAACCTTTCAGCAATGCTGATTTTTGAGGGGCTCTCCGCTACATTTACATAGTTTGTGTGCTGTGGACTTCTAACATGTTACTAAGTTAAAATAAAAGCTCAGACTACTGTAGAAATCACAACCATTGAAAATTTATAGTACAACAAGAATAAAGAAAGATTGTGGCAAACTTACTTACCGAATCGGTGCACCTAATAGAATTTTGAAATTTTTCAATGAGGATTGCCTGCTTTCAATCAGCTGAGAAGACATCCCATAGCTTGGTGTTTAAAAACATTATATATATATATATATATATATATATATATATATATATATATATATATATATATATATATATATATATATATATATATATATATATATATATATTTATATATATATAATATATATATTTATGTATATGTATAAGATAAAAGAGAAGAAAAATTAGAACATACTTGTATACGCATACTTGCATATTTTTGCTTTTCGTTTTCTATGGCAACCATAACTATGCTAGTCCGATGTCTCGCTATTTGGTGCATTTTTTCTGGAAAGTGACTTTATTTTGGTGACCATGTTATCTTGGAGTAACAATTTAGCTTACTCTAGGTGAGCAGTGTCTTTTGGTGTGATGGTTGAATATAAAGGTGTGTTGATATCAGATTTAGGCTTTCGAAGTCAAAGCGGGATGGAACGCACATCAAGCAGTTGTTAGAAAATGGACAAGGTATATACCTATATCTTTAGGCATTTGTATACATTTTATATAGTTGGGTTTAATTAGCTCGACGCTGTTGCCTCTACGAACTTTAAATAAGTTTTTTAGTATTAGTATTATTATTCTTATTATAATCATGCAAATTACGAACGTGCAACTAACAGATATTACTAGCCACAAGACAAGACCATTGGAAGCTTGGCAACAAATAGCAACCCTATGGCAATGTACAATTAACATAAGATCAGTCAACAATCAACAAGCATTTAACATATTCTCCCTAGCGATCTAATGGTACTAAATCACATTTCAGAATAAATGATGCTGCATTTGTAAACTTTTTGGGCACTTTCCTTAGATGCATCAGGCTTATTGGTTTCATACCTAGTCAAAAAGTCTATTGACTTCAATTGGACGGTTTTCGTGTGCTAGATTCCAGCCGATAAGTGTGAATCGAGGCTTTTGTGCAATTCTGCATAAATGTGAAGTTCAAACAACTCTCTGTGCCTTTCTGGATAGAGGTCTGTGCAGGTTACATTATATATCTAACAAGAAAGATTCTATTTAAAGTAAAGTGTTGCTTATACATTTTATTTCAAATAATTATGGCAACAGAACATGACTTAAGTGCCTGATCGTCTATTCCTTTTCTGTATGAAAAATGATTAATTTAACAAAATTTTAAGCTTTGGACATAGCGTAAGTGAAGCTTCATTCACGTGAATGAGAGTAACTGAGAATATGATTTGTGCTACGAAGCAAATATGAAGTTCTAAAAAAAAATGACAAATATGAAGTTCGCGAAAATGATAGTTAATGGTATATAAAAGAAATACAAACCCCTTGACAAACGATGGCTACGGAAATAGTACCAAATTTATTTTTACTTTCATTTGAGATTACTGCTTTATGCATATCAATAAAAGCAGAGGAAAGAAGCAGTATTCAATAGGAAAGCAGTTGACTATCCATAACAGAGTTTTTTCAGCCAGTATTGAAACTTTCTTAGCTTTTTTATAATTTTAGTACTGAAACTTTCTCAAAACGTTCTTACCAATAATATTCAAATTTTGTAATACCTTGCAGAAAGATAGGCACTGGCATTACATAAAAATAACACTGAAATAGATAGATTATCACAAAAAATATATGCAAATTAAGTAAGAGATGACAAGCTTGCGTGAAATTGGATTTTCAAACTTATATCAACTTATCAACTGTCATAGGCCTCAAACATCCAATACTAAACTGTCTTAATTTTAATGAGCAGGAGAATACTGGTTTCTTATAAGCCACTTTTGCATAAAAATTGTGTATTAGAGAAAAGTCGATCTCTGAGGTTTGAAATAAATGATATTCATGTGCATTGCTCTAGCGATGGCTGTCATAGAGTGGTAAATAGCTTTAAGGCCCTTTCTTAACTTCTGCTGATTAGAACTTGTCTTATTACTTATCTAAGTTGTTTATTTTATCTAAGTACTTATGCCATTCCCCATTTATGTTGAAGCCCCCCTCTTCTAACTTAGATTCTCTCCTTGTCTCCTCCTGAGAGGTGTGTTAACAGATTGCCTCGTTACCGAGCAACAACTTTGTTTAGGCCTAAATCAACCGCAGCCAGCAGGCTATGATCTAGAGCAACAAGAAAATGGCAGAGGAAGCAAAAGATGTCACTAATGAGATGGAGCCAACAGTATCATTCGAACGTATTTCTGCTGAAGAAAGTGAAAGCCAGAAGGATCTCCATATGAAAAATGTTCTGGTGAGAAATTATATGTATCAACTCGACAACTACCAGCTTTATATTATGATTAACTGATCTGACTGGTGATCAAGCTTAAGAAAATAGAGAGTTCCATAAAATATCTTTTTGAAGAGTTTTTTCCTATTGTTAAAATGTATATGGTCTAGTTCATTGAAATGTTGAATTTGCTAGCATTATGCTTTCTTCCGTTTTAGACAGTATCTTCTAAATTTTTGCGTTATGTTCCTTCAAAATACAATCATATAACTAACGCTTTTTTCCAGAATTTAGTTTGGTCTTTTGGCGTAAACAAAAATGTTCCTGTTCTGAATCTATCAGATGATAACAGAAAGGTAAGGACACAAACTACTTGTAAGTTATTGTGGTGAATAGTTAATCAAATAATTTTTGTAGGAATCCCTAGAAATTTATTCAAAAATAGCAGTATCTGACGTAAATCTAAGGATTTACTTGTGTGTCCTTTGTTAATAATAATAATATATAGTGTATAACGGTATAGGCTAGTAGCCTGTAACACATCTAAACTCCAGACTGGAAACTTTGTTGTATGCACCAATAAGAAAAACTTATGCATGCAATTTTGAAAGACCAAAGGGATTGTAAAATCTCAGGGTACCTCTTATACCAGATTGTTGCATAGATTATCTGAGTAGAACTAGTGAGATACTTTTTAAACCCTATGCTGTTATGGCTTTATATCTATTCCATTTTTATCTTTTTCTCTCCTCGATTAGTTTATCAAATGAGAGAGCTCTCTGTAAGAAATTCTTAACTTGCAAATTCCCTTCATATGTAATTGTCTCTCTTTGAATGCTGCTAGTTGTTTCTGTTGTTATTTGGTGTTATTTCAAAATTTTAGTTGTTGTTGGAATTTTTATTGGCTGTAGAACTTTGAAATTAACGAACTTGAATAACCTTAAACTTTCTCACAGGCAGTCTTTTACACCACTGCACATACTGGTGTGCTATTTGACTTTAACAGAAACAAACAGGTTCCCTTTCAAGGCCATGTAAGTTTGTCTCTTGATTATTATATTTCCATTCATCCGATATTCTGAATTACAACTAGATGATTTTGAGAAGTTTTTGAAAGTGAGATTGTATCATTCTGACATGTTTTTGAACCTATCAGAGACCTCTTATAGGGGGGATATGCAAAGGAGCATTGAATGTTGTTACCTTTGCACTAGTACCCATATCAGCACTCAAGGTCTTAACAACAGTCAAGTATTGCAGCAATTTGAGAGGACCTTCCTTAAAAGTAAATGAAAAATGATTTGATCATGGTAGCTATGCACCAAGGAAGGGTGAATCTGACTGTTCGGCATGTACTGAAGATTTTTCATCTACAATATTCCTGTGTCATGAGCATGATTTGTGTAGTTTTCTCTACACCAAGAGCATCTTGAGTAGGACATAAAGGGGTTACATTCTAAGCTGAAAGATGGGTAAGTTAATGGTCAGGTTGTCATAACATTACTTGGTTGTGGTGACTTTAATGACCTTTGCACCAAAATTGTTTGTAGCACTGTTGAGCATCAACATGTTGTGCCATAATATCCATAACTTGATGGTCTGGCTCTAAGATCTTCTGGGAATATGCACACAGATTCACCCTGGCTATGTACTTGTCAGATTTTATTGATTGTCTTTGCTGTGGCTTCCAATATGGATGTAAATTAATTGTGATTTTGTTTATATACAGGGAAATATTCTTAGTTGTACTTGTGTTAGTAATGACAAAAGGTGGCTTGCAACAGCTGATATGGGGCAAGATAGTATGGTTATTATATGGGATACACAAGCTGGGTAGGTTTCTATTTTCACATTTGCACTGGTCAGGGATGTTTTCATGCCATTTGGTGTCATTGATCAAGCATCAATACACATTATATGGTTTAATATATTATATTCAACCAATGTAAAAATATTGTTTTTTATCTGTCCTTGCCTTTGTATTGGCTAATCTGATTTCTTTTTGTTACCAGGATTCCAATCCAGACTTTGTTTGACCCACACCCTTCTGGTGTGCAATGTATAGCCCTATCTCATGACTCAAAGTATTTGGTTACTGCCAGCCATTCTGTTCCCCAGGTATTGTATCTTCATATTACACTAATTTATATATTGATATGAATTGAGCTGGAAAAGAAGCAAGCTTCACTCAGAGCTAATCGTCCACTACTTTGAAAGCAAAAGTTTAGCTTTAATGTTGTTTGTGCATAAAAAAGTACATATGATAGGTCTGGAGAAATATTTTGTATACGATTGTATTAGAATTCTATGGAGAGTATTTTGAGAGATAAACACTCATTGACTTAACACAACAGAACACTTTGTATCAAAGCAGAAATCACTTGTAGTTCACAGCTAAGACCGAATTGAATAGAAATAAAGAAAAAAACATGTTCATAGCCTGGTGTAACTAAGCAATGCATCAAGTGTCAGCCAATGATAGCACAAGTCATTACTAGTACTAAACAGCTGCTTGTCAGATTGTACCTCTATTTTAGCATCTTTTGCAAATTTCCTTGAAGCTATTATAATTTTTGATAGATTTATGCTGTCTGTATATTATGTTTTCATTTCTATGTGTGGTAAGATTAACCTTTCATTTGTGTTAATTTCTGTCACCACAGGTTGTCTCAGTGTGGGATTGGACAACAGAAAAAACATCTCCAATTTGTTCCACTACCTTACTAGATGAGTATGGATTACAGGTAAAATTCTGAAGCATTTTTTATTGCAAATATTTTCAAATAAGAAAACATTTAGTCACAAATCATTTTGTCTATTTGTGCCTCTATGCTCAGTATCCTTGTTTTGCAACTAGATGGCAGAGTTTTTGTCACTGGATAGAACCTATTGCTGGACTCAACGTCTTGGAAAGCTGTCAAATTAACCAGAGAGTATCACTATTGCACAAAAGGGATGATTCATTTAGAGCTTGCTGACAGTTTCTGATTTTTATGCAGTTAGTGACGTTCTGCAATAACAATAGACCACTCATTTCATTATAGTTTTATTTTGATTGTAATTTAAATTCTGCTCAAAAACACAAGTGCAAATGTACAGCTGAATTAGATACAGCAAACAGCAAATTCAGCAAAGCTATATTAAGTATAGTTGCAACAGCAAGTACACTTCTCATGAAGGAGCCTCTTAAGCAAGTGGTTTGGTGGCTATGTTTATGTCATATTATTATGACTATAATTGCACCAATTTTCCTGCAGACCCATATCACTTTTCATCCTGATGATTCTCAACAATTAGTGAGCAACAATGGACACCAAGTTGTCTTCTATCATTGGGTAACTGCTTTTTCAATTTTTTTTAGAAGTGTACTTTAGGTCACCTGATATCTCTCTATCACAAGCAATATTTTTCTTGATACAAATGATATTATAACACTTAGTAATAGAAGTTAGCATTAATGCTTATTAATTAATAATTTTGTTGAACAATGATTCAATGTCATCCTAGCATCATTATTGAGCTGAAAAAGAAACATGTTGTACATATATGTGTATCTGCAGCATGTTTCTTATATGGCTTGAAAGTGGTATTAGGATGATATGAAAACGTCATTTCGCAAAGTTATTATTCTTGTTATGAGAAGTCTTTTCAAGCTTGGTATACCTCTCTTAAAACACGATTGTTGTGCATGCTTGTATTGATGAGAAGTATTGAAGAATTGGCAAAAGCCTCGTTCTTTGATAGTACGATTTTCAAATACCATTTTGTCTTTATAGATGATTGATAACGAGAAAATCAATTTTGTAGCCCCACCGCTTTCTGATAAGGTATGATAACATTCTTTGATTATACGATTACTCTTGAATGGTGTGACTTGGTCAACTTGAGTAAACATGGCATCTTCCATTAGTTTGACAAGTCCAAACTTACGACATAATCAGGCTGTGAAATTTCCTATATACGAAAAGTCAGTTAATGTGTTCGATTCATACTTCTGTCATCTTCATTTAGATAGGAAAGGGTGCACATGCTTGTGAGTGTTTGCAGGTATAGCGATATATCACGATGATTATGCTATAAATGCTACAGTTTGTAAATGAGAGTACACCAGTATATATGATAAAACAACATATCAGGTATCAACGTGTCATAGATATGATCCTGGAACTTTCGATTGATTGCTATACATTGTAGCAAACCAGAAGAACATTAGACAACGGTATTGTCCTTACACAAAAGCTAAACCACAACAGCTTGTCATGTCCGCATTTAATATCCTTTGGGAATAAATTTTATAAAGCTACTGGATCTATCATAAATAGCTAACAAGGAAGGCTGTGCTGCAAGCCATTCTACGAACCGTATATATGACCACACTCACTGTCTTATTCTAAGCTGTTCAAATTTAAATGTATACAAGGTTATTCAATACAAAAATTATGCATGATTGGTGTAACCATAAATAAAACCATGGTAAATTGTTGGTTAATACTACCAAGCTAGGAATTCAACAAACTTCGTTTTAATAATGGGAGCTGAGCATCCCCAGAACCCCCTCCACGTCACCCCTGTATGCACCTAATATGATCATATTTTGGTTGGTATTTTATTTTTTATTTCTGTAGCAATTCTCTATCCCTTATAGCCATTGAACATTAATATCAGAGAAGTTAAAGACAGTCCACAATCTGAACATCGCTAGCAATGGCGTGTCGAAGAACTTTTGAGTCGGGGGGTGGGGATGTGGCAAAAAACATTTACCGGGAGATTTGAACAAGGTAGCATAAATACTGACAAGCCACGGTCGTTGTATCAGCTTTTACTGGCAAGGAGGGAAGTTACAGGCGAGAAACTGCAAAAAGCGGGGAGGATATGCGACACCCCGCACCCCTTGCCTCAGCACGCCTCTTTTCGCTAGATGCATTATTTTTAGCATAATGAACTAACACTGGCATCATCCTGCTAAAAGTTCGCAGGCATAGAAGAGAAGTCAGTTGAACGACTTATTACAACGGCAAGCTATTCTATATTTTATTGGGAATGGACCGTGACCAAAAGACTACCGTAATACACTGAGCAATTATCATTCGATTGAATTTTTGTGAAGATTTATATCATTTCCATATCATAATTTGGTTTGTAGGCATATCATGTTCTTAAATCTCTTTATAACAGGACTTTAATAAGACCGTCGGTGTTTATAGTCAATCCGTATTCTTACCGGGTAATGATCGGGCATTGACCGCCACAAGTTGTGGTAACATCGTGGTATGGAGCCACTCTGATGGTGACCTACTTTGCAACAGAAAAGCATTCAAGATTGTGAAGATACAAGACAAAGCCCTCACGGTGCTTACTTTATGTGACAAGTAAGTCGATGTAATTTATGCTTCTTGGATGTGAAAGGCATGTATCAGCGTTTTCACATTGCTAGACCTCAACTCGTGTGATACTTAGAAAATAAACATAATCGTTGTTATGAAGTACTTTAAAATCGGTAAAAATAATTAAAAATAGCAATTATTATGAAATCCTTTAAAATCGGTTCTTTACAGTTTAATCGTAGAACTGATTAGAAAGAACTATTTGCAATATATACTCAAATGGAAATATAATACTGAGCAAGTTTAAAAAAGAAGAGATCTGTTAATGGAAATAGAGTGTTCTTATTATTTACTGATTTACAGTTTCAGTCCTCGCCACTCTAACTTTTAGTACGTTTGTTAAAAGAGCAGACGGAGGTTGCACTTTGAATATCGTTCTGCAGGTAGTTCCATAAGATAGCCTTTTTGTATCAGACCGGTTCGCACTCAACATATCACACGTGATACTATAGCTCCTTATCCAAGTGTTCTGCTGTAAATCTATATCATTCATCTGTGTTAATTTGAGTTTTTTAATAAATTATTAATAGAAATTATCAAATAAAATACTTTGGAGAGTGGAAAATTTTGCCCCACTGTTCCTTGCTGTACATATCACACGCTAGAGATTGCTACAATGTTGTCATTGATGCCAGTATTGACCCAAGATAAGTTCATAGTGACAACTGAGCGGTCAGTTTTGTGGTTTTTACAATACTTCTTTATCTTCAACTGTAGGTATATTGCAACTGGGGATTCTACTGGTAGTATAAAATTCTTCGATAGAGAACTCAAATTATCGAATTGGTATGAATCGTTTTATATCCGTTATCTTTATCTTTGAGCGTATAAGCTTGTAAAATTGCTTACATACACGTTCTCAGAACTCCCCCTACCCCTTGTATGCAAATGTACTCTTTTCACTCATCTCTCCTCCCACCTGTGTGTGTACGTAGTATATGAATGATGGGCTAGTCATCCTTAGCATGCTTAGCAGTGAAGTCTCTTTGAGATATATTTAACTTGGAAACATGTCGCCCTTTAATCCGATACACCCATAGATTCAAACTATTTTTCTAAGAGTAGTCCGTGGCAATCTCTATTTGCACTTTGGGCTCGGAAGGTGGCAGGATTGCCACATCAGTGGAGGCCTGATCTCTTAGATGAAATATGCACTCAAAATAGATTTCATTATATCGCTTAAATGTTTCATTTAGTATGCATTCAAAATGAATTTGATGGCGAATGCGCTTAAATGTTTCAAACGACATGTTATTTTGTATCGCGAAGAAATTGTGCAGATATTTTTTCGTAGGTACCAACAATTTCAGAAGGCAGGATCTATAAATTCCATCTCATTCTCATATATGAGCAAAGATGCTGAAAATTCCAGGTAAATATGATAGTATTTAATGCCAGTAATACAGTTAGATTTGCAATAAAGCAAAATTCTATGATAAAATTCAACCACCAGAGTTTCATCGCAATCCTGGCTGTCGAAAAGATGATATAGGCAAATATTGAATTCATCCCTGTATACCCGTTATTTTGTGCTATTTCATACTCGTACCTGATGTTAGTGACCTGACACGTAGGATCCTGGGGTGTGGGCACATGTCCTCCAATTTCTGCGGTGCTAAAACGTGCCCTCAAAATGTTATAATATGTCCCTTATCGAAAGAAAAAGCTACGAGCGAAGCCCTAGCAAAGTCGGATTTGTCCTTGTTATTTGTGTTGAAGCAGATCAGGTTTACACTATGTTTTACACTTTATTACCTTACTTAGACCTCAACTGTCCTTCTCTGCTTACAATTAATAAGTATAACACGCAATTTTGGTAGTGGTTCTGAAAATTTGGTATGTGAATAGGCGCCTTTCAACTCCTCCAATTTTAATACCCTTCCTACCTCTTTAGTAGTCACTCGTTTACTAACACTATGCACAGCTCTATACAAGTAGTGTTGTATAGCTAACTGTAATTTTAATATTCTGCTTGCTTTCAATTGTAGGCCTAAAAAAGCAGAAGAATTCCCATCAAGCTCAACGTTGAAAGCTGAAGCATTTGTGATTAATGATATGGTCATTGGGACAACAAAATCAAACGTTATCTTTTTTAAGTCAGCTGGCAGTCAACTTGAGGTAGAAGGAACCACAGTATTTGGTTTGAACTTATTTTACTTTTTATTGTACGACTAGGAAAGCTGTCAATTTAATTTTAATACGGTTTAATGAACCAAAATGGAGCACCGGGTATTATTGCATTTGAGATGGGGTAACAAGCCTTGGCAGTATACTGGGTAATAGTGTTGTTTCTGGTTGTGGCTTTTGTCACATACACTACTTTGAGTGGGCAGTTAAAGCATAATATAAGATAGAGAAAATTTGAACACTGGTAGAAAGTAAGTTAAGAACAAAACATTAGGAGATTAATGTAAGTACATCCTTTGCTCAAGAGAAAGTTGTTGATTAATAAGGCGGGTATAGATCACATGTACACATGTTCGGAAAGGGTGACCATGTGATATAGATGCCATTACATCTAGCATATTAATCTATGTTTATTATGATCATATGGTGCCATCTCCACCCAGCAGGTTGGCTAGTGTAAACCCCATTCTCCTCTGCTCTCTGTGCAGTTCTCACACACTTCTCACAATTCTTATTTACCAACTGTTTAACATTTCCTGCTCATGTAATTCTTGGCGTTCCTTTTTCTTTTTATCCATTTATTTTCTCTCCATTAATTAGCTCATTTTGTCTTATCATGTGCCCAAAAAACTTGATTTGCCTCTTTCTGATATTGCCTATCTACGATCTTTGCATGGTCATCATGCTTCATCCATCTTGCAGTCCTTTTTTCCATTCCAAATGTCATAGTGGAACAAGCATTGCATTTACTCATAATTATATATTATTCTACATGAACAATAGTCACTGTACTTCTAGCAAAATCATTGCACTTGTTCTCATAGTACATAAGAAGAGAGAACGAGAAGTCGGTTCAAGCTATTGCATGCCACCCAAAGGAGTGAGTGTTTTCATACGGACTTTTGTCTGTCTCTTTTTGTAAAAGATGCAAGTTAGTCAATATATTTATAGTTTAACAACTCAATATATTCATTATTATATTAAGAATCTGTTACGTAAAAGTATTTCCCCTTGCCATGTCTGCCCTTTGATTTCTAGTGAAGTCAATTTCACAAGGGGAATTCGTGTACCACACAGAGTTTATATTTTGCAGAAGGTTTAAGTCTATACATAATATACTTGGCCCATATATACTCCTTTATAGTTCAGGAGAAGTTATTTTTGACAACTGTCTATCTGACAACAGGAGAGGTTTTAGGCACTACTCATCAACTTAGTATATGTTTGATTCTTCTTGAAAGCTGATTTATCCCGTGAATGCAATATTGGAGTAGGAAATATTTGCTAGAAAGGCTATAGGACAGCAAAGATTTGTGTTTATTGACAGCAAAGATGCATCTTGTGGCAGCAAAGATGTCAAATAATATAGAACTAAGAATTGTAATCTGATATGATTCTTCGTTTCAAAGGCCAAGAATATGCATTGGTGGATATACTGGAATGCTGCAACTATGGAATTATGGAAGAAAGTAAGCCATATTAATTTATATCAATGTCTGGCAGAAGTCAGTCAGACATTAAGATCCAACCATCATATTTACGATGGCCACATTAAATACGATGGTAGGATCTATTTTTTGACTTATGATGACCTAAGATTTGTTCGAAACGTTTCATAGAAATGTCAAATAAAGCTACAGTCAAGTATGAAATGTGGGAACTAATGAAATTGGCGTCTATGGAATTTTCAAGTAAATCGGAATTGTTCAATAATATGGAGCCTATTGCCATTGTTTTGTTTCTATTAGAAATCTTCGGGAGCTCTTTTAATCTGTCTCATGCTTAATATTCTTGAGAATTGGATAGTTAGCGTGAATAACTGGTTGCTGTTTTGTTTGCAGTTGTGTATGAAGTTTCCCTCTTCAGACATTCTATGTGTTTTCTTTACTAATATTTAGCTTTTGATACTTTTATGTTTCCTTATTGTGGCCTTGTGCATCGTTTAGGTCTATTGTAAATAGCGCGATATTAAAAATTTTTCAGGAAACTGATCAAATTGAGGCATTTTGGCAAAGATCAAGAGATATCTTGTGTCACTTTCAGTCCGAACGGAAACTTCTTAGGTACAAAGTTCTTATGATTCACATAGTATTGGCTAGAAGATATTTGTTTTACTTCATTCATTGAAGATAAATTAAACCAGTCCAGATGGTTCTATCTACAATCGTTGCCAAAAATACTTGGAACTCCATACAATTTTGCAATTAAACTGCAAAAGAGAAGACAGAGAAATCTGCAAGAAACCTGCGAAGCGTTACAGCTATTTTGGCGGCGATTGTAGTTTCTTCGGTTCAACAGTGAGATCCCATAAACTTGTTTGGTGGTATTGCGTACCTCAAGGAGTACGGCGTAGAAATTAATTCCACTGGCAGCTATCGACATCCATTAGCTGTAGTAGTATCAGTTAGGGCAAATTTTATAGCCATTATCTCTGGATTGTGCAGATTTGGCTTTTGAGTTTATGTGGTGATGCATTTGCTCTATCATTAAGAACATTGAGTATGAACAGATAGCATCTGTATGCAATAGATGGAAGTTTCATGGATTGTTTTCAGTAAACTTCTAAAACGGTTCTCAGAGCTTGATAATTCCAGTGAATCGTTCCCTTAGGTTGTTATGATTTTTCCACCAATTTTATTCCTTTCTCTTGAGAGTATAGTTTTTTCATTGAGTTTGCATCTTGCGTATCAGTACTTCTAGCAAGGTTAGTGGCATTCTAAAGTAGGGATATGTGTTTTGAGCTTCCATTGGACACTTCACAGCTAGAAAATTCCCTAGATTATCATTTGAGGTAGATTGAACTCCCCGTTGAACAGTCATTCCTCATGTATAGAGGAATTCAAACTACTTCTTTTAGCTGTTGGTTTCTCTTCTGGCCGTGTAACAATACTTGATGGGCTGATACTGGATGATTGTGGTGTCAATGACACCAAGTCAGATTTCTATCATTGTCATGATTCAATCAAAAGAGCTGTTTTTTCGTACGATTGTCAATATATGGCTTGCTCTGTAAGTAGCACTACGATTAATTATTTTGAAGTGAATTAAACCTACACCCATCGTTAAGGCGCCGCTTAGTTGAATGGCTAGATATATACTTACACACATACACACATGCATATATAATATATATATATATATATATATATATATATATATATATATATATATATATATATATATATATATATATATACAATCAGTAGCTAGCGAGTAACCAGGATCTCTCCTTTTTCGGTGCAAACGGAAAGGTTGATATAATGCTCAGAAAAACCAGGAGAAAATTAAAATTTGCCACCACCTGGGATCGAACCAGGGTCTCTCGCATTCCGGGCAAGCGTCTTAACCACTAGACCACAGTGGCTTGTTTTAACTCCTCTGGTTTTTAGCACCTTATGGTCACTTTCGGCTTTCGCCTTTATCAAGCAGCTCTAATATATACAATCAGTAGCTAGCGAGTAACCAGGATTTCTCCTTTTTCGGTGCAGACAGAAAGGTTGATATAATGCTCAGAAAAACCAGGAGAAAATTGAAATTTGCCGCCACCTGGGATCGAACCAGGGTCTCTCGCATTCCGGGCAAGCGTCGTAACCACTAGACCACAGTGGCTTGTTTTAACTCCTCTGGTTTTTAGCACCTTATGGTCACTTTCGGCTTTCGCCTTTATCAAGCAGCTCTAATACATACAATCAGTAGCTAGCGAGTAACCAGGATTTCTCCTTTTTCTGAGCATTATATATATATATATATATATATATATATATATATATATATATATATATATATATATATATATATATATATATATATATATATATATATATATATATATATATATATATATATATATATATATATATATATATATATATATATATATATATATATATATATATATATATATATATATATATATATATATATATATATATATATATATATATATATATACAGCTGAAGACAATTAAAGAAAAGACATGGTATCTATGACTCTGAGTTTCATGCTAGTGCATTCATCAGACAGACTCTATTCTCTAATCTATTCTATTCTCTATTCTTTTTCTTTTATTCATCAGACTTCTATTCTATTCTCTGTCTATTCAGACAGACTCTATTCTCATTTTATAGAATAGAGTCTGTCTGATGAATGCACTAGCATGAAACTCAGAGTCACAGATACCATGTCTTTTCTTTAATTGTCTTCAGCTGTATACTTTGCTCTGTACTGGTTTTGTACATTGAGCACTATCTCGTCAGTTAAGACTATCCACGGAGAAGATATATATATATATATATATATATATATATATATATATATATATATATATATATATATATATATATATATATATATATATATATATATATATATATATATATATATATATATATATATATATATATATATATATATATTGTTTGATTCGAATGATCATTCCTAAAATATTTTGCGATTGCATGATTTATTGATTGATTAGTTGATTTAATGGTTGTTTGATACATTATCTAGCTGATAGACTAACATCAGAACATTTATTTATCCCATCGTTGATCGACAGAATGATTGGCTAATTCGTTACATGATTGATTAATTTAGTGATTTAGTCCTTAGATCTATTGCTAACTTAAACTTCTTTTATGATCTTTTAGACTTAATTTAGATATTTATCTATAAATGCATTGAGTGTTGATTGTAGAGTTCTAATAAATATGCAAGTTCACTCGTCGCTACACATTTCCCAATAATGTTTGTTTCCTCCTATAACAGGACATGGATCGATGCGTCACTTTGTTCAAAGCCCAACGGCAAAACAAGGCACAACCCTGGGTGTACATTGGAAAGCAGAGAGCTCATTACAAGGATATAGTGGGTAAGTGGTCAGTTTTTGAACCAATTAAGATACTTGATATTGAAAAGAAGAAGACTAATGTTTCTTTCAGTTGTTGTATACTTCTTTAATGAAACTACACTATGCCATATTATAGTGTATTACACAGTCTTGGATACTGTATTGTATATCGCGTATATATCAGATACTGTATTCTATCAAATTGCATTTAGTTATATTATACTATATCATGTTATATTATGTTGTATTATATTAAATTATGTCATATTATATTTTATCATATTATATTATGTTATATATTATATTATATATTGTATTATATATTATATTATATTATATTATATTATATTATATTATATTATATATTGTATTATATATTATATTATATTATATTATATTATATTATATTATATTATATTATATTATATTATATTATATTATATTATATTATATTATCAATAGTGTTGCACGATTAGAATCAATTCTTTTTTAACTTTTTGGCATTCTTCTGGCATCAATCGCGATGTCAGATTCCAGTTTTATGAGCCAGAGAGGGAGGCTCCTTCAATGTGATTTACGAACATTTGTGTCTAAATGTTTTACTTTATGAGGCTTCATAGATCTCTATGCCCCAGGGCAAGTTCTTACTCCTACTCGCCCCTCTCAGTGGCACCGACATTACCCCTCTGTATATCATCATATAAAGTTGTTTTACGTTGTATTGCATTGCGTTGAATCATTCCTTTTTTAGCTCCAGCATTTAGCGTTCAGGTGACTTCCTCTTTTATTTGCCATGATAATGCTTTAGGTAACTACTAGCGTTTTTGTCTTAGATATATGTTTTGGTAAAGCATTAGATGAAGATAGGCCAAGATTGTTATCACTTGGAGAAGATCGAGTGATGGTAAGGATGAGTTTTGATTGTTTACTGTACTTCAGAAGACAGTGTTATTCATCCCTCAAGTTTCCATCAGGAATATTTTTGAGAGCTGAGCTGACATTGCCATTTGATATTTCAATATCTTTCTCCTCTGCTAAAATTTTTTTCTTAGCACCCTTTAAGATCACTGCATAGCCCAGTCATATTGTAATCCATAGCTAATAATCGTTTGTTTCTCCATTCTTAGGTCGAATATGATATTGTGAATAGCTCAGAAGACGACCTTAGACTTATAGCATCAGATCGTATTGAACAGAGTGCAGTTCCAACATGCTTTGTGTGGTACCCGCCCATTATAAAAGAGGATTTCATTCTTATTGCTAATGACCAGGTGTGTCATCTTATCAGTTCAATTTATCTTTCAGTCCAGAGATAGCTGATTTTGAAAGCTATATCTTCAATGATCAAAAAGAAAAATGAAAGCAACGATTATGGTCAGATTAGAATTCTGATGAGATTAAGATTATGATAAGATGATGATTGTGATCCGATTGAGATTATGATAAGATGAAGATTGTGATCTGATTGAGATTATGATAAGATGATGATTGTGATCCGATTGAGATTATGATAAGATGATGATTGTGATCCGATTAAGATTATGATAAGATGATGATTGTGATCCGATTGAGATTATGATAAGATTAGTGTTGTGATCAGATTTAGGATTACGATCAGATTATAAATCTATTAGTTTCGTTGAGTTGCTTTAATGCAAGTGTATCAACTGAATCACAGTCATAATCATTACCCATGGTCCTTCTGTGTTCTCCAGTTTAAACTTCTGCACCTCATTTGAATTGCATCATTTGGCAAAGGCTTTGAATTTAGAGACTAGATCGAGAAATTAGGCCGTCAGTTTTCTTTTTTTATGCACCAAAATTTCTCTAAAGTAAGGAGGGTTTTTTCGGTTGCTAATGAGTACTTTTGTTTATTACTGTTGTTAGGATCTTCGTCTCTTGTCAATCAATAGTATCATTGTAATCAGAAAATACTCATTATTCGCTTTTTCGTTGCTGTTGTTGCTTTTCTTACGTTTATTGCAATTGTTGTTGTTGTTGGTGCTACTGTTTTTGCGGCTGTTGCCGTTATTTTTGCAACAAGTGAACTTAAATTGTCTTCATGATATCATTGTTTGCCTGTTTTGAATAAGATTTAACTGGGTGAACCGTAGATGGTATGACAATACTGCGAGCTATGGACAATACAATTCATATTTTTACACAAGAGCGCTAATTTCTTAACCTCTGTTTCATGACTTTATGGCGTGTTTTGTAAAGTAGCCTCGTTTTGATTGATGGCATAAACTTGCATTTATGCAAATAGCAAGATGCTCAGAAGGCACTTGTTTTGTTGGAAGCTGGAGATCAACAGAGTTGATAGATATTGATAGATGTTATGGTAGTAAAGAAATATTTAATATTATAATATGTTATAGATATTAGATATGGGGATTTAACCTGCAGTCCATTACAATGTGTCATTTTATTTCAAGTCGACTTTTTCTTTTTCAGTATAAAATTAAACTGCTGAATACGACAACGAAAATGTGCAGGAAAACACTCCTAGGTCCGACTTATGGATCAACCATAAAGAGGTATCTTATCGTAGGATTTTAGTAAGATGATTCGACTTCGAAGATGAGACAAAGAGTTACTGAGTGAGGTCTATCTGAATGAGCACGAGTATGCAAAATTCCTGAATGGTCGATTAAATAAAAGGCTAGGGTAGAAAATTATAAAAAGACTATCAAGAAAACCAAGAAAACAATAATTTTACTAAGAGAGTTTGATTGCTAGGAATAATTTCCACTCTTGCTTGAATGCTGTCCAATGTAAGTGCTTATTAGTAGAAATGTAGGAATCGGGGATTCTGTTCGAGGAAGGACGAGTGTGATGAGGTAGAACAGTCAAAAGATTTTTATTGAGAAGCCTGATGTAGGAGGGTTAGGAAGAGTTAAAGACAGGGATGCCGTAGAGGGAACATAGGTGCCCTACTGCCTCTTACTATGTGGGCAAGGAGGGTCAGAAGTGGCCTTCTTTTGACAAAAAATAAATGTGATATTCTTAGCATATGGTTCTATTTTTCATTAGAGCAGTTATGTTACCACAGAGCAAGGATAAAGATATATCTTTTATGGCATATGCTACCGATGATAAGGTAAAGCTTTAATTTATTGTTTTGGAACTGTCATTTCCTTTCTGGATTCGAAAGAGATCTGCTTTTCAAAATTCCTCTTGGTGTTATGATAATTTCGGTAAAGCAGGGAATCTCATTTGCATTTTCATAACGGATGCTTTCACAAATTTCGTGCTATTTTTTATTTTAAAGGTTTTGTCTTCTTATCGATTTTAATCAGCAGATACTCGCTTGTGTATCTCTCTCTAATAAGATTCTCTCTCAGGTTTGGAAAATAGGGCATCTGGTGTTTAGAACTTATTGCTATGTAAGGCGACCTTTGATAAAGAAAGACTGTACCTTGAATTTTTAATTTTCATAATGGAGGCTTACTATACTTTTGCTTAACATTGCAGGTTGGATTGCAAATGTTGCCTATTGATGGGAATCCACATCGATCAATGGCTTTAATAGCACACCCTCGAAAGGTATTAGGGCTACTTGGAAGTACTCGAGAATTATTCTAATAGATCTACACAACTGTTCACCAAGTTTCACTGTAAGACATAACTTCTGCTCCTTTCCAAGGAAGTCATGATACTTTTGTCAAGTGCTTGTGACAGAACTATGCTTTTAAACAGAGGACGTAGCTGGAGGGTGGATACTGGGAGGCTCTAGTCTCCCCATAGTATTCATGCACTGTACGCTAACTTGTTAAGAATTCCAAAATGAAATTTCGTGAAGCATAGTCAGTGAGCAAGAGCCCCACCAGGAATATTCTTCCACGAGCCCTACTTTTGTGTCTAATATAAGCAATCTTCACCTTCCAGGTACATGAAATTGCATGCGCATATAATGGCAAATATGTCTTTACTGCCGGAGGACCAGATTGCTCAGTGCTCATGTGGGAAGTGAACACCACGTAAGTTATGCTGGAAACTATTTTAACGCGATAAATAAGTGTTCTTCCCCTAGATGATCAAATGTTTTCCCAAGCTATGTGATGTTATTCGCATAATTTCAAGTCTCAGTGCACTATGTTCTTTTTGTGTTCTCTCACTCTTTATGTGGAATTGATATGATTAAGTTTCATTTTGTTATAGCAGAGCCAGCTAAATACAGATTATATTATCATTGTAACAATACTTCGCTGAGATTTGTATTTCGTTAGTTTCACTATAGCACGAAAAAGCGGGAACATTCTTTTAGCATACTGAAAGCTTTTTTCGCCCGACACTCGTCAGAGTATGAAACGTCGGATAGCGACCGAGAGGTGAACTGAAATATAGCCAGATGCGGGTACACGTGATATGATGAATAATGCGTCTATTTGGCCATATGATTGGCCACTTGGCACCTATTCACCATTGTTTACTTGAAGAATCCATTTCGTTAGTTCTTGCAGTGGAAAATGATTATAATGAAAGTACATTGAATTAAGGCAATTTACCAGTGACTGTCATTTACTTTGTTACCATTGCAGAGCTTTGGAGATTCTTGCCGGTCTTGGAGGTGAGGGATTGATCCCATTCTACGATCTGATTGACGGGGGAAGAAATGGTGCATTCTTTGCTGAATTGGAGGATTATTTCTATTATTCTCAAATGCGAAGGTTTGTTATTGTCATCACTACCTGTCTTGCATATAAAAGTCTTGAATAGTCTGTTAGTACTACAGGATGTCACTGTCACACGGAAAAGTGGAACCATTCTGTAGCATAGAAATTCTGTTTTTCGTTCGATATTCACCAGGGTATGAAACATCGAATAACGACAGAAAGGTCAATGTAAATGTATGACCAGATGCAGATGAATGCATTTGAGAGGAGGAATGGTTATTGTTGTTGTTGTTGTTGTTGTTGTTGTTTACTTTATTTTGAGTAGGCTGTTGTATTTAGCGTTTTCAGCTGATTTAGGCCTACTGTGCATCCCGCATCCAGACATGGGACCCCTAGTTTAACGTCCCTTCCGAAGGAGGACGGCGGAGTGAGTTGCTTTGGTCATTTATCTGGATAGTCGCCCATCCAGTTGCTGACCTAACACAGTCAAGCTTAACTTCAGCTAGCTAACGGAAGCCAACTGAACCGCTTGGTCACTCACACCTTTTAAGATTAATTTTAAACATTTTTATATGATTTTGTATCTTCTTCTTTATGTATGGCAATTTTCTTTAACTTTTTTAATTTTAATTCTATACAGGGCTTCTCTTGATAGCAGCTATATTTATAGCTGATTGAATTACCCTGTGAAAACATGGTATTATTATTATTATTATTATTATTACTCACACCCAATGGTGCGTACAATTGAAAAGTTTGTCAGGCCAATTGACACCTACTCACTCCTAGTGTGGCTGAAGAGCTCAAGTTAGAAACCAAACTCTTTCTACCTACATAATGGTAGACTTTGAGTTTTTATTGGGCGGATTCCACAGCGCTGAAATGAAAAGACGATCTTGCTTGCCGAATAATGGGAAAACTATTGTCTGTATATGTTTTGAAGAATTCTGGTACTTAAAGCCTTGTTTTTTACATTTTTGATACCTTTCCATTTGGTTTGTATTTGAATTTATATTCGGTACATAATTATAGTTTTAGATTGTTAATTTTACATCTCCTTTGATGTGAGTCAACTTTAAAGCAGCTAACTATTATGCAGTTATCATTGCAAATTCTTCGTGGTTGCTGCCCCCCCTCCCTCTTTAACAATTTTTTTCTGTTGTCTGAGAAAGTATCTACTGTGTACATGTGCAATGGAGCAACTAGATGACGATAAAAAATCTCAGATAAATGACCTTCGGAAGACATCACACTCAAGTATGGTCTAGCAGCTGAATCAAACATTGAAAGCGAGACTAAATGATATTTGTGTGAATTCGTTATCATAATCATTAAATGAGGAGAACACGTGCCAGATATCATACCCAACTGTAGATAGCATGTAGGTACCTTGGAATGTTAGGCAGTGTTATTTTTCATGGACTGGTCTTCTTGCTTTCTAGCCAAGGCGTTGATTGCACAGAAGAGCGAGAAGTCTCCACAACAATTCCCATCTCTGAGATTCCATTCATAATGAGAGCTCTTGGATACTATCCAACAGAACAAGAGGTGTGACCAGTTGTTTTCATAACTTCTTTCTGAATTCTTTATTCTGTGCCAGGGTAAACTAGGCTGGGTTTTGAAGCACAACTAGCTATTAAGTATAAGGAGAGTTTTTGCTGCATTTAATAGTCATACAGGTTACATGGCTGGTAATTTCTGGGTGTTAATACAAAGCGCTGCTACATTTCTCTTCGTTTTAGGCAGCTCAACTGCTTCTGACCCATTGTGGTATCTTAACTTATCATAATTCAACCACTAGAAAAATTTTATCCTTATTGTATTTTGCTAGTGATGTGTTCTCTTAGGGTAAACCATATTCAAGAGATAACTGAGTGAAATTCATGGTAAATATAATAAGTTTCGACACGGCTGAAGACTTTCCTAGTTTGGTATATAACTATGCACTGTTCTCTAAGAACACAATTTCTGCATGTTTAACATTAAAATGTATTGGGAACGCTGAAAACACAGATTCTCTCTATAGCAGCTATTGCAGTTTTGCTGTGAGCTTTCCAAACTATTTAATTACTTTGTTTGTAGATTGATGACATGATAAACGAAGTAAAGTTCAGCAAGTACGTGGAGACTGGGAACTATGTGTCAGAAATTGATCTTGGAGACTTGATTAAGCGTAACGTATCGTTCTATTTATATTTTTTAGAAATCAAGTTTGCCACTTTTGAATATAACTATAACAATAAAATATTAGTGACAGTATTTCTTTTGTCAGTAATGCATATTTTAAGAGTACCCGGTTCATTCCTGCAAAGTTAAAAGATGATCTGTTCGAATTTTTTGCAGTTTATATTAATCATCGTCCGGTGTTTGGACTCAGCCCCGATCAGTTGGACCAGGCGTTCGCAGTTCTTGGGGAGCCCGATGACGAAGGGAAGTATGCAATCGACAGAGGACATTTGCTGTATTTGTTGCAGAACAAAGGTAGAGTCTGGGCGACCTTGAAAAGATAAAATGTGTTTATACATGCCTTGTTAATTGGGTTAAAATGCGATGGACTTGAGCAAGAGAAGAGTCATTCGTTCAGTTTAATTTTTAGTGTACTACTGAGCTAACTGGAGTTACTTAGGGACAGACATATCGAAAAGCACTGCATTAGAGAGAGCCTGAGAACATGGTGCAAACGAGATAACTGTAAATGGGAAGCACTGAATTGTTGTTGTCGTTGTTGCTAAGTAATGTGCGTTAGATCCCAATGCTCTCACTGGGTGCTGTGTAGTTAGTGTCCTAGAATAAAAGCTTAATGCTATACCATGAAATTCATTTCCTTAGACCGTTTTCCATGTTTTGACTCCTATTATCTCTCTTAGGCGAACACTTGACAGAGGCAGAGCTTGCAGAATATATGTCAACATTGCTAGGCTTGTCAGAGCCAAGTGGCTCCGCAGAGTCACACCATTTTGATGCACAAAATGCGCCTTCACTGCTACAAGACCATTTACCTGAAGAAGTCACTGCGGAAATATTCGCAAGTGAAATGCTTGGATTGGCGCAGTGAACTCTTCCACGCTCGTTTGTCCAATTTTGCTTTGTAGACATTCATTGTAATAGATATTACTTTGTGTAAATATTTTAGAACTCTGTAGACCTATTGTAAATATGAAAATATGAAATAATCACTTGGAGCTGCATTCCGTCTATTAAATCTATCTCTCGTGGGGCTTGACTACTCTTTGCAGCTGATCAATAGATGTTTAGGAACGAGGAGAGTTTTAATGTGTAGCGACATACTTCAAGAAAAAAAGCACATATGGCAGAAAATTATGTTATGATGTCTAAGATGATGTGCTGACAGAAGCACTGCAACCATGATAATTACTGACTTTCATTGGTATACCATGTCTTTTGTTACCAAAATGATCAGAAGTTCCAGAATACCCTCGTTCAGTCTCTAAAACCAACTCAGCCGAGACCTTCCTTGTTCAGCACGTAATTTCCAAAAAAAGAATAGAACAAGAGTCTTTCTACACAGTTTAATGTATTGAGTAAGACATTACTGATTCTGTCTCTTCACAGTGAAGAATATCAAAATTTCCTACCAGTCAAGGTAAAAGGTGTTGAAAACCAATCAGTGAGTCAGGACCCTTTTTCATATAAATTCTCCTTAAAAATCCGCCTCGACTCAAACTGGAGAAACCTTTGTAAATGCCGCACTTTCATTAAAATTTCTGAAAAACCCTGCTAATTTTTATGACAACTCTGTAATACATTTTCATTTCAGAGATATCTGACGATCCAAAACGGTATTGCAAGAACAATATGAAAGAGTTTAGTTTGTTGAGAAACTAGCCATTCCAATTCGGATTTACTTTCTTTCTATATTATATTTGAATACTTAATATCTCTACCTATATTTAGATGAAAGTGTTCTTTTCCTTACGCAAGTGGAAGGGAAGATATTCTCGGAAATACATGGACGCCATAGCTTCATTTTATAATTTTTTAAAGGCTCCCATGCTTAAAACTGACCATACAAATCACGTCTTTGGGTCCGTAGTAGCACGGCAGTATCTCGTCCGGTTTTTCCACCTGTATTAAATAAAGTGCTCTCATTTTATGAGCTGGTTATTGATGACAAATTATCGCCATAGAAACTGCGCTTTATGGATGGGCTTATACTGTTGCAATATATACTAAAGGCAGCAATTAGAAGAGTCTCTGATATGCTGCTAACATACGCAGTTGTGAGAAAAAGTTTTATCCAGTTAATCCAAACGTAATGGAGCAATTTATAGCTCATTAAACAATATTGGTAATTTTGTTAAAGTTGTCCTTTCATAATTAGTATAACATTTCAACATTCCAGGGTTTAAAATCAACTGTTGGAAATACTCCAATGAGCCAACCAGAGTTTTTTTAAGGAAAATTTGGAACTGCTCATTTTTCTCATGGCTACTATATTGAGGAATAGCACTTGATTCATATCAGCATAAACAGCATGCACCTGACGAGCAAGCATTAAGAGTATGCTTGCTTTGTTGCTAAACCTATTGGAAACTAAAATGTATAGACAACCCAATGCATTGTAAAAGAATGGCCTAAGACACTCTCAAAGCACTGTGACTGAATGGCCTAAAACACTTGCAAAGCATTGTGACTCAAAGCAGAGTCATGTAAATGAGAACGAGTGTAAGCTCGTAAAAAAAAGCTAGTACTACTAGGCATGGCGTTCGGAGTAAACGAATCAAAAGATTTGTGAGGTGGCTAACTTTCAAATTTAAGTGTGAAGTCATTTGAACCAGAGCAACATTATTCTCGACCGCACAATAATAGTGGCAATTTCAAAATATGAAAGAATATCATAATAAGCGTACCTGAGAATGACACTTGGATTGTTTCAACAGCCACATAATATAAACTCTGCTTTGAAAACAGCATCAACACGAGGACGGATTTGCTACGCGCTTCATCCTGTCATGCACTTGACAAATGAGCTAGCTTTCTCTAATGAACGGTGTGACAGTGAAGGCCTGATATAATTGAGATCTACTATATGAACCATAAAATTGTGGAGTCCTTTTGCGAATTCCCATTTCATGAAAAATCGCGCAACAGCTCGTTGCCCCTTAATAAGCCTGCAAATTTAATTCCCTTGACAAATGAGCACACTCCTCTAGGGATTATCTTCATTGTTCAATTCTCTTGACTAAAACAAACTGCTTCATTAGTCTCTTCGATTTTTTCTAAAGGTAAACATCATAGTGAACAAGAACTGAACAGGTTTACGTTTTCACGTTTTCCAGGAGTCTTCTATGGACCAAGGAAATGATTTGGCACGTGCGTTAACAGTCGAAAAGCAACCATCGAAAATGTGCAAAAATTCCCCCGGTTTTCTAGGTTTTCCAATACCGTGCATACCTGAGTGCCGGTCCCTTCTAATACGAGGTTGGAAAATCACAGGCTCCAAATCCTTTCACTGAGCCAGTGCTCACCACATCTAAGCATCACATAGTGATTGACTAATAAGTCCTAAAAACTTGTTATGGTCAAATGGTCGTTTAGCTCCATATATCACTAAAAACTCTCTATGATCTATAAGTAAGGGTATGAAACATGCATTCTATACAAATTCCAAACAAACATTGGCTGTTCCTTCGTTCTTTGGTTAAGATCAGTGATTCAACATACCATAATTGCTTCTTATATTTAAGATGGTAGCAAAATGATCAACTTCCCATAATAAATTATCGTATATATCCCATGACACAACAGACTGACTAAATAATAATTGCATATAATAATATTAAATGAAAATTGAAAAAATATGCTTTTATCAAACCATACTACAAGGTGGTTACTTCTAACAACCTGAAGCTCAGATCAAAGAGATCAAAGTTTACGTTTTAATACGTGAAACTTATCTATTGCACTAGAGAAACATTGGCTAAGGATTGAGAAATGGTATCTTTTTTACTACGAAGGTGAAACGTCTAATCTTCACAATAAGCCAATCAACTCAAATCGATCATTCCATGATGGTATCAAGGTTTAATGAGCTTATCAATTCATCAAACAATAGCTCCATTGTTAAGCTGAAAATTACACACTCAGATAATCAGTTAAGCGACTGAGAAATCGCTTGATTAATTAGTCAAGAGAGGTACCAACCATTCAAGAAAGTATGCAAGAGATCTCATTTTCTCTTTTGGGTACACAAAGGAACCAGCCAGCCGTAAAAAAAACAATCTCTCGTGTATAGGGTACTGCTAGAAAATCTACCGAACAGGTATCAGCAACGTTCTATTAAACTAAGTAAAATTTCAGTATGTTTCATCTTTACCAAAATAGCAACGATTGGTCATAAATTGATAAAATTTGAAAATGAAAAACCACCACAACCTCTTTTCACTCCCACAAACCTAAGGTAATCCTTTTTGCTTATCATGCTATTCACAGAGCGTCTTCATTATCGATGAATTACATTCATGCTTTGCATTTTGCTTTCATTACAATCAGAAGCAATACAAATAGTCTATATACAAATATTGGAAAATCTTCGAGTTTACTTTAGCAGGAAGTTCTTCGGATTTCGATTTTATTGCATGGGGGAGTACTTTGTAGGAACCATTATCCTTGAAGCCATGTGGTTCAACAATGGGACTGAAAAAGATTTGAAAAGAAACAAAGATGAGATATGGAAGTTAAAGTGAAGCTCAATAGAATGAACACGGCATACGAACATTGTTTGTTGATAAATTATATTTTATGTTAATTTTAAATTCCCACAGGGTTGCTATGTATTGCCATGCTCCCTATGGTATTGTTATGTATTCTGTACTGTATACCTGTGTCCATTGACTGTAAATTTATGACCACATAAAAGAAACACTACTTGATTGTGGCAACTTGATAGTGACCAATATTGTTATTCATTACGTTATTCAAACATGTATCTCGCAATATGGAAAGACAAGCGCCATGATCTTTTAATTGTATTAGAAATAACGGAAAGATATCATCAAATATTGAAATAAGATCAATAATCTATCTTCAAGAAACGAGAATTAACATTGCAACTCGACATTAAGGTAGATTTCAAAGAGACAAGCAAAGAAGTTCATGGCCTTTTGAATATTAAAAACCATTGATGGTGCACCAGAGTTCACGGTTTGAAATGAATTTTAGTGAAATTTGAATCCCAGATGAGTGCTTACAACCACATCGAAAGTCATGCTAAGACATGCCCATTCTAATAGCAGCAAGTAAGCCTATTCCCAACTTAATGACAGTTTTCTAATCCCGGCGTCTTTCTCGGTACCAATTTCCCTACGTCCCTCAGAGATGTGAGAGCTCTGTGTTATCACATCATTCTTCACAAATCACAATGCCTCCTGAGGTGACAGTGTCAAACCGAACGCTAAAATATCTAGTCCGGTCATGTGAGCATGTGAGCGAGGCAAGTAACTTCGATTGAAATCCAACTATTACCGAGTCAATTTTATTTTTCTTCCAAGAATCGGGCCAAGGAACAAACTACCCACATAATGTTTCAGAGGAATCCAAACATGCATACCTTAATTTATGAAATTTTCGCGTGATTATAAACTTCGCACATCTTTTCCTCACAAACATCTAATTTTTGCGCACACCATAGTGAGGGAAAACAATATAGGACACACTTCGCATGCAAGTCTACATATATTTTTTACATTTGTCACGTTCGTTAAATCTATTTACATACAGATACTCTTGTATTTCCTCGTTTGCAATTTCACGCAATCTAATTTTTGCACACGTCCTGAAAGGAAATATTTCGTATTTTTGCGCAACCAATTATTCGCGCAGCTGCACTAAGCGAAAATTCGATGTGCACAAAAATTTCATGAATTAAGGTATCTTTTCGGAGTACGGCCTTACTTCAAATCAGTCTTTAGTACTGTCCAGACATCAAATACTACGAGAAAATCTTGATCTTTCCGACCAAACAAATGCTAAGACAGCATCATTGAACAAAAACAGGCGTAGGGAAGCCTAGAAAGATGCATATGTTTGCTCTTCCTTTTAGACATGTATCAAACACTATCAACACCTTGGCTTGATGTAATTTAGAGTTAAATAGGCTTGCTTTGTAAAATAGTGTTAAATAGGCTTGCTATTTACTTGCTTTGAATCTGTAGGAGTTTCAGTCATCCAGATTCAAAGGCTCCACAGCTAACAATAAAAATACTTAGGCCAAAGAGATGACATTCACAGCATCGCAATCAGGCTTCTTTGAAAAGCGAGCAAGATGCAATAGGCAAAAAGCTGACAACTTACCGGTGTTTGCCACACAGTCACCCCAATCAGGTTCTTGCCACATAAGTTCTCTGGCCGATTTACGATGATTAAGATCTTTATATGCTAAAAAATACACTGATTCATTAATGCCAGCTGCAATCATAAAATGATAACAGTGATCTACATGATCATAATTTAATCAGATATATCAGTGATTCCGCCTATCCATCCAAAAAATACTTTCTAATCACTTATAAAATAAAATCATGATGATTATTGAATATCTATCAGGTTACATTCTTTTTTATAAGACCCAGATAATATTGGCCGAGGCTTGATGTTCCTAATCCATTTATAAATATAAACCCAATTATGTCTACTACATGAGTTCAATCTGGTTCATGCTTTCTACTTACAAGCATATACACATTTCTCTTTTGCTTTTAAGGGGGGCTTCTCTCTCAATTAGTTAACCTAATTAATGGGGGGGGGGGCTCCTCTTTAGTCACCTATAAAACAATCATGAAATGTTTTAGTGGAGTGTATTATAGTGTAATTTTGATCAGTAAATTCGTCTGCAAATTACACGTGTTAGATTGTTGCAAATAAAATAAAAATAAAATTAAATACAGCGCTTTTCTATAAAAAGAGAGTATCTACGCTACTGGGTCATGTCGACATAGCAACGTTATAAACTGATTCATAGCTGATGGTCCCCCACTGAATCTGCCAAAGTGGGGGGTATTCAGGGTCTGAAAAATTGCTAGATACCGTCATGACAAACCTTTGAATATACTCTGTTCTATTACATGCGCTTGGAATTTTGCTGGCAATGCTATCCGTAATGAATTAGTCAGGATATAAAAATACTTACCCCAGATATGATGCACTTGATAAAGTTCACCAATTTGGGAGAAAAATCCACCAACCGCATCTTCTTGACGGATTTTGATCGCAAACCCCCTGATAAAAAAAGACGACGCTCAAACTTCTAGTTCATTCAAGTTAATAAAATGTAAAGAAGGGGATCAATGCTCTGGAATATTTTACAGGCGGAAATGATTTCCCATCATCGACATGCTCTGCATTGAGTTGAAGTTTAGAACCAGATGCAAGCGAAGTGAGTCGTTGGTTCTTTAAATGCAAAATTTTTCAAAGACTGAATTTTCCACCGTGGTCAGTGATACCAAATTAATGCCTTAATAAAGAATAAAATGAACTCCTTGCGGTTTTGAGAATTAGGCATGATAGAACAAAATTAAAATAACGAATCTATGATAACCAAACTGCCATGTCTTGTTTTGTGAGACTAGCTAAGAGATATTATCGCACTAAGAATGCTTTCAATCAGAGAACATAAGCAAATGCTTTAAACATGAGGACCACAAAGACAAACACAGACAGCAAGAATCGTAAAGAACAGCTAAGCGTTCCTCCTGGTTCTAATTTACTATCTTGTTCGTTGCGATCCTCGTACTAAAGTTTTTGAGAAAAGCTGCACTTTCCAACAAATGTTTCAATAAACAAACACCGCACATACGTATTCTCTTCTATAACTTTTTTTCTACTCTGCTGATGCGGCATTGAGCAAGCAGGGCTGCCAAGAACTTTTTTGGGTCCCGGGCCACAAGAAAAATAGGGCTTCTGATAACATCATTATGAGACTTGGAAACTTACTGCAATCATCGAAGTATCACTTCATAATTACTTGAGGCCCCTCTCAGGTTTGGGCGATGGGGCAATCTGGCCCCTCTGCCCTCCCTTCTCGTCACCCTACATGCATGTAAGTTTGGAAAGAGTTCGCAAGAGTCTATTCTATATACAGTAACTCCACAAGACAGAGCAATTATGGGAATGAACAACTCTGTAACAAAATAGACTCAAAATTAACTGATTTGGTATCAAATTACACAGCTCGCCTGACGGTATACATAAAGCTTATCAAGAATTCTTCACTTACCAATTGTTGCCCCATTCAATCAATGTTCCTGGCTGTCAATGGAAAGTTATGAAACATTAAGAGAACAGTTTGACACAGCTGGGTTCTGAGGAAAATCGACATAGGATGAGTCCACGTAAAGGTAAAAAAATTGAAGGTGGTCCATGTAAATCAGCAACAGTTATCTATGATACCTATGATTTTAGTCATACGAGAGCTGATAGAATAGAAGCTGCGACCAACTACAAACTCACAACAACAGCAGGACTACATACAACCTAGAGACTCAAAAGTAAGCATGGAAACCAATGAAAGAAATTGAAACTTTTATGTATAAATGATGGCTCGTTATTGAAATCCCTTCAAAATTTGCTATAGAATGCCGTAACTCTGAAATGCATGTTAGCACGGTATCCAGAAAACGAGCTGATTACACAGAGCTTAGAAGGCTACGTGAAGAGACAAAAAACTGTTTCTTAATTCATACACAACTGTTTCCTCATATTACTAGCAAATTTGTCTGACAGTGGACAGAACTTATCTAATATACTTCTAAAGTCTTTTTTGAGACAATTATTGGCAGAAACCGGAAACTTCAACAACCACTGAAAGACTTGATAGGGGAACAGACAACCCTCTCTGTGAAGAACACAAATGGTTCAAGTGCGATAGATCGCGCGCCATACGAGCTGTTGAGTGCAAAATGGTGTGCGATGCATAACTTTCAATTTTCGGTAAAAATTTAGTCCACTGAGGTTCCAATGTAGGCTTCTTGCAATTTCCTTTTATAGCTTTTAGACCTTACTCTGTAGTAATTTTAATAAAGTATTAAAAAATGATGACTTTTGAACTTCAATTTCAAAAATGGACACTGCGCTTCACTTCTGGCAAGAGGCTTCCGTTGACAAATGTATGAGCATTATTTTTGCCGTAAAATTCTGTTCATACTTGTTTGAATCAGTTCAGTTCATGTTTTTTCAAAATTCCTCTGCATACAGATAAATACACAACACAAGTAATACACGATAAAGAAAATCTAAAATAAAACATTGAAAAGAATATTAGAAGTAGATGGACGTAGGGAAATTTCTTAAGGAGGAGCTTATACAGATTTCAACATATGGGGAAATTATTGCACGTTAAGAATCTTGAACCACAGAACTGTAGAAGCCTCTTGAAAACTTAGTTCCAAGTATCCTATTTATTTCACGTTCAAATTACCTTACATCTGCAAGTATTTGAGCGAATGAAGAGGAAAGAATTTCTAACTTCTAATCTAATTTCTAATTTACAATAACAAATATCTAATTTCGAGATGGACACAAATATTTTTCCGCGTGCGATACTTGAATTATGGTGTGCGAATGATAAGATTTTTTCGCGTGGCATCTCCGTCGAATGACGTGTGCAATCATGCTCGCGTGCTATCGCACGTGCTTCACGGAAAAGGCTGGACCAGGCTATTAATTTGAACTTCCCAGTACGCATACCACTACAAGGTATCACTACAAGATATACTGCCCTATACTGCTACTACATATTGGCATTTTAATGGCTTTTGTTCTTGACTTTTATTTGGTAGTAAAACACACCTACACAAAATGGCAATTACAGGTCTCTTGTAGTGACTGGTGTAACCAACACGGTTGGCATGGAAATCTATGGAACAGTGGCAGTTGACTGCGGGGTGTTATGGAGGAGGAGGCAATCAATGTAAGGACAATCATGGACAAGGTGCAAGACTCATCACAACTAAGGCTAAGAAACTGTAGCTAAATAACTGTAGCTGTCAATAAAAATCTGAAGGAGGGATCAGCATTTAGGCCACATGGGTGATCAGGAGCCATATCAAGTCCATTCCCTGCCAACTCATCCCTTCCATATCTCACTTTATGTGATAGCAATGTCACTAAGGCACTGAAGCAAGATATAGGAGAAGGTCAAAATGACTCCAGAACTGACTTAGAAGCTTTCAAATGGACACTCAAATCAAAATCAAACTTCAGTCAACAAGTAAAAAATTTATGAGATATTCACCTTTAGACTATAGCTCCTCATTTCATAAATATGTGATGGATCTCTGAACTGTGGCTCACCCCAAAATGCAAACTCATGAAGCAGTTGGTTTTCACGTCTTCTCAACATTAGGCTTCTGGTTTTAGCACTTTTCAAAAACTCCTTTAACAACAATTAATGTGTTATTAAATTGAATACAAAAGTAACATACAGGGTACAATAAATCAAAGCTTTCATTTCATTTCACAATAATATCAAAAATTCATTAACACAATACATTATGCTATACAAAATGAAAATTAACAACCTACAATACATGATATGTAACATTGTCTAATCTGCTTGAATAATGGAATTTCTTAGGGTAATGAATAAATAGGGCCTTAGGGTTAATGCATGAATAAAGCTTTGATAGGGTTATGAAGTGTCTGTGGCTGTTCCTGTAGGTCAGCCAAAAGCCTTTTTCACAACATGTAATAACATAAATGACTCATACTTCAATAAAATCAATCTGTCAACTTTGAACATATATATAATTTCTGGTACAATTTCTGTACATGAGTATGCTGTAAGTGAACTATAAACAAGTTTCTCTTGCCAGGAAAAGTTTTAGATACCTTGTCAGTTGCTAAGAATGTTTTTGCATCACCAACAGATTTATAGCCACCTTGATACTTCCATAAATGAACTAGAAAAGACAGCATTTCTCTTCATAAACTGGAACTAATTGGATATGAAACTAAACAAATTATAAGTAATTGAAATCTAAAATGCTAGAATTCTGATTCCAATCAACTGGTATGTATACTCTTTACATTAAGAATATTCCATGTTACCTTTAAGTCTACACTCTCCCTGTAAAAGGAGGACAGAGAGTTCATATAAATGATAATAGTAAGAGAATTTTAAAAGTATAATGGGTGATTACCTATACTGGGGAAACAGTTCAGCCCAGTGAATTCAACAAAAAGGGCATTAGGATAAGAGGACCAACCCCAGCCCAGCAAAACTGTTTTGCCTGAACAGTAGAACTGTCCTAAGAGGTCATCTGAGGCTGGCAATTTATACAAACAGGGTTTCCAGAAAATGTCTGTGACACATCAATTTATCTTTCATTATTTTCTGACCAGTAATATTTACAACTGTGAATTTTAGTATCTTGTTCCCCAAATATGACCTTATGGATAGCTACCTTTTGCACAAGACAGGCAAAGAAAATAAAAATTGAGTCTTTTATAGCATGTGTGCTTATAGACAATGGAATGGAACAGTTAGTTAATGGCATGTTGATGAAACCAATAATGAAGATGAAGAACTTAAAGCCTGTCTATTTCACACTAGCTGTAAGAATTAGTGAAGTCAGCAACTATCCTGCTTCTTACATGACTTACAACTAGTGTGAACATGCCATCATAAGCTATCCCTGACATCCTAGTCAAACAGAAATTAATCCTATTTGAAAATTTCATGTCCCCAGTGTTCCAGATTCCTACCCAAATTGTACCAAGTGTGAACTCATGCTTATGCATGACTGTGACATCGAAGTTTCTTACAATGAGTGTGAACACTGTACTGGGATGTCATTAATGCTTTGCCATTTACTAAGCCATTTGATATAGCTCTATTGCCATGTTTTTCTGCGCTTTGGTTAGTGCACATGCAACATGGTAGTCCTCAACTACTATGACCAGGGACATAGGAAGCATCTAAAAGGTGGGAGAGGTCAAGTCCTAAAAGGGGGACATTACCATACCCATTTTGGGCTTAAAGGGGCACTTTTGCATAGTTTGCTAAATAGTGGGGGGCAATGGCCCCTCTGCCCCCCCAGTTCCTATGTCCCTGACTATGACAAATTTGAACATACTGAATGCAAGAATGTAAGAGGTAGGATAGTCACCAACTTCCCCGATTCTTATATGAATTATGAAAAGTCTGACCGAAGCATAACAGTCATTGGAATGTTGCATAATGAGGATTTCCAAATATTGGCAAATGAGACACCAAACTGAAAACTTGAGACTGACATCTGAAATATTGGCAAATAGTCAGCAATTTTGCTGCTTTGGGAAATTTCAGGTCAGTTCTGCTGATCAGAAAACTTTCTTCTTCACCATGCCGACCTTGGAGGCAAAATATGTTAGCAAAATAATGCTGGATTTATTGCACAGGTGAGAATCATAAATGACCAGAGATGCTTCTTACCAACTTGATCTAATTCTCCATACTGTGTTGTCCAGCTTCCACATAATTCTCCAGGAAATTCACTTGATCTGTCAAGTCTTGGTAACAAATCTGAACTGCCAATGAAAACAAATAGGAGTTAAATGAGTTACCATGAAGCATAGTCAAATTTTCATGTTTGCATCAGATTTTCCTTCCAGATGGAGACTTTCAGATGAAAAACCTATGCCACCATGTCATGAAATTGGTCTGTTTCCCTTAGGCTTGTGGCCATGGGGTGGCCATGGGGTGGCCTAGGGGGGCAAGGCCCCTCCTGAAATTTCACAAAATGACTCAATCCCCTTAGAAATATAGCACTTGAAACTACTTTTTGCATAACCTAATATTAATTGCCAGACTTAAGCCTAACTTATGCAATTCAATGCATTTTGGACACTACTGGGGGCTATTGGGCCACCCAGCTGATTGATTCTCATTGATTATTGCTCAGATTATTTGTGCCCCCCCCCTAACAAAATCACACTGGCTTCAGGCCTGGTTTCCCTTCAAATGAAACTCCAGTCATTACCATTAAAAACAAATACAGGGAGTAGCAATAGAAGATATTTGACTTCCCAAAATCAATGATACAGCAAACATCCCTTTGCAACCACCCACAATTTTGCAAATCAGCCTCACCTGGCTATTATGCATTGGGTATTTAGTGGGAAATGAGGCTGTCTTGGTTCTTGAATTGGTTCCTATCTGATTCAGAGTCTTCAAGCTTACTATCTATCGTCAGTTCACACCCCTTCAACGTATGAGGTCTTAATGATAACTGAGTGGATGAATTACAGCTTGATATCATTACAATAAGATTTATTAATATACTTCCCATGAACAGCAAAAAAGCTAAAATTAAATGTGCAGAAAGTTCTCTATCCATCCTATAAAATTGTTTAGTTCCCCTTTCAACAAAGCTCTAGTTATTGCCATTTGAACATTTCATTCACTAATTCAGTGGTTCCCAACCTGCTTTACTCATGCACCTCTAAGCAATTTTTGGTCTGATTTTACACCCCCTAAAGCAGATATTCTGCTCCAGGTTGCTGGAGTGTCATAAATAGAGCAAGCTCCCATCAATAAGATGGTTGCTTCTCACACCCCATTTGGGAATCCCTGCACTAATCCTGTTGTAACCTCTAGAAATAAAAGCCTACGTCAGATTTGAGGCTGGATGGGGTCCTATGTAACGGGGGTCTAATCTAATAACTTAAGCTTGTCGGTTTCTATCCCACTAAGTTCACATATGAGGTTGTTAATTGTCCTTAAATCTATTTCATAACATATTCAGACAATTAAATTTTCCAGTATACCCTCTTCTGGGCTATTTATGGAAAATGTTCGCAACAAATGTTAATAGGTACTTAGCTATTGGCATAAATTGCCACGTGAATCCATGAAAGTGATATTAACAAAATTACTGTTGTGTCTAAACAACATATACTATCATATCAATGCAGAATTAGCCAGAAACTTACACTAATGCTAAGTAATCCTCCATGCACTCTGGCTTTACATAATGAACTACAAAGCAAGAGATGGCCAACAATTAAGACAAAACAATATACGATACAAAACAATATCGACAAAACAATCGATGCCTTGTTTTCAGGACATTTATGTAGTAAACTGCTAGCTGCTCCTCAATTGTGGAACGCTAACGATAATAAAAAAAAACTATAAAACAAGCTAAACTACCAACTTATTGATCAATGGACTCATACTTACACTGAAGTTCGTACAATGCTAAACTTTCTGTCAACACCTTCGAGTGAGCATCAGTGTGGGGTGATACAGATCGGCCTAACAGTTTTGAAAGAATATTGCCTTTCTCTGTAGAATAGCTACGCAGGAACCTCTTCTCTTTGATAGCAAGAGCATTCAATGCCTGACCGAGTTTCACACCACTTGCCCTCTGTTGTCTTGTTGCTGCTTGTAAGGCAAATACCCCAACATTAAGGAACTTTCTTGAACCTTGAACTAACGCCATCCCGTGGAACTAAAGTATCCAAAAGGCATGCGCAAAAACAAAAGCAAGACCAGATCGTGTTCTCTAACTAACAAAAGATAAGTTCGATTAATATCATGGGTACATTGTAGCAATCTGGTATCTTGTTAAGACTCAACAACTATCAACATACTGTAGCAGGGACTACCATTAAGACGGAAAGGCAACACTATATTGCATGAAAAGAGTGCATGTTGCGAGAGGTCTTTTGGAATCCTCTCCTACGATTCTTAATCCATGTATTTCCCCATCTGCCACCATGTGCTCACAACATTAGTCGAATTCACTGTATTTGTAATGCTTTTTTAACACTGAGATTAGTAAACGATAGGAAATCTCTTTCTAACATTTTCCCACGTTGGCTTAGCGACATGGAATGATATCCCAAAGGAAGTAAGAGTCTTTTAACTCTACGAACATGTGCAAAAAACCAAGGAACGCTAAAAAATTCGACACATCATCCCCAAACATAACGTCATGAAAACACAGTGCTTTTTGGCTTTTGAGTTTTCAAATATTTGATAACATTTCAGTTAAATGTAAAGTTATATAATGAGAGCTTAGAAAAAGTTTTCTCAGTTTGGCGTGACCGTATTAAAGAACGTTTTGATAGAACAACTCTGAATCCTAGCTAGAAACCAGATCTGGAAATATGGTTTTACCTGTAGCACGAATGCCAAAGAATGGAAAAAAGAAGCAATATGAATGAAAACGTGACGTAGAAAATTCCAAAAGAAATCAAACAAAGAAAGTGGAATAGGAAAAATTCAAAAGTTTAAAATATCTATGCAGTGGTCATCAAATTTATTAGTCCCATTGATTTACTTCTAGATGTATTTGTTCCCCTAGTTTTTCCAAGGTTCCTCTTGTAGATTTTGTTTATTTGTTGTTTCCTATGTATTCTCATTTCTTCGGTTGTTTTTTACACTGATGATGGATCCCAGGAAATGAGTCCGAAACGTTTGTATGGACTGTGTCAAATTTTGGTGGTGTCGTAGTATGAAATAGAAAAAATGGATGTGTATGTTCTGGAATTGTTAATATAACTTGTAACTTAATATGACGTTACTTTTCGTCGTGTTTATCCTTCAGTTCATCAAATTTAGTACGACTTAATATGTGTACTAGTGATTTCAGTAGCTGCTTTATCCAAAATTGATTTGTCCTCTAGAACGGTGCGTAAGAATGGTCCCTAATGGCCGATGAATGCCATTTGGACTGGACATGTCATGAACAAATCACTAGAAGTCAAAGAACTGCCTCTTCTTATTACTGAAAGTCAGCTTCATTCTTGGCATCAAGTAATGAAAGTAATAAGACAAGCCCATAAATGGCCAGCCATGTACTGACGGTTCTCAGAGGAGGCATGGCCATAGGGGAGCTTCAACTTTAGGGGAGCTTCAAATTTAGGTGGCTGCAAACCGTTTCTACGAATCACTGATCTGCTACCCGAATGAGTTCTTGTGTTAGCCGTATTGAGCTGCAACTATTTTCGGGAAGAACTATTGCTTTTTCTTCAGAAATTGGCCCAATGAAATAGACTTCTGCCCAACTGACCAACCCCCACCTCCTACGCCTATGTAAGGGGCATATGTTGACTAAATTACGATCGCTACGAGATCAGTTCAATTCAGTGTCAACACCTGAATGCACCGTCAAAAGGATGGTGTAGCTATTGAAAGAACTTTCATACCAGAACAGGCAAATGCTTTTGTTGGTAATCGCAAAGAGAGTTTGGCTGTTGTATACAACAAAATGACTCATGTATACTTTCGGTGAACATCTATGAGACAAAAGTTCCCAATCCAGCCACGCCCCAACCATTATGTCGGCATGCTGAAGTAAGTTAACATTGTTATTCTGGAATACGTTTCTCTTGCTCCACCCCTACGTAAAATATTCGATCGAGGATGGTGCAGGATGATGGCTGCATTCAAGAGATAAATAACATACCATATTAATATGAATTATATAAAAAATTCCCAAAGTCTACAAATAACAACTCTTGCTCCTTCGTAAAAAGGAATAAAATTCTAAAAATTATTTTAAAAAAATTAAAAATTTATTCAACTCTATGGTGCATGAAATCTCTTTATATAATAAATGTTTATCAATCTAAATTTCTAAATAACCGAATCCAAAAAAGATTCCGAACCAAGGGTTATTCTATGTAAATTTACCACTTCAATTGAAAATTGACTTCTTGAGGAACAGACTTTTTTCTTGGAAGTGACCTTTTTGGTTAAAAGGCTGTTCTCGTTTGACATTGAGATTAGCTGATGATTGCAAAAATTGATCTGCTATCATGTAATAAGTAGATTTCAAATGATAAAAATTCCTGTTAAACTTAAGTTTTCTCCTATTTTCGTGTTAGTTTGCACGCAAAGAGTTTCTACAGATTCGTCGATTTTAATCTCCAATTTCAACTACTCTTTCCTACTCTAAGATAAAGCTGCAAATCTAGCTTAGACTAACCCTTGCTCCTCAACGTAGTTGAATTAATTCATTAAATTATCAACTAAGGAGTAGTCAGTACATAAATTTATGCGCTCCCTGGAACATATCCATTCTAAGAGCCATGAAGCAGACGTTTCTTATCGTTGAATTCTGTTTACATGGAAGGATAGCAAACAACAGATAAACTGTATGCAGAACTATGCACATAAAGAAAGTGAAGACGAGTCTCTGTTTGGGAAATATGAGAAAGCAAAAGGGGATAAATTAGAAGCAGCACCTTAGGCCTTGGGATCACAACACAGAAAAGAAACGTTTCAATTGATCATTATCTTCCAAGATTATTCTTCAGGGGTGTATTGGCACGTAGCAATACAGAAAGTGGATATACTGATACCTTGCAAAGGATCACTATCCAATGACTGAATTGCCAGAGGGGCTTCAAATTGACGTTGCTAAATTCTCAGGGGATACATAAACTGTACTAACTACTCCCTTAGTATCAAGCGTCATAATTAGTCTTTTTTGGACATACGTTGATCAAGATCATAAATCTCCTCCTCAAAGGCCTGTGTCACCTTCGCAGGGTCAGAAATGACCCTCACGTCACTGAGTACAGTCAGCCTGAGGTTGCCTGCGTATGTTATAACTGCTATTGAGACACCTAGATCAAACGCCAATGGCGGAGTAACCATGATGGAGTCGATCTCATTCCCGTTCACATAGATGGGTTCAATCGGACCGGGTACATTTGAGAACACCAAACTGCAGTGCTGGTTAAGAAATGATAGCGAAAGTCTTGCGATGCTTTCGGGCAAGTGTCCCAAAACGAAATTGTAGATAAATGAAAACAGATGTGGGTCTGAGGACTTCTTCATATTGTCAATTCTAGCTTTCGTTATTTGCAGCCTCTTTTCAGGGTCTGCAACCGAGACGGGAAGCTTCAGAAATGTAGCACCAGAATGGTTCCCAAGTGGAATACACTCCAGTGTCTTCTTTGACAATGATCTTGAATTGTATGTCATTGTAATTGGTATATCTTCTGGATCTGATGTACCTGTTCCTTGCAGATACCTGCGAATCGCCCCCGCGATGCATGACGCTATAACATCATTGACCGTCGTATCTGAAGAAAGAAGAGAAGGCTGATAGTGTACCACGGGCCGGGGGGGGGGGCTGCCTTATCAAAGCATAAGAAAAATTTATAACTCAACAATTTGCAGAAAATATTGGTACAAACTTAATATAATGGACATTAATTAGACGGGCATTTTCTAACATATTAACTACTTCAGAAAAGTCCCAAGTAGGCCCAAAGCTCTTCCCAGTATTCACTGGCAAACTCCAAGAGCTTCCTCAGCTTCTTGGGTGCATTCTTAAACTTGCCAAAGAAGAGAATGATACTCTTCAGCTTGTTCTAGCATCATGTAAAAAGATAGAGTGGAAATGTGTGTTGCCTACTTTCTACCAATGTCTCAAAAAGACGTGGATACAAAATTGTATCCATCTTCATGGCATTAAATGACTTATCATCACATACCTTTACTTTATATCATGACACAAAATCATTTTATCACTATACGGATTCGTTATATCTGAAATGATATATCTTCTGATATATCTTCGAAATCCCCCTCCCCCCTCCCAACCAAAAAGAGTTAATGTTCTTCGTTAGGAATGCCAAAAATAAATTTATGCAGCGTGATCTATAGGTAAGAAAGAACTTAAATATATCATATTAAACTAGAGATATAGAGGTCTGGATCAGCTATTCCAGAGAATCTCGTTACTGAAAGAGGTCATTATAGGGAAACCTTGATGAAGTCTTGGATGAAGGACCGCTTGAGTCAACCAGTATTCCTTATTTACCAATACATTGAGAGTTCTGGCAAAAAGAAAACAGAGCACAAAGGAAATTGAAAGATTACAAGGTCGCGAATAGTCTGGAGGCAAACATTGGACTATTCGATACGCAAAGTACATACTTTCCTCAGACCAAATGTTTTAGTTTGTACCCTTAGGCCTTAGGAAACTATTCACATTGTTTTGAGCAGAAAAGAAAGGAAATGACTGGACGATATTCTGCTTGATTTGACAGTTCCTTCCTTGCAGAAAAATACTTTGATTACGGAGGAAGTTCTGAGCTTTGATAAGCTAATGCATGTAAATAATGAAGCAAGTACCTCCGGAGAAAAACCGTATCGACCAGGAGAAAGGAAAAAAATCCGGATTAAGCGGAAACACGGATTAACAAGAGGATCAATTTTTATGAAGCATAAAATGAAGTAGGGGTTGAAAAAGTGTAATTGCAGCTTAAAACTAATGAAACTGAGAGATCTGAATTCCAGAAATATTCTTCATGTTTAAATTTAGTACCAATTGGTAATGAAGGATAATGTAATGGGTCCCATGGAACTGGCAGGCAGGACTGGTGATCAATTGGGGCCTAATATTGAACGGGCCCCATGGAACTGACTAATAAACTAATGATCATTCATGTCCTAATAAGAAAAAAATCAGAAACTAAAACAGACGTCGATTTTGATCATGTGTATGCTTCTCTGGGTTCACGAACGATTCCGTAATGGACAGCACTGACTAACTGGCGTGATTAATACGTAGGTAAATTTGTGCCAGCTAGTGAAATAAATAGTTGTGGAAAAATCCGGCTAGTGAAATAAATAGTGGTGGAAAATCCGCTACATATGGCACTGTCTGTCTCCTTCCTCTAAGAAGAGGCTTTTTTCGTCATTAAGTTTCGGTATTTTCACAATTTAGGGCGCTTTGGAAATCAGTATTTGAGGGGAAAATCCTGGTAAAGCGGGGCCGACCTCTTAAAAAACTCTGGAATAGCCAGTTTAAATCACTACATAACATTTCGGGAGTATTGAATAAATCCGGATTGTCCAATGTCTGCTTATCCGGAGTATAAGAGTAAACCGACCGCACAAAAGTCGTATACGATTTTGTTCAGTTACGCGAATATCGTAGAAAGAGGTTTCGAAACCTCATTCAATTGAAGACTTATCTTGCAATTCTATATTGTATTTCATTATAGTAATAATCATCAAAATTGGAAAAAGTCTGATTCCACGCTCTATCATATTGGCTAAATCGAAATTCGTATTTTTGTATTAGGCGACCTTTGCTACATGTCAAAAAACCAACATTCCCATTGTCCTCCTGCATACTGGCCAACATCAGAACACTTTCGTATTGTGAAATGTGAAGTGTTGTGTGACATATTGGATCGCTTACATGGGGCCCTATGGTCAGATCCTAACACAAGGCCTAGTTCTTTAAAGCTCTTTATTTCTGGGCCTCCCTGTGTCCCATTGCAAAACTAAAAGTTCCTTAATTTTAAATACACATTTTGCAATATACAGACATTCTATGCTTGACTGCAATCAATGAAAGTGGCTCCGTAATCTCGATTATCTGCAGCAGCAGAAAGATTCATGAACTTAAAATCATCTTTATGTGTGAAACAGACACTCCACAAAAAGTTCCCGAGTCGCATCAAAGCGTAGTGCATGACTCTCAGACCGATTACGAGAAGAACTCAGACTTGTTCTGTTGTCTAAAAAACCTCAAATAAGCTACAAAGTCTATGTCTTCACAATAAAAAATAGTGTGTAACGCAAGGAGTCACAATGAATCGCAGAGGTACACATATAACTTTTTCTATCTCTACGACTGCTGGGGATTGCCAACACATAGAGTCGGAGTCACAGACAAAATTTTAACCAGTCTTTATGTGACCGCAAGAAGTCGCGAGAAAACTGACCTTTTTTCTGCGATTTATTGCGATTCCATATTCATTGCGACTCCATGCGACTATCTGAAAACCAGGGTATAGGAAATGCTTTTCCTACCTTCAATATAGTAAAGATACCCAACCAATGCCTCAGCATGAGATCTTGGGCCACTCGCTGGGGTTGGTTACCTGCCATATTCATTGGGGACGAAAAGGACTTTTTCAGAAATCTTCGTTCCCATTGTCTACCATTGTTCACTAATTGTAAAGGAAAATAAGGCGAATATTGTTTTGGCTAAGAATAAACAAAGCTGTCAAGGCTACCCGAAGTGTTTTGCTTAATAGTTTTATCGCTGTTTTTTTGTTTAGAATGCCTTGCAACGAGTCCGGAAATCGTAGTCATCTTGAGATAACAGCATTCCAGGGGCACGAACACTAGATACATTCTCCCTAAGTGCGATTATATCAAATGTACAACTTACCAGCCCTGTTTTTAATCGATTTGATTTTCTTTAGCTCTATGCCATTGCTCCAGCTAACTCTTTTCTTTGACGGAGGCTCCTTCGTCTTGAAAGGGTTACGCACATACCGTGAGAACATGAGTGCCAAAAGCACCAATGGCCCGGTGAGGATTCCTTGAATCACCCTTCTCAAAGGGTAGGCCATAACTCCATGGTGGTTCTTAGGCTCTATTAACTTTATTTTCCCATCAACGAGCTGGCCGAGAAGCCCAACCATGGCAAAACCATCCCCAATGCAATGATGAAGCTTGAAGTGTATGCAGAACATTTCCTCTTTGCTTGCTAGCGTGATAACAGTAAACTGCCAAGGTGAAATATCTTCTGGCAACTGTTGGGAACTCAAATCTGTGTAAATGGTTTCTAATTGGGCTTTAGTTGTTATATTGTCTTTGTGAAATTCAATGATGTGATCAGAAATTTTAAAATCCTCTTCATCTCGCCACAAATAGGTGTTGTAACATTTAGATACTCGCTGTTTCATCCGAGTGTACGTTTTCTCCGGTTTTCCGTGAATAATCTTCTTCTCTGCTAGATCCCTTAGTTTCTTGATATCGGGTTTACCTTTCACCAACATCAATGCCGATATATAGTTTGGATTTTCAACAGATTCATGGAGGAGAACCAGGTCGAAAGTCGCCAATTCCGTGCCGAGCTTTTTGTACATGATCAAGCCTTTCTCCAGCAGCTTGAAACACTTGTAAATAGCGAATATCGGCAGAATCAGGGCTGCTAAACTTGCCCAAAACAGATAGGCCATGATGCATAGAAATCCATGGAAGACAACAGGAATCGACGACTCCGCGTATTTTAAGTACAGGAGCGACATAGCTGCATACAGAGCTGGCTCAAGTTAGAATCTACAGAAAGAATATACTGTGATGTTTTCATGTGACTATCCGCAAACAAAACTGTCAAATTTTTTTCGGTGTCATTTCTTAAAGCGCGGGGCGATATCAATATTGATCACATGATAGCAACATGACTTGTGATACAAAAGCCGGACCACATGTTTGATGGACGTCTAATGGACGTATCAAGCACCACAGACAAATTGAAAACAGGTACTAGCATGCAGCTTTAAAAATGCATTCGGTTTTGAGACATCAGTACGCGAAATTAACAGTAATCAAGAAACAAAAAATGAGCTTGGATGTTCGTCTACCAGTTTTTCTTACCATTTTTGTTTACATCGTGACCTGGAGCTGGTTTACTAAAACACTGTTTTGTTGAGCTCTTAGAATCTTCCCACAATGCACGCGCTCTTTATACAAAACAGTGGTTCATAAGAAAGCCGTATTCGACTGCTCACAAATTTAACAGATGGATGGGGGATGAAAAATAAAGAGCGTTTGAAGAGAAGGACTAAGGGATTTCTTCTGAAATTCTGGAGTGGGGATCACAATATTTACATAAATCGGAGAGGGGGGACGAAAATGCCTTCAAATCTTTGAGAATGTCTTCCACCCCCTCCCACAAGTAATTAATGACTCGTCCCTTACTACTGGATTTTGGAGACTTAAGAAGGTTGATAAGCTGATAGACATTTAAAATTCAAATTTCCACGCAAACCCATCATCCCTTTTGTTCAATTTGCTAAATTTAATGTGAAAATCCATGCATTTCAGTGTAATGTTTGCCATAATGAACGGGAAACGCAGGTTTATCATAAATTTTAGAAACCAGCACGAAGAGAAAAAGAACCAACACTTGTCGTTTCTCGTTGCTTCGAAAATGTTATGCTAAGAAAGTCTTGAAAAAATTTCAATACTGAAATCATGAAAATTTAAGAGAGCTTCAGTACTAGGTGAAAAGCTTTCTTGTTAACATATGTGGATATGCTAAAATGCCGACTAATCGACTTGGGGGGGGGGCATTTGCCCAATGTAATGGGTTCCCGACACCTGCGTAATTGCTTTTTTATGTGGCCGTTCGTTTTCGATACTATAATGAACGTTAAAGTGCCCCTTGGGATGTGGGGGTACATCCGGAAACGCCTTGTTTCCCTCCCCTAAAGCTCATCGAACTTGTAAAAAGTTGGCTACACAACAGGGAAGATCTTGCTAATCTTTAGCAAGTTTTAATACTGGCAAAAACTATGTTATAACAAAACGCGCATTTGCACTGCTTTGGAGTTTGTTTCGCGATGACCTCAAGTTTCCGGTAAACGAAACAGAATTAAAGGTAATTAATATATTCAACTATGCTGTATAATTGCACCAATGGTTTTGTTAATTTTCTTTGTTCATTTGCTTTACCATTACATTTAGACTCAGTAGGGTACTTGTTTGTTATTCCCCCCCCACCCCAACGTCAAACTTGTTTGATCAACACTTGTTTGATCAGGTATTAGCTAATATTGCACCATATTGGCCACCCCAGTAGTCTCGATTAACACAGTTTGTATGTAAAATATATGAGATAGAACAAATCTTGAGTATTGCTTCAGTTTAGATATTTTTATTTGTTTTTGGGGGGGGGGGTGGAATAACAAACAAGTACCCGTTGTTGGCTTCAGTTAATAGGCATATTCAGTTACTATGCTCTTGTTATAAACATTGGATATGTTGAAATGAAATGAAATCCAAATTGCGTAGCTACTTTCTGCTGCTTCCTAACTTCTTTCGTACCATTACATTTATTGATGCAACTGACAAATGTGTTTTCTTATCAACTGATGGCGCACCTACTGTATCACTGGCGTAGACCTATTCGATTTTCTGCTACTAACTGCCTAGGTAATTTTGCATACGATAAACGAAAAGGTGCACTTACACGGACACGCATTTCCAACTGTTTTAAACAGTATATATATGCTTTTGTATTTGTATAAGGAACTCAGCTCAGCGTTGGGTACTTCTCAAGGCTTTTTCTTAACTTGCAGCTCTACAGAAGATGTGCATTTCTAAAAATAATGTGCGCAGTTCTAGAGAAAAATCTGTGCATATTACATAATACATCTAATTCGAAAGGAGGACCCCGATAAGTTGAGTGTTGTATGTACATTCTATTTCCCGTGAGCATGGCAACGAAATATACATAATTTTAGTACCTATCTAAACGTGCGGTTCAGTTGCAATATACCTATGAGAATTAAAACCTATGCTCCTCAATGTATTATCACCTCTAAATTTTCGTTAAAGCCTTGATGTCTCTCCAACAGGCAGATGTAGAGTCTGCCTTTTAAGCGTAAAAATTGAATTGGCAACGATTGTTTTCAAAGCATTCTTCGCTAGATGCGTCACTGTCGTTTAAGTATAATCTACCGTGGGCGGGTAAGGTAAAGGGTCAAAAGACCGGAGATAAACAACAAAATACTAAGCAACTTCTTCTTGGGTGCTATGTCAGGGTGTGACGTTAGCTACCATGTCTGAAAAAAGGAAAGCCGCCTGCCCATCCGCCGCAAAATGTCCACAACACCACATCCACTAGCCAACGCCAGACCCTCTAAGTACTTCAATCACTGTCTTCCTCGTTGTCTTCTACCATTTATCTTCCCTTCTAGCACCAGCTTCTCCAAACCTCCTCTTCTCACGACATGTCCAACAAACCGTAGCTGCTTTCTGCTGACTGCCACCAACAAGCTTCTTTCCGTGCCCACCATGTCCAGTACACGCTCATTTGAGATCTTAATGACGACATTAATTTTTAAATGATGTTTCAGATAACTGAGGAGCTAATCTCTTTAGTCAAAACGACAGTCCCTAAGATCAGAGTCCAGAAAAAATGACGGCTCTGCGGCTCTGAACCGGAGGAAGATTTTGCTCTCTATGTCGTATTTGAGGAAGGTTTAGTAATTTGTATTAACAATCCAGTTTCAGCAAAGTTTTCAATTAATGTTACATCGACTGTGAAACGCATAGTCCTTCTACCGTTCAAGTTTTCGAGACATACATAACGCAGAGTTTAAGAACTTTAACTACTTTTGGCTGTCTTAGAAGAGGAAGGGCTATGATGAAGATTTGACATCCAGAGGAAGGTTGGACATTTTTCTGGACTCTTACTCCATATCAAGGTTAAGCAAACGTGCATACTGTTCCCAACGGGAGAGTCTGGAACTGTGCAGAGATAGATGCGACTGGCCTTCAGTCAACACCACTCCAAACTGTCCGTGGCAAAACTGATACTGTTACCCGCATAACCTTTGGATTTTAATGATTTTAGTAAAAGGAATAATAGTGGTCCGGACCCTTGGAAGTCCAGTGTAAACGGGGCATACTGTAAGTCACCGGGTGAACAGTGGATTTTAAGGAGTCAAGAACAGATCACTTCATATCAGCCCTATGATTTAAACAAAAACACAGAGCAAATCTAAAGAACGAAGGAAATCCATTCAAATGGAATCTTAATATGAAACGATATAGTATACAAAATGCAATTAAATCGATTTTTAAAAATATAATAGTACGAAGATAAAATAGAATATGCATCAGGATATATTTCTACTATATTGTGATTTCAATATTTGTGATTGTAATATACAATTTCAATTACAATTTGTGACTTTCAATAGTACAGTCCCTACCCCAAATATATCTAAATATTTCACTGAACTCGAGACAAAGTTCAATGCAGCTTATAGATGCGGGGGAAATGTAAGTTTGGTGTGCCAAAGGCGTATCAAAATACTACAAGGTAGGCTATCTGGCTTTCAAACCGAAACAAAAGCTATTTGCGCTGTCGAATTTAATGTGAAACTACGCAATACTTGCAAAAATCTATCAAAATATACGAAGTTAGCGATCTCATTTCCCTAAAAGCCCAATGCATGCCTATGTTCAGTAAATGACAATCGCCAAGGGGTACCTTTCTGGGATTGTGCTAAATACTCCCATTCCCCCTCAAAGGTTATCAGTAAATTACGGATCAATCGATATACAATGCTGTTGGTCAGTAACAAGGGTCAATTTCAAGTGAATTAACTCAGATGGTAAGTTTTCGTTGTAAATCTAATTTCCAAAATCCTTATTCAAGAGGGGAAAAGAGTATACAGCTGATCACCGAAAAAGCCCTTTGATTAACTTTCCTACGATCATACCCATTGAGGGACGCCTACGCTGGGGGCAGGGGGGGGCAGCTGCCCCTCCTGCCCTTTCCAAAGACTTAATTATTTTAGTACAAAAATGTTTATAATGTGCCCTTAATAGGAACCTTGCCCCCCCTCCCCTCGGTGCGGGCAGGCGTGCCTGTTGAGGGCCATAGATTGAGGGAAGTTTCATCCTATACAATCCCGCGAGAAGAAAGGGGTACCCCACGGGCTAGGAGAATAGTGAGAATAAGAACAGCAGGGAGACCACAAATTTTGCAAGGAATCTTGTCCTTGCTCTTTGACTATTGAGTCGTCAAAGTACAAATATTCTCATTGCCAACTAAATCTCCCATAAATCTGGCAGACTTCAGATAGTGCCTACTTTAACTCGTCACATAACTGCTCAGATTCGAAATGAGATTGGGCGTTTTATATTACCAGAGAAGCATAAAGGCTGGTGGACAAGTTATCTACAAAGATTTCTAACTCATTTGTAGCTCATGATGTTTGTTTAACACCCATCAGTGGGCTCAATCCTCTATTTTACTAAGGCAATTCTGCTCTTTTATAAAGCAATAACCTAGATACGACATCAGGCACCATCATTAGGAATTCTAGCAGGAACTATGCAACTAAAACTAACCTTGTTTCCACACAATGGGGCATATTTGAACGCCATGACCTGTCCAACACGCAAATGGTTAGCAAACAATGATATAACGCTCCATATTGTGAAAAACTACGTGAAAAGTCAAAAATTGCAAAATATTTTTCTACTAAACTATAGAATCCAAAAGTGACGAATATATTTTAGCTATACAAACTACGTGAAATATTAGAAATTGCAAAATCCTTTTTGATAAAACCATAAAATCCAAAAAATAAGGAATATATTTTAGCTATACAAGGAACAACAATAAAGATTAGATCTTCTATATTAGACTTATAGTTCTTGCCTCTTAGCTTAGAAATACGCATTATGAAGCTTACACGTGTCAGCTATAAAACGGGAGTGGCTAGCATACAAATTCAACTCACTACCCGCAGATGTCCATCGTACATCTTTTGCGTCGTCACCAGCACGGAGGTTAATTTTACTGAAAGCTTTACCTTCATCATCATGGAAATTCACAGCAACAGTTTCCATCCACGAATTGTCGGTATTCCTGGGGTCATCAACATATCCGCTGTAAATCTGTAAATATTGAATAAAGAACTCTAGCTGTATTATTTTCCATTTCTCATTTATATTACGACCTTTCTCCTGTGCGACCTTTTCATTTAGAGTTTGTTATGTAAGGTTTTTTGTCTACTGCGATATTCTATGGACATATCACTGAGACACATAAATTGGTTCTTCCCATCTCTGATTTGTGCGCAAAAGTGCTCATGCGAAACATAAGTGGAAAAAGTATGCCGACCATAATCGTTCAGAAGGAAGAAAGAGAGGAAGGAAAAGAAGAAAGGGGGAGAGAAGAGAGGGGGTTGACAGAGAAAAAAAAGGAAAAAAGGAAAGAGGACTTCCAATAATTTTTTCTTCAAAATTAACAAACTAGAAAAAATGGTAAGACAATATAAGAAAACTTGAACTTTGAAGTTACTTTCCAGGAAGCTACATAAGATACAAAAGATGCTCGATGAATGCGATAAACTCTAGCACCTACCATCTTCCCACGAGCAAATAGTTCATCAATCCAAACACTCAGCTGCTTCTTCTCCTGTTCGGTAGCCTCCAGCGAATTCAATGCCTCCTCTCCAAATTCAGCCTTCAAGGTATTTGGAACATTGTCTCCTGGGTTGACCATACCCTTTGACCAAAAAAAATACAAATTAAAAAAACCCAATTATCTATCCAAAATAAAAAGGAGATTAGAAAGCACTCATTGAATAAAGAATTCAAAAGGAAAATAGAATTAATTGATCATGAAATAGTGATAAAGAAATCAGAGGAATAAAACAATGGTGAAATAAAATGGAACAAGTTAAACACCAACGAGCAACATAAACGGAGAACAACACAACCGTCGATTCAACAAACTTTCGAAAGGCAGAACAGCATCTCAACTAACTGGTATATTATATATATATATATATATATATATATATATATATATATATATATATATATATATATATATATATATATATATATATATATATATATATATATATATATATATATATATATATATATATATATATATATATATATATATATATATATATATATATATATATATATATATATATATATATATATATATATATATATATATCTTCTCCGTGGATAGTCTTAACTGACGAGATAGTGCTCAATGTACAAAACCAGTACAGAGCAAAGTATACAGCTGAAGACAATTAAAGAAAAGACATGGTATCTGTGACTCTGAGTTTCATGCTAGTGCATTCATCAGACAGACTCTATTCTCTATTCATCAGACAGAGAATAGAGTCTGTCTGATGAATGAACTAGCATGAAACTCAGAGTCACAGATACCATGTCTTTTCTTTAATTGTCTTCAGCTGTATATATATATATATATATATATATATATATATATATATATATATATATATATATGTATATATATATTTATTATTATATATATGAATATATATGTTGATATTTATACATGTATATAAGTACATTAATATATATTAGAGCCGTGAATAAGAATAAGCCTAGAAAGAAATCAAAATCGCATTGTAGCACCTTTAGTGTTATACTTAAAGTTGCTACAATGCGGTTTTGTGTCCTTTCCATCCTTTCATTCCTGTATCGTATGTATCGTAGACGTTTGGATTGATACATATAAACATATACATTACATCCATATATACACTTTCCTAGCAAGAATATTTGAGTTTGTGTAACACTGTACTGCTACACAGACAGGCAAACACTACACAAACATAACACTGAAATACATAGATTTTGATATGAAATCTATGCAAATTAAACAAAAGAGATGATGTGCTAGTGTGAAATCTGGACTTTCAGGTGTTTATCAACTTATCAACTTTCCTACGTTTCAGAAATACAGTACTGACCTTTCCTAACCTTGTTAGCAGCCAGGTACTGCTTTCTTATGAAATACTTTCTTATAAAAAAGCATGTGATATTAATAAAATACACAATAAGCTAATCCTTGATCATAAGCACTTTCAACTGGGGTTTATCACACGGACTATACACCATGACTATATTAACTGTGGGCAAACACAACAACAACAGCATGCATATGGATCAATAACAAACGGATCATACTCCTGGTATCGCCCATTCATTTGTGTCTCGTCTTTGAACTGCCACAAATTCTAAAACTGGTTTACCATTCTTCATCACTTTTTCACCATTTTCATTCAATTTCCATCTATCAAAAATTAAAAAGAGGTCATAAGATCTCTGGAAGATGGTATACACCCTAAAGGTAGTCTACAGTATCATTGATATATACTTACAGATTCAGTTAAGGTTCTACAAACACCAATATCTGTTACTTAACCCAACAGCAGAATGAAATATATAGAAAATATAAACCACTTTGTATTTGATACCGGATTCATCCGTTTAATACGGAATCTTCAGCGAATTGAGCTCAATTGTTACATTAAGACTCAAAACCCAGTCTTGTGTAAACAAAAAGAGTTCAATTTCTCGCTTGGACTCTTCATGTAAACAATGGTGAATAGGTGCTAATTGGTAAATCATAGGGTCAAATAGACGCATTATCCATCATATCATGTGCACCCGTATCTGGCTATTTTTGGTCGTTATCCGACGTTTCATACTGACGAGTGTCGGACGAAAGAATGTTCCCGCTTTTTCGTGCTGCAGTGAAGTTCTGCAGTACTAACAGACTTTTCAAATAAAACTTCCGGACAGAATCAAATGAATCTTTATACAGGATTTATATGTCAACAATATATACTATTATCAATATGTTTCCAGCAAAGGAAACAAAACAGAGGAAAAACATAAATTTCCAAAAATAACTGAAAAGTATAATCACAAATATTAAATAAAATAAGTCTTAAATAGTTCTTCAATTACTTTAAATGATCGAGGTTTCCTAGAGAGAAATTTATATCCTTAGATCAATGAGTCCCCACAAGTCTATGTCCCCTTCAAAACTTAGTGGGAACCGATACTTATCCTGCAATACTATTCATAATCAAATAAAACCTGGTATTACTCACGCGTTTGTTAGTTGGTAGGGCAAATATCTATCATAGCAAATAAGGTTCAGTCCCATCAATGATTTAGCATCGCGTGTGCTTAGAATATGAATGTGGTTAAGGGATTATGGATGATGAATGAGCAATGAAATCTGTGCAAATGATAGAAATAACCTGATGATGCAGAAATAAGCAAAGGAAGGGCGGGTTGGCATGTCTAATTTTCTCTTTAGACATAGCAATGTGCTTCACAAAGCCACAGGATAGCACACTTCAAAACGACAAGAAGTGCATTATCACTCTATCGTCATCATGGATGCTCTTCATCCCCATCCTTAATTCTATCTTACCACTAGGGATATTGAAGAAAGGGAGCCTAAGGGGGATGATTCCAATTCTACTTCTCCAGGAGGGGCAGAACCCCATGATCTTTTTCTGTGTAAAGTTAGTATCTGAACCAAACTAATAAAATGGCGGGGGGGGGGTCCTATTAGAATCAGAGTACAACGTTACCTGTATTTTTACTTCCCTAGGTCATTGCTTCCCAAGTTTGCAATAAAATATGCGTGTATTTCAAACTTTCCAGGAACTACTAAAGGTGTACCCTCAACCAAATTGTTCTCTTTGCCACGTCCTTATAAAATAATACGCCTATAAACCCCCCAAAAAACGGATACTACACAGTAAACTGTTATGGTTTTGACTTCTTTTGTCTCCTTCTCTCTCTGCGACTCTCGTCCTCCTTCACTCTTTTTATGTCATGACTTTCACAGACAGTGCAAATAAGCCTTCTCCATTCTTGTCTGTTATCTACAATAGTCTTCCATAGATCTAATACATGACCACACTTCAAAGCATTTTTGCAAGTATTCTTAAATCTTAGATAGGGTCGACCAACAGGTCGAGATCCATGAAATAATTCACTGTGTAAAAGGGCCTTGACTGACCTTGCCACGCCCTTGAGACTATGAAAAACCCCCATTTGCACTCCAATAGGAAAAATTGATAGTCCTACTTTTCTGGTAGTACATTCCTTTCATTCATCCAAGAGAAACTGAAAATAACGCTACTTTGGTATATTTAGTTGCAAGTGACATCACCCATACACAAGAAATTCTACCAGTATTTCGAAAATACTATTTCTTGAACGAACTAATTCAATTTATGGTTAAGTCTCCATTCGACATTTATCTGTAAGTCACACGCCAGCCCTGCATCTTCATAACCTTTCCTAAACGCCACATTCTAACTTACATAGTCTTAGCTTTTCTGCCTCCATAACTATCTCTTAACAGATCAGCTTTGTACAATTGACCTGTTTACATACTAACCCATCTGATATTTCCTAAGAAATCTACCTTGATTTTCTTGCTTGTTTTTCCTATTTGCTTTTTTCCTTTAACTATACAACTCCCATTTACTCATATTCATATATTAGCTGATGATGAGACACGTTGTCTCGAAACGTTCACAAAATATCATGGAGTAGTCTTCACATACTCTTTAGTTCCATGCAGAATGTTGAAGAAATTACTGTTGTTGCTTTTCTTACTGTGCATAAGACCAGGTTTTCCAGAGAACATCTTTAAAAATCCCTCACTTTTCACATTGCTCCCAGTAGTTTTCAGCAAAACCAAGGAAATGGTTTGGCAGGTGTATAGATAATGAAAAAGCAAAGATAACAAGAGTGTGAAAAATTCCTTGATCAGAAAAAACCCCTGACTTTTTCAAGTTTTCCAGGTTTTCTGTGACCTCAAACCTAATTCAAACTTTTCCAGGTTATGAAGGATTTCCAGACTCCCGAGAACCCTGAGAAAACAATAGCTTTTCCCAAAAATAGCTGTAGTGTAGTAGGACTAGATAACAACTCAATCACGCAAATAACCAGTGATTCAAGCACCCCTACCTATAAAGCCCTCATCTGCCCATGCCGGCAACTGATTTCTAAGTTTGGTGAACTAATGCATATGCATTGCAACAGATTTATTTAATTAAAGGCTCTCTTCACTGAGCTTCTTCTGTGCTAAATTTTAGAGAAATTCATAACAACATGAAAGGCACTATTAATTCTTCTGTTTATCAAAGTCAACATAAGTAATCTATGTTTGAATATTCAATAATTCATAAGAGCCTTGGTCATTCAGCTTTCAGTGAGATACACCTATCGTACTTGCATAAAGCAGTATTGAGAAAAGATGGCCTGAATACATGTGAGATATAGAAAGCCAACATTAATGATCAGCAGTGATAAAGTTTTTCACCTTGTCACAATAGGATCTGCAGCATGATTTGGTCCCCATCTACCCAGTGTACCTCTACCAGTCATGCCAGTCCTACCAACCGGATTCCTGAAAAATCAACACTACATCTAGTAATTGTACATGGAAGTTTCTAGAAAAGACTCCATCAAGTTCAGGAGATCTTGAAAAAGTTGCAATCAATCCATTTATAGCAACCAATAAGTAAAGGAAAATAAAAACAATTCATTTGAGCATAAAGAAAAAACTCATGTATATTTAAATAATCATACCTTGGTCTGCCATTTTCCACTAAATAATCACCAGTATAACTTTCTCTATTAACATTATAATTCTTGTCAATACTGTTGTATGCCAAAGGGTACTTTGGAATTTCTTTGCTATGGACAAGCAGAGTGCTGATTAATAAAAAATATAACACAACCTGGATCTATAGTGGTTATCTACCATAAGGGTTCTGTAAAGGCAGATACAGTTAGTGTTTCAATCAATCTCATGTGAAATTTTGTGCAGAACTATCCCAACATATATGCTAAATACACATGAAGAGACAGGATTAAGTGTTAGAATGAATAAGAGCATCAGTTAACTTAGTTGCTTATCTAGTGTGATGATTTGGTTTCTGGCCCCTTCTTTAAGTTGCTTATACATAGCTACACACTATGCACATAGGAGACAGCCCTACTATTATATATAAGAAACAAAAAAGAAAATCAATTCTATAATATATACATACAAACCTGATATCAGGATCTGCCCAAACAGGTTTGCCTAGAACTTTCTTTGCAGTAAATTCAATTGGTTTGTAGTCAGGAAATTCAATAGTCCAGGAAACCATGTTCTCTGGTACTTGGAATCTCTCCACCTTTTCCCCAGGGTAGGAATTTGGGTGTCTACATTTGACATGAGGAGACATAGCTACAAAAATCAAATCAATAGGCTAGTAATGAATTCATATTTTGGTAAACTTTTTATTTTGTTTACCTGCAGTCAATTGCATTTATCTGATAATCCTCTAGCACATTATATAAAGAAACCAGGTTTTGCTTTGAGGGAGTTTGGAAATTTAATGCCGAAAGTTGGTGAAACTCTCTAATTCATGATAAATTTCTGCTGTGTGATGAATCTTTTTAACATACCATAAAAACTCTATTAACCCACCCTTCACTTATAAGTCCCCTTCTGTATAAAGCCCCATTTTCAAGCAAAAATTTGAAATAAGCCCCTCTCTCTATTAAGTCCCCTTTAGCCCTGATGCAAAGGTTCTATGGTTCTACAACTAATCTTCTAATATCTAGCATAATATGCTTTAGAGACATGATTTTCTTTCTCAGTTGTTCTAATGTCTTTATCCCACTTCACAAGATCCTATAGCATTCTTAGTCCGGTCTGTGAGAATATTCGAAACAGCTTCAAAATATGCCTATCCAGTAGTTCAGGCGTTCACTATAGCTTGAAAAAGTGGACACATTTCCACTTTTTTGAGCTATAGTGAAGTTCTGTAGTGCCTACAAACTATTCACACATTCAGTAGTCCTCTTAATAGGCCTGATGATGATAAGATCATGTGTATTAAGTATGGTTCAAATAAAGATCTATTTGAGCACCTTAAATGTAGTGAGGATACCAATTTTGGCCCTTCTGAAGGAATCCACAAGGCAAAGTTTCTTCAGACGGTATCCCATTGACAAACAATTGACACAGATGATTCTGATCAAGCTGACAATATTAGAAATGAATAATTGTTTATAAGTCTATGCAGCTGCTAACAAAGTGTTTGTGTTATACATAATGCCAAAAAATGTATAAGAACATTTGCATATACTTCTACTGTGTGGTAGTAATAATGAGCCTTCTCTATTAAGCCCCCCTATAGGAGTGGAAAAAATAGATAAGCCTCCCGGAGCTTCATGAAGCTTTTATGGTATTCATAGACACTGGAGTCGTAACGCCCCCACGCCCCCCACCACCTCACCCCAGTCGGCTTATTCCTGTTCTTTTGTACAAATATACTGTACTGCAGAGATTGATCTTTGTACTCATCGTGAATGTTGTGTATATGAGTCAAGGCATGCTTCAATGCTTTACTTGGTTTGTTGTCGAATATGCTCAATAAGCTCCTGTGCTTTTACCTGCATAGCATTGATTGTTTCATGGACTTTGACACACTGACGGCGACAAGTGTTTATAGCAAATGGTCTTTACTATACAGTATAAACGCCACAGGTAGCCATTTACACTGGTCCCTAACAATGTTTGAAAGTCAATGAAACAATCAATACCCGGTTGAGTTCACCTTAGCAACAAAATAGCAGTTCAGGTATCGCACTTTTGTGTGTGGTTTCCAGTGGGTTTACGACGCCTCAGCAGCGAAGGGCTAACTCTCGTACATTTAAAGGGAATTGCAGATATTCTTTATGGGAGTTTCGGTATTAAAATTGCCGACTTTAGTAAAGAGATGTGCCGACTATCCTTATTTTAGCACATAGAATCGCCCACTATATGTCGAAATACCGATTTACTTACTTCCGGGGGGCATTTGCCCACCTAAGCTTCCCCAAAAAAATGCCATTGCATTTTATGGTTAGTTACGGATAAGAAAAGCAAAAACATCTCTCATTTCACTAAAAATACTCTCTAATTATTACGTTGTACTCGAGGAATGCTCACATTCCAATAATATCTAGGCTAAAAATTACCCTTTAATAATCGAACCATATTACATTATCAAAAAACTCAAGCCTACGTTGCAGACGCATACCTTTTGTTACTGTTAGGCTTGCAGCTGAAAATTTTTCTACTTGGCTACTCGTATATCTGAGAATGTCACTCTTGAGTATGGCACGGCTCAGACATAATCTCATGTCCAGATGCCGCAACTACGCTATCTCAAATCTGAACTGCAGCTGTCGTCAGGCCCTGTCTATTGAAACGGTCGTATGTACGATGATTCCACCCACTGTCATAGGGAATCCCAAGCTTGCTTTCATATATGGCAATGTATCCTTTTAAAAAATTAATGTTTCTTGGAATTTCTTTCCCTCAGTTGGGATATCTGCAGCAGACTTCATTCTTCGACAGTCAGTTATCATCTTAATTGCCTATTTGTTTCTTAAAGTAGCTATTTTTACATTATTTATATACTGAAATGTTGCATATTTGAGCAACCTGTGGGAAAGCCTCCACAGTGACATATATTTCCAATGTGTATTTCTCAACACCTTTGAACTCAGAAAAAAGGAAATTATCTTGCAAGTCCAAGCAAGCACAGCAAGCACTGGTCATTTACGCATATTGTGGAGGCTAGCAGCTATTACATCACTAGAAAATGGGGCGGGCGAGTCCAGCACTCCAGCTTTATATTAAGGTGTATGTTTGATAATACAGGGGCCGCGCATTGATTTACAAGTGGGGGGGCCAAGCTTATAAATATATCACGTAATATATTTTTGTAATTCTCGTGTATATAAATATAAATATATATATATATATATATATATATATATATATATATATATATATATATATATATATATATATATATATATATATATACTGTATATATATATATATATATATATATATATATATATATATATATATATATATATATATATATATATATATATATATATATATATATATATATAAGTTATGTATAGTTATAATAGTTATATTACCGATTATCATTGTGCTTTAGACCAGTGCTTTCCAACCATTTGTATGATACTGCACCTGTTCTACATAAAAAAATCACACGGGATACCACCAAATAAATATGTGAAAATACACGGCTAGTGAAGTACAGCCCCTGGTTGTTTCCATATTTCCTAATATATTTATCAATCGTTTACCACTGCCGCTGTCTCTAAAAGCATCACTGATTACCAACTGCAGCCAGTTCATTAAGCTAAACATAAGACGATTCATTATCTGCGTGGAATCAGTAATTTTTTGACAAATGAAGCGAGATTTGGCAGTTTTTCACAGCACACCTGATGATCTCTTACGGTACACTAGTGTGCCATGGCACAGTGGTTGGGAGACACTGCTTTAGACAAAAGGTATAGAAGTCTAAATTTTAAGGTCTCAGTCCAGTTGTTAAAGCTATTGGGTCTTTAAATCGCTTTCTGTAAACAAACCAAATTCGTTTCTGCGATTTGGACGCTTTTCAACAAATTCATTAGCAACTTTGACCAGTTGTAGCTTATTAACAAGAGGTTTGCTTGAATTCAAAATAGAAAGTGAGTTGAATCTCCGTTGTTTCATTGTTGACCGTAGCCATGGTTTAGTTCTTCTAGCCATAGAAAAAGATCTTTCAGATGTCGCAGTCATAGCACCAGTGACCAATACAACTTTCACAATGGAAACGATATTTGATATTAGTGATCTTTCGGTTGTAGAAATGGCTTGAAGACTGCTTAAAATATACCGGAAAGCATGATATCGAAAGTCAACAAAAACACGCAATGTTTTCTCTTGTCACCACACAGAAGGTCAGGGAATGTAAGCCAACAAAATCAATGGTCACAGGCATATTATAATCAACCTACTGCTGATGATAACTTTTTAATCTCGGAGCTAATCTTCTAATGAAAAGAGCCATAAAAGCCAAAAAGCCAAATAAATCGTCTAAACCAAACTAAATTTTCTTGGCCAAACAAGTTCAGAAAAAGTCACATTTCTGGGATTTGGCTTAGATAGAGCCAATGCACCAACTCTGGAGTAAATGTCTTTCCTCTATGCTCCTACTTCTTAACTAAAATCATTACTACGGGTTGTAGAAATGTCTCTGATATAAAGCTACTCAGCATCATACAACTTTCAAACTGGAAAAAATCTATTTCTGAAAAAAGTGGGGGGCCATGGCCTCCCCGGCCCCCCTGTTGCGCGGCCCCTGTAATATTGTATCTCCTACAGAACAGATAAACCAAATGAGGCTGGCAATTACGGAGTTATTGAAAGAGTGTTATTGCCACAGAATAACTATGTTTCAAAGGCGTCATATCACTGCAAATTAACACTTCCAAGAAAAAAGAAACCTACCGTTTCAAATTCGTGCGTTAACTTCGTCTGTCAAAGAAGTATCTTCTTGACGCAAACGATCTATCTCTGCAAAAGTTTGATTCTATCATAAACTCTTACAACTTGTATAGAATTTATAGGCTATGTGAAAAGGGATTAGGTGTCAACACTAACGGGTCAAAATTTGTTCGCTTTCGTGTAAAAATCGAAAGTACTCATCCTAGCAGATCATAATTGGTACTGACACAAACGGTGAAGGTAAAGTGTAGCGGCCACAGCGGCTGCACATAAACTGGGAATGAGGAACAATCACTAGACAGCCTTATGAAAAATAAGTGCATGGCTAACTATTCAGACCTGGCTTCGCCACTGATCATATAGAGGGTGAAAGTTGAACTATTAAGTACACGGGCTGCCATAGCTTTGCAGCTGTTGCTTTCTTTTCTCTTTTTCTCCTTCCAATCGTATTCCCCTATGTCCTACCCATTTCCTGCATCCAATTATTTCTTCTGTACAAAGACACATGCAGATACAGGACACGAGTAGCAATATTATTGGGGTATGAAATTTTGTCAATTTTTCTAAAAGGGGTTTCAAATATTATTAAACTTAGCAAATGGGATGGGGAAACTTTTTGATTATTCTCAGATATTCTTCCATCCTTGTATCCAGCATTAAAAATGACAGCTGCCCTATCATTAACAGCATATTTAACCTTGACAACTGACATAGCTACAAGTTAACTCAAGCCAATTTTAAGATAAAATATTCTTTTACCTTAAAACCAGACCCAAAACAGCCAGTATCAGTGAACGTATCAGCGGTCATTTTCTGCTTAGTTCGTATTCTCGGGTGCTTAAAAGAAGTGAGATGTTTAACATATTGAGATATCCCTCAGCCCTAGATTTGTGCCTGATGCCCGGCGTATAAGGTTTATCAGCATAAAACTCACTGCATTTTATACACGAAAGCAGCAAACCAAGAAACTTTATATATGATGATGTCAACTAACCAAGAACAGTCAGTCTACAATAATTATGACATACAGATATAGCTGAACCCTGAGCGTGACCTTAAGATCCCAATTATACTATCTTTCAATCGGTTTTTCAGTCGCTGCAAATACATTGGACGTGTGAAAATGCAATATAAAAAGTATTGTAACTCCGTTGGTTATGATCAGGGGCGTGAAAGACAGTGAATGCAAAATGCCCGGGTCCCCTTGTTCCACCCAGTCCGCCTCTACCTATGAAAGCGGTCAATTACCATCGACTGCAGCCTTGTACCGAAAAGTGCCCTTCTCAGCAAGGCCCCAATTATAAAATGGAAGTACCTCTTCATAAAATCGACCTTTCCTAATTTCTTAATACACGAACTATCCCCGATCAATAGGAGTTTTGAAACCTTCCATATTTTTCACATCAAACCACCTTTTAACTAAGAGTTCCGATGCCCAAAAACGTTCGTACCCGGGCAACAAATTTTTGGCGAACTTATTTCTACAGTTGGTCTGATTCCATGTTCACTGCATTTCGAATATTCAGATTTTCGCCTGGCATTTATAACGCACAGCGCTACTGAAAACGGAAGCAAGGGGGACAACTGCCCCCTATGAGGAGCAGCAGAGGAAGAACAATCGACATACAAAGCATCCACTCGAACTCAACGATTCCGAAATAAAACGTGTGGAAAAAACCAAGTCTCTAGGTGTCATTATCGATGAAGGGCTGAAATGGAAGGATCAATATAAATCACTGATAGGAAAGTTAGCAGGTGGTTTATCATCTTTAAAAAAACTTAAAGATGTTCTTCCACAATCAAAATTATGTGATGTATATCACGCTCTCTTTGAGAGTCACCTACGCTACGGAAACGTAGTATGGGGTAGCATCTCTTCATCTGAACTCCAAGCACTTCAACGTCTCCAAAACAGAGCCTTATCAATTATGGAGCGCGCAAGATTTAAGGACCCGTGGCCTAAAAAATGGTTAAGCGTTAAGAATCTTATTCGCTTTGATCGCTGTGTTATGGTATATAAGATTGTAAACAAACAATGCCCTGAAAGCCTGTGGAATATGTTCCAACAGAGATGCTCTATATCACATTATAATACGAGGAATTATAGGGATCTCCATATTCCCAATCTAAACCTTGAATTCACTAAAAAAGGGTTTCATTACTCGGGCATTAAGGTTTGGAACGATATTCCAGTTAATATCAGAGAACTGTCATCCCTGCACCTATTTAAAATTCATCTGAAAAGGCATTTGATGAGCCTTGATAATTAATTCAAGCCCCCTCAAGAACGACTCCCTGGAAGATCAGATTAATTAATTAATATTTTATATTCTTAGTTTTAGATTTTTACGTTGTATTTTACTGAAGGGATATCGTTGTTTGAATGAATTATATATATATATAGTCGAAACTTGCGAGTTTGAGTCCAGCTCAGGTCACCCATTTTCTCCAACTTTCACTTTACATTCTTTCCGAAGCCCTGTTGTCTTTACCGAAATAGAAAACTCCATATTATCGTGGCTCTCAATACTTCATGTTCTTTAAATTACATGAGTTTTGCAACGGCCGGGAACACATGCAGTGTCATGCAACAATGCTGAAGCCGATAAAAACCTCATATTTGTTACCTTCGCATACAAAGGTTCAATGTCGAGCCCGTTTCTCATCAGTTGTGAGGGAACCTGTCGCGATCCCAGATTACCTATGTACGACAAACTAGCAGATAAACAATTAGTAAATAAATGCTGATAAATGAAAAAGAATACAACTATATTAAACGATGAATGATCTCTTCATGACTGTAGTGTATCAACTATGAAAAAATCCTATACGATCTTGGAAAGTCATACGCAACATGTCATACATCATCTGTATAAATAGTCGGCTCGGATCTTAGTGGCTATGCTCATTCCAAACAATCTACATAAATAAATAACTTCTCTTTGTTCAAAAGTTAGGAATACGATTTCATGTAGGGCCACACACGGTCGATAGGTTAAACCAATGATAATGTATTATTGGAGATCAAAAGATCATGGCTGTAAAAAGCTGTAACTATCAAAGTTACCGTTACCTAGAGAAAGGTACCCTAATAATGGTCACCCCTTCTAAGGGGTACATGAAAAAGAACTCCACTGCAATAAAGTGATACAGTCATACTAAAGGACTAAGAGACTCATTACAGCTTAGGCTCTAAGAAACGTTCGATGCTAAATACTGTCTGTGTTATGTAGATGGTTTGCTGCTAGAATACACTACATCATGATTCATGAAAACAGATAAGTTTCAGTAATATAGACCAGGCGAGCATGATTAGTGCACTGATTTAATATTTGGTTCAAAGCGTCCCTTTCTACTCTAAATTTATATCCAGTTTGTATCTATCATGATCTTATGGCAATCTAGGCCGTTCCTAGAAAATCTCTTGGGGGTGTGGCCAATTTGGTTTTCCAACAGTTGGAAATACACGAAAAATGAAAATATTTGACTGACTGATGTAACAGATATACCTGATACAGATATATCGTGAAGAATAAATCTAACGTTGCCCTTTTCAATACATCTCCACCTTGCCGATCTAGAAATACGCATTATGAAGCTTACACGTGTCAGCTATAAAACGGGAATGGCTAGCATATAAATTCAGCTCACTATCCGCAGATGTCCATCGTACATCTCTTGCGTCGTCACCAGCTCGGAGTTTAATCTTAGCGAAAGCTTTACCCTCATCATCATGGAAATTCACAGCAACAGTTTCCATCCACGAGTTGTCGGTATTCCTGGGGTCATCTGCATATCCTTTATAGATCTGTAAGGTAAAGGTAGGCATAGGAAAAAATGCAAGGGGAAAAGAGCGAGAAAACGACCGAACCGAGGGGGATTCAAACTCGCGAACGTCGACTTATTGTACGTCGATTATATTATTCTAACACTGAGCCATTCGAAAGCATGGCCAGATGGCTCAGTGGTAGACCATTTGAAGTACAAAGTTGAAGGTCACGATTCAATCACTTTTCGTACTTTCACTGTGTAATAATTCTACAGATACATAATCAAATCATCCATATCATTATGCGTGTTCTGCACACTTTGCGAACAGTAAACGCTGTATTCAATAAGTGCAGGCCAATTTGAATCAATGTGTTGAACAAGTGAGGGACTGTGTAAACCTTTACATTTGGGCATCGGTGGTAAACTTGCAGATTTTTGTACAATAGACTTGCCAACTATCTATATATTAGTTTCAAGAATAATCCCACTACATGGCAAAATGCAGACTAATCTAGGGTGATAGCGTCCCCTTCCTATCCCCTAAAACTGGGTGTAATAGATTATCAACTGACCGTCTGTCCCCTAGTAAAAAGTTCATCAATGAAAGAATTGATTTTCTTCTTCTCCTGTTCTGTAGCCTCCAGAGAATTCAATGCCTCCTCTCCAAATTCAGCCTTTAACGTATTTGGGACATTGTCTCCTGGGTTGACCATACCCTTTGACAAAAGAAATGAAAAATCAATCAGCTTAGTTATTAATTCAAAATGAAAAGGAAACTAGAAAACACTAATTGAAAGGAACATTCAAAAGGGAAATCGAAAAAATTTTTACTAACAGACATTAAACAAGGAAATACATGGACTAACAAGTAAGAAATCAGATCAATTAAACAATGTTGAAACAAAATGGAAAAGTTAAACATCTATAAACAATTTTTTCACATATTTCACACAAAGAGCTGCCCTTCAGCAGAGCTGATTTTCACGGGGGCCCTTACAATAGTACAGATTAGAGGTATAAAATCAATCATGCTAAAAAAGGAACTTTGCCGCATAATATGAAATTTAAAATTTCAAAAGTTCTATTTTACAACAGCTAAAACGAACAAGAACAATGATCCGTGACGACATTTCTGAATTCCGAAATCTATCCAGACTCAGCCAAAATAGGATATATTGAACTATACCAAAATGTAACATTCAAACATTCGCCAACGGAAGCCATTCGCCAAAAATCTAGCACAGGGCTTGGTTTTTACATTGAATTTCAGAATTCAATAGCGTTTATTTAACAGAAAATGTGTGCTCCACCGTGACTCATGAAAGGTAACGAAAAAGGTCTTCATCGGGACCTCAATGGTCTACACTTTTGCCTCAAATCAACGTGTACGCATAGCACATCCTTCTGCATTCATGAGTTTTTATGGCGTGCAATGCATCGCATATAAACGATTTTTCCTCATGGAGATGGTTGATCTTTTGCTATACGACTGCTGATACGTTTTTCATTATTAGATCTTATAAACATATAATAACTATATATATATATATATATATATATATATATATATATATATATATATATATATATATATATATATATATATATATATATTTATATATATACTGAAATATATAATAAGCCAATCTTACTTACTAATAAAATACACAATAAGGTAATCCTTGATCAGAGGGATTTTCAACAGGGCCTAATCGCAAGGCCTATACACTAATCCATGGTGCCTAATTGCCGTCCCCCACTAATAAGTTATTGAACATTTGTCAGCCCCCGCTCCTATTAAGACCCCAGCAATTAACTTTGGAGGACTAAGTGTGTAAAGTAGCTGAAGCAAGAATACTTTCTCTTAGCAAGAACCATTTACTTTATCAAGCTTCTTAACTGACTGCTGCAAATTTAAGTTAAACAGACTACTACATTAGGTTCTCCTTTCACAACAAGATAATTGTTCTCTTGATATTGCTTCAAAATGATTTTTAATATTTTTTACTGGTCGCACTGAAATATTCAAGCCATAATTGTTACAGAATTTTGCTGTTTAATAGAGACAAATGTATGTATACCAGCTTAGACCAATCTTCCAAATTCCTGTATTCATGTGATTGCATAAATCTGATCCCCCTTCTCCCAACTCCTGCTAATTGAAGCTTCTGGAAAATTCCATCCCCACTAATTCTGATCCCCCCCTGCAATTAGGTGCCAAAGAGTACCACTATGTACATTGTGGGCAAACGCAAAAACAACAACATGCATATAGATCAATAATAAACAGGAATCATACTCCTGGTATTGCCCATTCATGTGTGTCTCTTCTTTGAATGGCCACAAATTCCAAAACAGGTTTACCATTCTTTATCACTTTCTCACCTTTTTCATTTAATTTCCATCTAAAACACAAAATAGTCGTATCTGGTAAACAAACTCTCCAACTGAATTGAAAAAATTTCCTCTGAGATCACAAAACTAACAAACCTATAAAACAACTTACACAGGGCTGATTTAACCTATCAATGTTATGATGATTAGGATTAAAAAACAAACAAATGAAAGGCTTCTCCCAACATTCAAAGCTTCATTACATCTCCTTGCTTCTTTCAAATCAATACAAATTTTCAATCATGTCACTGAAATGTTGCATCATTAATCACCATTTTTGGCAATTTTATTTTCATGAAAAAGTGCTCAGTATGGCCTAAAATCAACAATCTAAGTTTATTAATCACCTTGACACAATAGGATCTGCAGCATGGTTTGGTCCCCATCTACCCAGTGTACCTCTACCAGTCATGCCAGTCCTACCAACTGGATTCCTGAAAAATCAATACTACCTCTAGTAATTGTACATGAAAGTTTCTAGAAAAAATTCCATCAAGTTCAAGAGATGTTGAAAAAGTTGCAATCAATACATTTGTAGCAACCAATAAGTAAAGGAAAATAAAACCAATCCATTTGAGCATAAAGATACAACTCATGTATATTTAAACAATCATACCTTGGTCTGCCATTTTCCACTAAATAATCACCAGTAAAACTTTCTCTATTAACATTATAATTCTTGTCAATACTGTTGTATGCCAAAGGGTACTTTGGAATTTCTCTGCTGTGGAAAATGAGAGTACTGATTAATACAAATAAAAATATTTCCCTAAAGCCTGTAAAGGAGAGCCCTTGACTTCTATTCAGTTCATTCAGCAACACAGTCCATTCATGGAGAACTGATGCTGTAAAGAAACCTAACTGGAGGACAACCACAAAATGTTTGAGAGCTCCAATCAGATTTATTTTCTCCCAAACTAATTGACCAATTATCATGTCAGATTACGACCACACATGCACTGCATAGCTAAATTTAGGTCCATTTTGCATGATGATTGGTCAATTAGGCAGGGGGAAAATATACCTGATTGGAATTCTGAACCACTATCACACAATTGGTGGCTATGCTACGTAATTATCAGGAAACTTTATCCCTGTAGATTTCACTGAATATAGGGGGTATTGAGCAGAACTGTAAAAAATATTTTCTGACCATGCCTATTACTTTCACTTTTAATGAGTAACACTAGCTTTCCACAAAGCTAATAGAATGTATATTAATTATTGATTGCTATTGATGCCACAGATGATATCCCAACCAAAGTTACTTTTGATGCAGAAAGTCAAGTGAGCACACAGTTGAGGAGTTATGTCACACTTTTGCAGTATATAACTGCACACATTCTACTACTTTAAAGACTGGCTATCACTGCACTGCACACTGAAACCAGGCATGCTACAAACCATAATATGTAAAAAGGCTAGACCATAATTGTAATCAAAGCTTTTCTCTTCAGTAGCAATTCTACTAATTCCAAAATCTTATTTCTATAAGCATGATATACAGACTTCAAGGCAATCAGATCACTGACCTGTGATGCAGAGATGTTGTCATTCAAAACACACTAACCACAAAACAACTAGCAGCAGGCCAGAAAACCACTATGAGAATCATCTTGAACATTGACCAAAAGATCAGATCACAAATTAAATCATTGGAAAGAGACCAAAATCAAATACATCTTCCAAACAGGGAAAAGTCTTAATACAAATGGACTAGATATGTGGTTAGGAAGTGAAGGAATAGATGAGCCAAAGTGACAAGAGCAGACAACAACAAGAAGACCAAAGGGGGGTGGGAGCAGGTGTAAGAGCTTGCTGCAGCTGGTTAGATGCATAGAGGATAATACAGAGGCAAATGTTGAAACCTGTGGAGGCCATCTGACAGCAGTCGCAAGACCAATTGATTAACATGATGATAATAAAATACTTGTATATATACCAATGGCATAACAGAATGGCATGGAGTCCTTAGAAATATTTTGCCTTGGGGCCTTTTCAAGTTTAAAACTTTACCAAATCCAGATAAAATAATTAATACAGACTTCTATCAATAAGAGAGAAAAGAAGCAATAACTGCCCTGTGAACTGAGGAATATCATCTAATTAAATATCATTTTACACAAATAAATGCAAATGCCTGCTATTGAAAACTTCTCAGGGGTCCCTATGGGCCCTCACAGCAGGCTTGGGGGCCTTTAGAAATTGCTCTTACCACTACCTATGTCAGTTAGGCCAATGATATATACACTTAACAGCAAGTGTAACTATTTTGCAATGGAGTTTATTTACAATTACAAACCTGATATCTGGATCTGCCCAAATAGGTTTGTCTAAAACTTTCTGTGAAGTAAACTCAATTGGCTTGTACTCAGGAAATTCAACTGTCCAGGGAACTTTATTCTCTGGCACTTGGAATCTCTCCACTTTTTCACCAGGATAAGAATTTGGATGCCTACACTTGAAATGGGTAGACATTGCTAAGAATATAGAGGAATGAGATAAGTAATTAGACACAATTTAAGATATATTCATTGCTTCACAATAGCACAAAAAAGAGGGAGTCCATTCTTTTAGCATTCTATGCTAAAATGTATGCTAAAAGAAAGTTCCCACTTTTCATGCTATAGTGAAGTTCTGTAGTACTAACAGACTTTTCACATAATCATTACTATGCAAAGTAACTGTGAAACAGTATCTGACTTTTACCATGAAAAATAAGATCAATTTCATTTTTTCATTTCTTGACAACCATGCAGCAGTTGAAAGTGGAAGTAACCCCAGTAAAGTGAACAGTAGTGTTTAAATGTTACCTTTCTAATGAAGGTCATGTTGGATTGCAAAATCTTATGTGCTGCAGACTACTCACCAAAGTTACATATGAATATAACTAAATAACTAATTGAATAGCTATCTCAAACTGACTATGTTGACAATTTAAATTACTACAATACCTGAACACAGTGGTGTAACACATATATATCATTAGAAAACTTATATTTCCCCAAGGAAACATTCTAAATTAAAGTACTAAAGCACAATCTTAAGTGAGAATATTATCAATAATTTACTTCTACATCACCACTTGAACAATATATCCAAGTAATAAATGAAGGTTGAAATAAGTCAGGAAGTGAAGCATTTTCTTTCCAGAATATCACAAAATTTGTAGTTGAGGAAAAACAAGATGAGTTATGATTGTGAATACTATTCTACTCCTGCCTAGAAGACTGTCCCTGCTTTCATCTTGAAATTAGAAATTTTGGTTGGGGACTGTGTTGATCTTCCATTAGTACGGTGGCCCATACCGGTCAAACAAATTAACACGGTAGAAAACATATTAACATATCAGAAAACAAATTAATATCTCAGAAAACAGATTAACATGTCACGAAGCAAATAAAAATTTCACAAAACACATTAAAATTTCAGAAAACACATTAACAAATCACGAAACACATTAAAATTTCAGAAAACACATTAACAAATCACGAAACACATTAAAGTTTCAGAAAACACATTAACAAATCACGAAACACATTAAAGTTTCAGAAAACACATTAACAAATCACGAAACACATTAAAATTTCAGAAAACACATTAACAAATCACGAAACACATTAAAGTTTCAGAAAACACATTAACAAATCACGAAACACATTAAAGTTTCAGAAAGCAGAATAGAGCTAAACACGGGTAAGAGTATCCGGAGCAGCGATTTAGTCTCATCACAGCACTATTATATTTTGGAATGGTACCAGCTTTTCAGTTACCTAAACATCCATAGAAAAACATGTTCTGCCCTTCATGTGGGGCTTGTTTAGATGTTTCTGGGTAGAAATTCTGCCGGTATTGTGGGAGTTCATTATTCAAGGGTACATTGTAATAAGTTCTTCGCCTTCTCCATAACTGTCCCTTATTCACGGTATTTTGTGCAAGTGAGCCACAATTTATACAAAAGCTATGAGCTTCCAGCAATTGATTCGCACAAATAGTGCAGTAACTAAGACTATTTGAATTGCCTTCTGCTATAAATGGTACGTGTCAGGCCTAAACACCACTAGGGCACACTAGCTTTGAGACATTGTGCTTCCTATATTGCATTTGTTTCCTTCAATTTCAATTTGTTTCTAATTGCTTTAATTTGTTTTCGTTAAGTTTAATTTGCTTTCAGCGACTTTCACTTGTTTTCTAAAACTTTAATGCGTTTTCTGAAACTTTAATGTGTTTCGTGATTCGTTAATATGTTTTCTGAAACTTTAATGTGTTTCGTGATTCGTTAATGTGTTTTCTGAAATTTTAATGTGTTATCTGAAATTTTAATGTGTTTTCTGAAATTTTAATGTGTTTTCTGAAACTTTTATTTGCTTCGTGACATGTTAATCTGTTTTCTGAGATGTTACTTTGTTTTCTGACATGTTAATTTGTTTTCTAACATGTTAAGTTGTTTTCTAACGTGTTAATTTGTTTGACCGGTATGGGCCACCGTACATTAGTGTCTGCAGCAATCGTATTTCTTCGTAAACGAAATCGATATAATAAGAATAGCTAACGGTCGCTGCAACCAGTGGTTATGGCCTTCAGTGGACAAGTAGCAAACAATGCATTGACGAAAACTGCTTGCATTCACCATGGAAACTAAACAAAAAGGCCGTATCATTGACTTGTTGAACACTAACCACACAATAAAATACTATACGAACAATATATGTCTATAAATACTCTACACATGGCTAATTATGCTGAGTAGGAGCAGGCCCGTAGCCAGCTTGAACTTGCAATATATATAAAACATGTATATATACACACACATATACATATGTATATGTAAATATAAAATTCATTTCTGTAGGGGGGGCACAGAGGTAAATTTCTCAAGTCCAGGGGGGTTGCCCCCAAGCCCCCCCTTGGATACGGGCCTGAGTAGGAGCATAAGGAGCTTGTGCCCAACTGGTATAAAGAACTGACCAGGACGATGACAAGCCTATCGCAGCAGCTAAGTCTACCAATATACAGCACTAGATGAAACCCTCAAAAAGGAAGCTAATGTTCTTGCTAGCTTCTTTCATTAAAAGCATATTTGCATACCTACAATCTGTTGTAGATGATGCCACCATAGATGATCTAAGGATGGATAAAAGCATCGAAGTGTACCGTAGATAAGTAAAGTCTGTGTGTAAAATCAGTGTTCAAGTTTCAGGTACCCCCTTACTTCCTTTGCAAAGGGTGGTTTATATCAAGTAAACTTTAAAATAGGCCTATACCTTTCGCAGCTAAAATGCTAAACTTTATCTTTCTGTCCAGTCCTTTGTCCAACAGCAATTCCCACAACGGGAAAACTAAAATAGCAGTCCAGTGAACGCCAGCTAGGAATTAGTCAAGCAAGTCGTCCTTTGTTTTCAACTAATGAAGTTTGTGATTCTTGTGTAATACCTGTAAAAGGCTTTTTTGACTCTGTCTTACGATAATGAATAGAAGCCGCGCCTTTCGAACAACATAGACCCCTGAGAAGTAGTCAAACTGGACTTCTAGATTTAACCCAGCCAATCAAGAATGAATAAAGCCGATTTCCACCAGCATTCGTACGACAACAATGGGATGAATATTAATTATTAAATCATTAAAATTACCGAAAATCCAATCAGGTGAGGTACTGTAATGGTCGTAGCCCTCTGCATATCACACAAGTGCATGTGAGTAGTGAGTTGATTGCAATCCCAATCAGTTAAATTCCTAAGTCGAGGCTCAATAAGTTCTTATACGAAAGGCATTTGGCGCCAATGGCAGATAAGTGTTTGTTAGGGGAGTAAGGTTTCGAGAACTTTGAATGTAAGCTCCGAGACGATATTTTAGAAATAATAGTTGTTATCTATACTATTAGTTTATTGCAGTGTCTGTGTATTTAGCATACCGTATGGGTGGTATAGGGCGGCAAAGCCCTGGGGAAGGGGGCTGTAGTTTCTCCACACTTTATAGCAAGTGTACTTTGGTACCCGCTTTAGCATTTTCATTTTTTTATTTGATATATTTAATAAACTATTGGGAGGGTAGTCTTTCAGTACAAGTATTACTTTTCAAGGTACTCTCCCATATTACAAAAGGAAATATACTTAAAACTTGAATATTTACAATTTAAAAATACTACCGTATACAATAATAAAATACATAAAGAGCATATGTATATATATATATATATATATATATATATATATATATATATATATATATATATATATATATATATATATATATTTATATATATATAGTATATACATATATTTATATAATAAATCATAGCTTAATTAGCTACCTTCTTAAAGTACCTTGAGGTGGACACCTTAAACTCGGCTGTTAGAATATTCCATAGCTTTGCTCCTCTATAAGAAAATCCCTTTTGGATTAAAAAGGCTACTCAGGTACTGTGGAGCCAGACCAATCAAGGATTTGAATACCATTGTTTTAGTTTCAGTCTAAAAAAAAGGTACAATGGACTTCCAGCCTAGACCCTGTATAAGTGATGTACTTGGGGCATCGAAGCTACTATTTGTAATAAGTCTAGTTGCCCGGTTTTGAAGCTCTTATAACTGGCTGAGATTAGTTGAACCAGCATAGCCCTAAACCGATTAACAGTAACGAAAATGGGTTCCACAATAGAAAATTCTCAAAATATCTCCAGATAAAAACCGATAAAAACAATTTAGCATATTTCAGAAAGCACAGAGCCTAAGACACCTTAGAAGCAGCTTTGATTTGTTCCTTCCAATCAAGAAAGTAATCAATTTCTACACGAAGGTATCTTTTTGCTGAACGACTTGTATGTCATGCTCACCAACTTTCAACTCTAAATGTGCATTCTGCTGCTTTTGAATGTTTTGATTATATAGTTACTAACATTGCATGAGTTTTCAGCTTCAGTTATAGAAAGTTTATTACTTTGAAACTACGACTCAATTCGATTAAGGTCATTATTTATAGCTTCATTGAGCCAAGTCATATCCTTAGATTGATAGCATGGGCTGGTGTCATCAGCATACATGGAAGCTGTTGAAGCTTGAATAGCTTGTGGGAGATCATTCATCTAAATCAGGAAAGGCAGGGGCCAAGACATGAGCCTTGTGGTACCCAACCTCTTTATTCTCTATCTCTAAAACAACACAATTTACTCTACTGATTCGTTTACGAGAAGTGATGTAAGATTGAAACCAGGCAAGTTCTTGGTGCCTAATGCTATAGTAGTCTAGCTTTTTCGCAGAGAATTGAATGATCAACTGTGTCAAATGCTTCTTTAGATCAAATAAAACTGTTCCCATAGGCTTGCCAACATCCAACACGTTATAGCAATCATTGGCATTTTTAAGTAGGCAAGTTATCGCAGACTGCAGGCACAAAAAGACTGATTGCTCATTGGAAAAAAAACCATTTTTCCCATATGCTGATAAAGTTGGTTTGAAATATGTTTTTCAAGGAGTCTTGAGACGGCTCAAAATGAGCATGCTCTATGTCTCTGCAATTTAAATCTATCCACTCGAGCCTCCCCCCCCCCACTAAAAATGTTGCTCCGATACCCCTATACTACGTACTAAATGGCAAAATAGGGGTCGTCAAGAAAGTATGTACGCTTTGAGGGTCAGTGGGTGGGTAAGGTAAAAACGCACATAGGGTGGATGGGTTGATAAATGTTAAAGAATGGGGACATAATGCGTTTTGTGTTCATTGCGTGAAAAGCTGGTGCTAAAATCAAGTCATGATATTATCAAAATAGTTCTTGCTCATCACTTCAAGCAGAACTTAAAAATCTAAAGAAAACAAACAAAGTCCCGGAACAGAATAATCTGTTTAAAACAACAAACGACCTCTTCCCATGTAGAACCATCAACGTGCAGTTTTAAAGCATCTTTTTGCAGTTCTTGAGAAAAGTCGGTCTAGATTATATTAAACGCCACCACAAAGATTCCCACTAATGTAAAGTCTATCTTACATTCTATTTCCCATGGGCATGGCAACAGAACATCCATAATTTAAGTGCTTGTTCGTCAGGTGCATTTTATGTATGCCTATGGGAATCAAGGATTATTCTCCAATACAGTACCCGATGAAATTGTGCAGCTTTATATTTTCCCAACACAAAAATCCCAGTAAAGAGTAACTGAAAGACAACCCACAACTACTGGCAAACAGAAAATACCAATAAACTGAAAGTCGAATGTTTTTTCCACTCACGTATTATAACAACTATGAGAAAATCCTATTCTATCTTCTCCTCTCGGGTATATTCAAACAAACAGATGCAAATGTTCAAACATGTCATAAATTATCGGTATAAATAGTCAGCTTGGATATTGGCTGCTATCTCCTTTTCCCAGCGATCTCCGTTATTCAATAGCTTCTCCTTATTGTACAGCAGTTCTTCACGTGTCTCCGTGGAGAACTCGAAATTCGGACCCTGCAAAATACAAATAGACATCTGCAAATGGCGCACGTTTCCACATACCTAGTGCCCCGATTCGAGTTAAATGTGTAACACAGGCACATGGCTGTCAAGGGGCGTATTGATAACTCAAATATTGGGAAGGAATGTCAAACATTTGTGCTAGAATTTTCCACAACACATTCTAAGGAAAACTGCAGTTCAATACAATGCGAATGTAAATATAAGAGATTCATTCGGAGGTTTCTGCTCGAACTGAGCATTTTTATGCTATAATTGCCTGCTACTCTGATGAAATGGTAGCTATGATCTCTGAATCAGTAATCACTACGGTTACTTGTATTTGATAATCATTATATCTATTTGATAATCATTATATCTAGCAGTGTATAAAGATCTCCACTGTTACATATCTAACATAAATAAACTGTACCTCCAAATATCTGGCCGAATTTTCTCGCTATTTGGAAATATCAGGGGGTATGATATCTCCTTCCACACCCCTAGTAACTACGGTTCTAAGGCTAACTGTCGGATGTCTATTGACAGAGCTTTCAACAGAAGGCGGCTAACAGCGATTTACCGCCAGCTACTTCAGCCCAAACTGCCGTCTACTGTGGCTTAAAATGCTGCTAAAAACGATGTATACATAATAGAATAAAATGGAAACTAAGACTTCATTAATTACCAACTAACGACATATGACAACATCAGAGGACTCGCTATTCTCTGGAAACACCTGTTCTTGATCGTTTTCTAATGATTGCTCGAGAATACATTTCCGAGGGTCTAAATTTCAAAACTTTATGGGGGATATGCCCCTAAGACCCCCTACAAAGAAGGGCCTTGCAGCCCTCCATGGGACACGGCCCCCTACTATCTATGATCAGCCGCTTACTCTAAATATTACTGAAAGTTCTGATTGACGAAGCAAAAGAAATGGCTAAGAGCTCATGATTGCAGGTAGATATTAATATCATCAATAAATGCAAGAAACGCAAGCAAAATTCCAATAGTTCATATTGTTTATAAGCACAAATGCTAAGACCAATTGATATAATTTCATTCATGCCTAATGTTTGACATTGTACTGACAAATGTTGGCTGTGTCTAGCTTTCAAAGAAAAAGGACAAGCAAGGTCAAATGTAACTGAAAAGGTCCAAATTATGTAAAGTCACGGAAATTGCTACAAAATATCTGGAATTCCAGTTTGATAGGTGACTTGAACTCCAACAGAATAACTGGGATGTTCCTTGCATGCAGACTGAGAGTTGAAGCGACAGCTTCTATTTTACAATCCTAACCAATCTGGATTCGGTTAGAATCCAGCCTCAAAGTTTCTTCAAAGAAGCGAATATTTCTTTTCGAAGTCATTAACCAACTACAACAGACAGACAGGTAGGCAGTTGGACCACTGCTATAAAAGTCTGCGAGTACACCTTTATTTCTTTATAAGAAACAAACTTTGTGCTTTCATTCTGGATGTTTCTTAATACTGTATGTTGCCAATTCCAGCCTCAAATGTTTCTTAAATGTTTCTTAAAATTTTTGAAGCTTTTAATAACAACAAAAATCCGATGACAACCTAGTGCAGCCAGAGGGTCTACCAAATTATCAAGTCCCGCCAGTATCCACTCTAGATCCAACATCAAACACTCAAGATAACCAGGAGTTGGATGATGGACTTCTACCCAATAAAAATTTCTTACCACAACTGTTTTTTCAAGTTTACTTTCCAAGCTCAGCCTGTCCATGTTTCTTAAATGTTTCTTAACTTTTGGTTAATTTCAGCCTCATGTTTCTTAAAGACATGTTTCTTATAAAAAAACAACGTGTATAGCTACTCATTCAGGTAGAGCAGTCAAGGCAAAAAAACTGCCTATTCTTACATACTGACTTAGCAAGCTCTTTAACTATCTACCTTACTTGCTTAATTACCAACTGATAGTATCTATATCAAACGGAAAAAGTCGCTTACCTCAACAATCGCATCAACTGGGCATGCCTCTTGACAGAAACCACAATAAATGCACTTCGACATGTCAATATCATAACGAGTTGTCCGTCTGCTTCCATCTGGACGAGGCTCTGCTTCGATTGTAATGGCCTTAGGTAAAGAAAACATGAAATTCAGGAGCAATTTTAAGGGTAAATATGAAGAAGTAGTGAGACACTCTTGTAAAATTAGTGAAAAGGCTATACTACGCTTACCTGCATTCTTCACGGAAAGGACAAAAGTCCTGCACAAAACAGAACAAGACTGTCCGGCATCCTACACAGTACACCTCGAACAAGACATTCTTCACGAAATTAAAAAAAAACTCTATAGCTATCATACGCTGGCTGACTAGTTTAGCTTATTGTTTCAAGAATACGAAAAAGCCCTAAATGTATGACAAACGTAAGAAGATCAAACAAAAAGACAGTTTCCTCACTCGATCAAATATGGATTACAATTACAGATGCTGCTTAAAAACTTAGATATAAAGAAGGATTGCTTTTGCCAATCATACATAATAAGAATCTTGGGGGAAATGCTACTTCAGTCAGCATCAAAATTCCATCCCATCTCCCAATACTAGCAGATAGCTCTAAAAACTATATAAAAGCTCTTGATAATACAAAAGCCAAGGTGCAACAAAGCATCCATGTCTTGTAGAAAAACAACAATTGGGACTATTTAAGTGTTAACATACAGGGGAGTTGCAGCCCTTATATAGCAAAGAGAAATAGGGGAAAAGAAGAAGCTGCAACATTTGAAGTTTTTTGAAGCAGTATCAATTGGAGAAACAAAATGCTATCAAGAGTGAAAATGATCCAAAGGGGATTCCCTTCATATTGAAATTCATTGCACTAAAATAATTTGAAGACTTCCTCTAAACACACCTTCATAAAGTGATTTTATATAGTTCCTTGCATGCAATTAAGTGTATGTAAAGGCAACAGGATTTCCAAATCCTGTTGCCTTTACATAGCTTCCTTTAACTCTATCCAGTCAATGGGGCTGTGATGACCCCCCCCCCCCAAGTGAGCAGTCCTCCCTCAACAGCAGGTCCAATGCACATTGTGATGGAACTGTGATGGCTCCCTGTGCAAATTGGTTAAGAGAGGGGTGGTGTGAGCAAATGACCTACCCTTGAGCAACAATTTGAAAGCATGGCCCAAAAACTTAGTTGGTAGAGCACTTGACATACAATGTCAGGGGTCACGAGTTCAAATCCCACTTTTCACTCTTAATCAAGTGTACATTTATATATTCTAGCTGAACTATTGCACACACATAACTGAACTGTACTTGTTGTATAAAACTTTGCAAGCTACTACTCTGTGTCAAGCTAAATACTCCACAACATGAATTGAGGATTATAAGGCAAACAGGTCAATAGTAAATTGATTATCAATTTGCCTTACTGCCAATTAAACATCTAGTATATTAGATCTGTGCAGTAAATATACTACAAAAGGCTAGAGTGCATTACATTTATGCAGGGGAAGGAGAGGTAAGATATAGATAAGAGCTGTGCAGTGTACACTTAGTAGTGATGGTCAGGAAAGCCTGGATTTACTGGAAAGATCAAGCAGAATAGGACCAGAGGAAAAATTTACAACAAATAGCAATTTATTGTTGGCAAATTATTTATGAATCAGGAGTTGCAGATGCCTGAGAAAGGTCATGAGTGAGAGAGAAACAAATGCACCATAGTATGCTTACTTGTAAGTGGATATAAGTTGCAATAAGTTGCATTATGTAATTAGATATAAGTTGCATTAATAGATAAATGCATACCTGTGCTGGGCAGATTGCTTCACACAGTTTACATGCTATGCATCTTTCTTCACCACTTGGGTATCTTCTGAGCGCATGCTCACCTCTAAATCTAGGGCTTAAAGGGCCCTTTTCAAAAGGGTAATTTATAGTTGCAGGCTCTCTGAACATCTGGCTCATTGTCATTGCAAGCCCTATGAGAGTAATATCAGCAAGTGACTTTGGTTTGTAGTAAAGATACAAATACAATATTGAAAAGAAGTGTGCTAGGCAATCCTCAACACAGAACCATGAGTATAGAAACAATTTAAAAGATGGGCCTAACAGTCCAAATGCACTAACTCTTTTCAACACAACAACTTTACACATAGCTCCATATATAGCAGGAAAAATACTGCAAGAAAGGAGCTCAAACCTCTTATCAATTCAGTCATAAACATGGTTGTAGCATTCTTGTTTGTTATAGTTGTCAGATCAGTTGGCCTCTCCCAGATCTCATCAGTAACATACTCTGAAAAGAAATACAAAAAGAGAGATTGAGCAATCAAACTAAATATACCTCTATGTAATTTTTTGGTGTCTCTATTGTTGTTGTTTTCTATCATATTTATTATATAGCTGTTATTTTGAAACAATGGTCAATTTTGTTTTAATGCATTTGGGTGAACTAGATTTCACCTACCACATCTTCAACAGTTGAGCTTATATTAAACACTAAGAAAAAATATTAGATGAGTATACATGTCCTGTCTTTTGTAATGTACTCAAAACCATCTTTAATAATCTGTTTTGTCTATAAAGCTTAAAATAAATAACCATTACAAAAAGTAGCATTCCCCTCAGATTCTGAATTCTGCAAACTAATATTGAGTTTCATTGAACAATAGCATGAACTAAAATACCAAAACTGAAAACGTAACACAAAAACCTATAAATCACAATATACAAAACACTGACAATGAGCATAATTCAATACACAGCAACACAGGCAGGATTTAGTCAATCTTCATGGGGAGCATAGCTAAACATGCCAACTTTGTAAAATACATGAAATGAATGTTTTCTTATCAGTAACTTCATAATCACTACTGCTGCTTAGTGAAACCATCCCTTGGCTTAGTTGTAAATGCTCCATTCTTTGCTTTGTGTATGACTTTGGAGAAGCAGCAAGTGTGAAGACACTTCTGTCCTCTAAATCTCAATCTCAATCTATAGTATAATTCCTAGAATCTTTTAACTATATACCAAAATGCTAACTTATCTACATCCAGGGGGCAGTTGCTCCCTTGCCCCATTAGAAACACCACTGTACAATAATTTCAATTTCTATGATACTAGCTTGGTAATAATACACCATATTATAAGGCAAGGATCACAAGACTTTTTGACACTTATGCCTACTACATGCGCACTGACTAATGGAAAGGGCTACCACTTTGATAATACCATTCCGAAATAACAAAGTTGAAGAGTCTACCTTGGATATTATATTATAGCTAGTTAGTAGTGCCTCCTGGAAAAACCCCTGCTGCATTTTAAATCTTTAAATGTTGTTTGTTTTGTTTTCCTTTGTTATTGTAGTTGTGGTATAAATAAAATGAAGAAAGTAGTGTTATTTGTAGAACTGGCAAGCAGGCAGGCAACTGATGCGGTTGCATAAGATGACATGGTGCCCCACAGGCACTGGGTTGGCAACCTTTCCTATAAGGCAACTACATTTGGTGTTCATAAAGATATTACCTGTCACAAAAATGCAATCAAATGAATCAGTATTATCATACTTACTATATCCTTTTTGCTGTGATGATACACTAAAGAGCTTCAACTGTTGCAACTCTCTGCCAACTGCATATACAAAAGTTCACTTAAAACATACCTTTAAATTAGTATTTTTAAACAAAAACATACTAAATAGAGACATAAAATGATTCTTAGTTTAATGTGGAAAAGCTTAAGAAAATACTAATGAAAGTGTATATTTCAATGGATTACTAGATAGCAAGACCTTGGGTCAGATTATGTGAGCCCACTTAGCAGGCTGTATTGCTGAATGAGATCTCACTGTCTCAAGAAATCAATAGGAAAATTGTCTCTCATTTATATGAAAAACAAGGCAGACTGGTAAGTGGAATCTCACTACCATGTTGCTGAGATCACCGCAAGCGGGATGGAAAAGTCTCCATATAAACACTCCATCCTGCTTGCAAGGCTGTATTTGAACAAATTTCACATACGTAAGGGCCAAATGTGACTAGCACCAATTACATCCAGCTAGCTGCGCCGAGACAGGTTGTGGAGGAGATTATCATTCAAATTGATAAATGGGTTAAAACTCCTCCGTATAACCATGAGACAAATTTCAGCTCATTTACTTAGCCATCCCACTTGGTGGGCTCATATAAACAGCCCCTTTGTGCAAGATTCTAAATTCAGACTGCAGAGTTTGGCAAGTACACACTTCAGATTCTGAAATGATATTGAACACTCGAAAATGGGCGTGCCAGGGTGTGGCATAATTGTTTAACTTGAACTTTATAGCAAATATTTCCTGCTGCCACAATAATAATAACAAAATAAAAAGTGCTCGGACGTGCGTGCTGTTCAATACAGACGTTTCGTTGTTGACATTAGTTTCACACTGATTAAATTGCACAGCTGAAACCAACTGCAAACTTGCACATCTGACCATTTGCTCATCACACTCGAGATCTTGTCTAAAAAGCCCATACTCCGGCCGGCTCTATAGGCCTAGAACTCAGCGAGTCGCTACAACACACACTTGCTTTAATCAATGTAAGCGATCTATGGTGATGACTCAAATTCTTGTCCTTTCATTTAATTCTGTTAGAGGTCACTGACATAGACTATAAAATCTTCATAGTATGTTGTTCTGTGTTCATCCAGTAATTCGGCAACTTAGGAGCATGGGATGATTTGCTGACGGTCATGATAGTTGTGTCCAAGAAGTGCGTGCGAAATTGGTAGTAGTCTAACCTATCAACTTAGTCTTCACGAGCAGAGCAACGTATCAGTTGCTGTATCTACCAGTTCTCTCTATCACTGAAGCATATTGTGACTTACCAGGTAAAGTCTTTCGTAACTTCAGCAACCGACAGAACGCCATCTTGCTTCGCCACAGCGCCTTCTTTTGGTCTGCGCATCCTGCCTCGTTTGCATAGTAGTTACGAAAAAATGGCGACTGATGGTTGGAGGGGAGCAATTACTTCAGTAACTGAAACGGTTTTCCCCAAATCCAGAGGAGCAAATGGAAGAGACCGCAGCCGACTGTTACCTATAGGTATATTTACTTTTATTTTAGACTGTTTCATGACTTCACTTTAGTCTAGCCTAGCTATCTTTTTGATACACCTTGTAACGTAAACATCACCCAGACTGCAGAGTTTGGTAAGTGCACAATACAGATGCTGTCTCAAATGATACTCCACACCGGGAAATGGCTGTAGCAAGGCTTAGTGTAGTTGGTTGATTTAATTTTATAGCAAATACTTCCCATATGTCACAATAATAATAAAGTAAGCGGCTACCTCCATAAATTATACACCATTCGATTGCTCTTCATCTGTACATTCAAGTGCCAACAACCCCTATCTGATATACTCACTAAGGAAAAGGGACAAGAACAGTGGAAGCTGCAGGTACTATGAAATAAAAGCAAGGAACTTTAAGGACTCGAATGAACATTTCAAAGAGAGACTTGAAAATAAAACTGGGCAAAAAAGTATTCTGGATCAGAATATAAATACAGCTGACACCATGTTTGTTGACAACATTGCAGCTGCAGCTGATGTAATAGCCTCAGAAATGTTGGTCAGATTCAAGAATCATTGTGATCCTTGGGTTACAGGAGAAATAATTCATAGAGACTCTTGCCTTAGATAAAACTGAATTCATGATGTTTAGCCTAAAAAGGAAGATCAATGATGGAGAGGACATAAATATTGCTAATCTAAAAGGAATAATGGAGCTCAAGTATCTTGGAGTTCATATTGACTCAAAGCTTATTTTCAGTAAGCATATTATGTGCACTACAGAGACAAGCCAAATCACTCCCTTCTGCTCACATAAATGGACTTGCAAATGCACCCATCAGTCCCTATTTGTACTGCTGTTGTAGTGTATGGTTTAATGCAATATCAGTTATTCCAATAAAATAACTGCAAAGACAACAAAAACATTGTCATTTGAATGATCCTTGATCTTGATTTTTGTGAAAGAATAATTGATCTCCACTTTGCTAAATTGAATTAGCTGTATGCAAAGGCGCAGCTTTTGCTTAACAAGCTCAAATTATTTTTCAAGCTCAGAAAAGAAGGACAAAGGGCTAGAAATCCTCTGCCAGTTCTAGAAAATGATCATTAAATGACTACAAACAAAAAGGAGAGCAGATTTTCAATTTGATATGCTTACATTGCTGTGCAGCCAAAAAAGATTTATGCAATCAGCTGTAAAAAAATCGAATTTATTACCAGCCGACATAAAGGAAAAAGGCCATATTGCATAGTTTAAGGGAACTTTACATTCATTTTTAATAAAGGAAATAGATCATCCATTTTCTTTAATTGGGTAAATAAAGACAATCTTAGATTTCTGCAGACCATTTGACATGGAATTACCCTAATTACAGAAAATAGAGATTGTTCATAGTTTTATTCACAAGTTGTTTACTTGCTATTGTTTTTTGACTGTTAGCTATTTATATCAATCTGATTGTAAGGTGCTATCCAGAATAACATGTGTACACACACACACACACACACACACACACACACACACACACACACACACACACTCACACACACACACACACACACACACACACACACACACACACACACACACACACACACACACACACACACATGTACACACATACATACTTACTCCATAGGGTTAGGCCTAATAATTTTGTGTCAGCCATTATATCACATATATACATACATATATGTGTGTATATAAATATATAAATAAATAAACATATATACATATATATATATCATGTACATACATGTAGAAATGTATAGTTGTAGCACATTAAATATCAGCAAACTACATACAACATTTATAGTGGTGGACACAACATAACTTATGCTAATCCTAACCTTTTCCCTACCACTAACCCTAGCCCTATAGCATAAAAGAGGGTAACATATGATTGTACAAATTTAGAGCTATTGATTGGTATGTAATTTATAGGGCTAGCTCTTGTAGTCAAAGAACATTAGTGCCTTGAAATATGTGATGTTCAGTACAGAATTTTCATATGTATTTATTTCACACTTAACAAAAGTGCACACCTGAAGCCAAGTGCACACTTGCATAGCTAACTTTTTGCTCATGCACACTTGAGATCTCAATGAAATTGGCCATACTCTGCAGTCTGGCATACCAGTACTTTTCTAACCAGTTGAATAGTCTGTTATTGAATCAATAAGTAAGTTGGTGAGCTAAGTAAAATTTCAACAATGATGCCTTGCAGTAGAAAACCAAAGGAAAACTTATTTATTCCATCATATCTAACATTATCAAGAAACAAGCATACTATTCAAAGAGCAATAATTGTTTAAGAGTTTAACAGTGAATAATGTTGTACTATCATCCATAGAGAAAATAATACTGCATTGTTTTATTGTTAATCAATGGGCATTTACTATTCTTTTTAATTATTTGAAATAGCTATTATGCATTTACTTTGTTTTTCACTTTTATTGCAGACAGCTACTTGGCATCCAACCTTCCTCTTCAAGTTATTCTATATTTCAATGCCTATTATTCAGGATTTTGGATGATAATATGCATAGTTACATTCATAGCAAAGGTATGTAAGCAAAAGCAGTTTCATGGGTACTAATATATCCTCATTTCCCAGCTTTTTTCATTTCTTCCTCCCCTTTATGAAGTGCAGTGAAAGAGATTCCCCTCACCAAAGTAAATTGAAGCTATTTTTGAATCAGTACAGGGCTGACATCATCATATTTTAGCTTGAAATCCAAAACTAGTGGTTATATAACCTTTTTATTAGCGCATCAAAGTACAAGAAAAACCATAGATAACTGGAGAAGTTCATTTAGATCTTGTTGGCAAAGGCTTTCTATAGAAATACATTAATTTATCATTGATGACAACAGTTACAACTTGCACTCCCCTCTTAAAAATTTAGTTAAGATTTACATTTCGTCTTACAGTATTATATACTCACTCCCTCCCATCCATAATATCAATTGGATATTTCTCCCTTGAGTGATACAATGTGAGAAACTATCATTTTATTTTGCTTGATACCATGGTTTTTCTTGCAGTATGAGAAACTAAACTCAGTGTACAAGTTTGTTTTGATTGTGATATACATAGTGATGGAGATTATTGAAGCTGGTAGGCTGTACCTTGGTTACACTGGAAATCTACAGGAAAAGGTCAGCTACGTTTTTCTGCATGTGATGATTTTCCAGTCAGTTGTCCCTTGCAGTTGGTTATGTTAGATCTTTCTACATAAAAGACATCATTGCACAAAAAGTGGAAACAGTCTATAATATATTGAAAGTACTGTTTCATTTGACTCTTAGCAGAGTATGAAATGTTGGATAACAACCAACAGGTGAAGCTGAAGTTTGGTTGTTATCTGGCATTATGCTCTTACAAATGTCAGATGAAAAAGTACTTTCAGTCTGTTTTGGAATGTTTCTGATTTTCCATATGATAGTGAAATTGTTTAGTACCAACATACTTACACATACTTGAATATTCTCACCATGAAAGTTTTAAGAAATCTTCTGTATTGAGATTTTGAAGAAACAAAGAAAGTTGAGTAGTTGGTAAAAAATTTTTCCATGGAGTAGAAAATGAATATATTCATTTCCATGTTTTACCTTTTAGGTACCTGAGCTGGCTGGTTTCTGGCTAGTGACATTCATCCTACAGTTGCCTTTATCTTGCCTTCTCTTACTGAATGAAACTGCCTTGATCATGCCAATGGAAAGAGCAGCTAATATCATATTGGTCATTTTTATAGTCCTGGAAGTGGTCCAAGGATATAGAGCTGTGAAAGCACTGACAGAGCATCAAGTTAAGAAATTCCACCTTAAACAATTTGATGATCTGATTGAAATGGAGGAGATCCCACACCAGAATATACAGGATGTTACATTTAGGCCACTCTAATTACATAAGTTTTACTCAAAGGGTTAATAAGATTAAGGGAAATTCAGTGATGGTTAACTGAACCACTTGCATATACTGATATCCATGTAGCTTCACTATTTTAGAAATTGCTGCAAAACTGCATTAAAAATTAACCAAAACATAGAACTAACTTGCAGAGGCAATTTATTTCTTTAAAATGATCTGAAGAAATCGATTCCTTCTTCAGAATATAAGGTCCTTTTGACATATCACAGAATATCATTCCCTACAAGGTATAAAGATATCTCCATATTTTGTTATCTGCATTCACATGCCTCATAATCCCAAAAGCATATTTAAAGCCAAGTTGAATGGATGGTTTTATTCCCTAGACTTGTATCACTGAAACTCAACATTACTGATTCGATAAAAGTACATGTCATGGCAACTTTGGCTAAGCCACTCCTTGTTGATATAGTGTATATTTGTAAATATTTCTTTGCTGTATCATAAAATATTCCAACCACTACTTGCATGTAACACTTGGTTCTCTACTATTTATTTACAATTCAAATTCATCAAATGAAATCTCAATTTTCTTAGAACTCTTTGTTGCTGCTGGTCTTAATACAACAATCAGGACATGATTTTTTTATGTGAAGCAGTAATCCAATATATTTTCATGCTTTGTAGACACCAATAGAAAGCATAGAAAAACCAAAGGTTACGCCATTTTCCTTGCCTTCAGCTCCTTTCTGAACAGTCACATCTCAAATTATAGTTGAAGCCAGCAAACCCTTTGCTACTAAATGACCGAGAAGATCCAGTGACCTAGGCCAGTGATAGGTGACCCATTAAGCAGCTCCAGAATCAGTAAGCAAATAGATCTTATTCTTTTGGCTTCCTCCACATCATCCTGTCTATCTTCTCCTGTACCTCTGATCCAGAGATATATCAAACTATACATAGCTGATGGATACACAGTTCTCACTATTTCTTCTGGGCTTGGAAGTTCTGATATTGCATCGATATGTGTCTGTTTAAAAGAATCAATATTGTGCTTTATGATGTCTTTGAATAGGTAAAACCTATCACCAACCCAACTAGACACAATATGAATTGCAAGTTCATGGTCTTGAGGTGCTTCACCCATTTGGTTATATTTTGCATCCATATAGTCCTTGATTAGTTTTATAGGAAAGGATGTTGATTGTTGCTCAACTATATTCTTTTCCTCATCAACCATCAAGTCTAAAAATGATTTTATATATGGAACTATTAAACTACGGCCTAGCTCATCTTTGTACACTTGCAAAAGCCTTGGCTTTATTGTTTCAATAATTTCAGCTATGCAGTCACTACTGTTTGCATTGCCTTGAGTAGCTGTCCATTCAGAGTTTGAACTGCTATTTATGCTTTCCTTGGGGACTATCTGATAATCCAGTGCTCCATATTGTGTTCCATATCGTGTTTCATTGTAGTCATTTATTTCAAGATCTAATGCACATTGTATTTCCTGATCCATGCTTTCTCTTGTTCTCTCAGTTGCTTCTGGATGCTGTAATTCTGTATCCATGCCAATTGTTTCTTCTTTACAGTTACACCACTTAGCAGATTCAAAAGTATTTTCTGATATTAAATTTTCATAAATTATATTATTAATATCATCAATAACTAATGTCTTTTGTAGCAATGGCTCTTCAGCTCTTGCCATCCACAAACTGAGCATCTTGTGAAGCAAAATTTTTAATTCAGTTCTAGGGTAGAAACTAAAAGCAATTCGAAAAAGTCCATGTATACTATAGAACCAGGCTTTGTCTGCAACTCCACGTATTTCTTTCATCTGATAACCATTTGGCAGATAAACTTTACATGCCAGCCCATCCTCAGAGTATTTGGAGTGCATACGGCCTAAGTTCTTTGAATCTGAGTTTCCACAGTTATTGACGACGTCTGTTCCTAAGAATAAAGGGATTTCAGATGGTTTACCTTGCTCCCTGCTACTTTCGTTTGTGACAATAATCATGTAACGAATCATACGCTTACCAAAACTTACTCTTCTTAACTTAATAGCTTTGTCATGGCCCCTGTGTGATGTCATGTTGGTTTGTTCCAGAGAAAGTAGTCCTCGCGCCACCAAGCCTCTGCGAGGCCCTCTCGATGCCTCCCTTGGAACGGGCCTAGCTAGTTTTGGTTTGAACGAAGCAGACCACTGAAGCAGACTAATTAGCTCGACAAGCTATCTAGTTAGTAGACAGTTGGGGGAGAAATTGAATTCCTTGTAGCACCATACTCTCGGGTGTTTAATAGAAGGTAGGTCTTAATGATGTAGGCTTCAGACTTTTTGTCGAAATCTATGTGGTTAGGGGGCTAGAAGAACATTGCTTGTCTTGTGTGGCACCTACTGTATACTGTATCACCAACCAGCTCAGTCCATAATGAATTTGGAAGTAGTGCATGTCACGTAATGGGCGTCCGGGTAACGTTGGCTGGCTGTTGTGTGAGCTCAAACTCCAAATAATATTCTGCATATTACTTTTTTGAGCACGTTAATCTGTGATAAAATTGCTAAAGTAGTAACTGGGTAGTTAGCTAACATATTATTTGTAAGTAGCTAGCAGGTTGTGGAGCAACGTAAGTCGTTTCTACGAGGTTTTTACTCTTCAGTCCGGAATAGAAGGGGGGTGGCAATAAGCGGGGGGGTTGGAAAAGGTCTCAAAGTAAATAAGCGGGGGGGGTTGCAATAAGCGGGGGGGTGGAAAAAGCTCCAAGGTGGATGTCTATGGGGTGGGCTGTTATAAATGGATGTGGAGAAGAGAAGAGCAACATATGCATTGGATAAAAATCTTTAACTTTTTGAAAAAAATTTATTACGTTTATTACATATTTCTAGCTTGCTAAAAATGTGTCTACCATCGTCGTTCATAATGTCATCATCATTGGCACAACTGTCGGCTACGTTTTCAATGCTTCTTGCAGCAATTACGCATTTGACGCTAGCATGTTTTCAGTGCAACAAACATTCACAACGAAGTACTTTCGCCGGACAATTCTTGGTCTGGTTGGGAAAATTTCCTCTTGGCTCAAAATTAATAAGCGGGGGGATGCAATAAGGATGTCCTGGTGTGCATTTTTTGAAAAAATAAATAGTCGGGGGGGGCGTCTATTCCGGACTGGAGAGTACATAACTTATCCTAAAATGGCCTCTCATCCAGTTATGACTTCGCCTCTTATTCACTATTGCTAAGAACTATTTAGTTGCTAAGAGACAGCAGTAAACTAACATCAATTCAAGACTTGAAAGAAGTGAGGTGGTAGCATTTGATTTTCATTCGCGACTTAGAGCTGAAACATGGCACGACTAGTCCAACGGCCAACTAAGTATACTCCAGAAGAGTGGCATCGCTCAAACCACTCTAACTATAACACTGCCGAAAGGGAAAGACGATCGGCTGAAGTGATTCGAGACGAGAGCGATAGACTCAAACATGAGGTCCATATTACAACAATCAAAACACAAAGCGACGTGAACAAGAAATTAGATCAGCGTATACAAGATATTACTTTTTGGAAATCTGAGCTCGACAGACTGCATGGTGAAACAGAAGATGAAATCAACGAGCTTCTTCGGTACAAAGAACGGCTTGAGAAGGCGCTCGATGCCACGCTACTTCCACTTAATGTTGCAAAACAGTGCCTTGGTAACAGGGAAGAGAGAATTAACATCGACTTAGTACATGATGATGCAGAAATTCAACTTATAAAGGTTTGCTTTGTTTCTTTTTATGACTGCTTATCATCCTTGCTTTTTCTTGCGGTTATCATTTTACTTAGTTGTAAACTTCATTGTTTGTCCATTTATTAGGTATGTAATGTCAAATTTACTGTTCAATGGAGCTAACAATTAGCATTCTTTGCTTTTAATGCATTGCCAGTCACTTATATGCTCCTTTTGCACAAAAGCTATAGCCAATTAGCATAAAATGGACCATTTCCTGTATTCATTTTGCACTGGAGCATTTACTTTAGCAAAAAATTGAGATATTCTCAAAACTGCAGTTTTGGTGTTTATCTACATGATCCAGTCTATACTCCATGGGTGCATCCTTAACCCCTACTTGCTACTATCAATGTAATGGAAATACATGTGATTCAGTAAGTGTTAAATTGTTTTACTTTTTGTTTCCTTAGGAAGTTGAGGTAATTGAAGGTGTACAAGCTCTATTGAAGAAGACTCTGGATCAAGCTGTTGAGCAGATCAGGTAGGAGTTTCTAGAAGTCAATGTATTCTTTTGCTCTAAGTTCCTCACCAGAAGTAGGTTAGAATTACTGGGGTTTATAGGAGTCAGATGAATTACATAGTTTGGAATGCAGATAAGTAAATAAATAAAGTGGAAATTTCATCATCCTCAACATTGTTATCATTAAAATCACTTGAATGTTACCTATTTTATTTATGATAATAATCATCACCACTTTAATCATCTTAATATCATCACAGGCCTGCCAACAATGGGGGAGCATGGAACACTACTCCTACAGTAACTCACTAAAACTGTATATATGTACTGTTGCTTTTACTTACAACATAAATAATTGATTTTACATCTATGTCCCACCCAGCTCAGCTTTCTATGGTACTGGATAATTGTCAACATCATCATCATCATTAGCCTCTCTTTGGATATGATATCAATTATAAATTGCTCAACATCAATGGAATTCTATAACTCAATGTAAAAAACTAAATTTTATAATGACAGCATAAACTGTCCCCATAGGACTATGTGTTTTTTAGGCTAAGTTACTGAGAGCTAGGATCTTTTATGTGTTGGCTACTGATATCATCTACAATGTCTTCATTTCAGATTGCTTCGCTCAGCAAAGTACTACCTTGGCAAAGACATAAATGACAAATTTTCAGCACTTTCAATTGATACCACATGTGCAGATCTAGAAAATGATTCTCCTGGATTGTATTATGCCCCAAAGTCTGTCAAGATAGAATCAAAGTAAGTTCCTTTCTGGCTACCATCTCTATAGATGTTTAACTGCAAAATTATCAAGAGTGTCCTGTTACTTATTTTTTCAAAAACTAACCTTTGTTACAATATCTATTCAAGCACGTTCTATGTGTGCTGCTATGATATTTCAAGAGCAACTTTAAACAATGCACTAGAGATTCATTCAACACTTCCAGATTTGCTGTTATACAACAAGAAAGCAGTAATGAGTAAGATCACCTCATTGTGTGCAGTTACTGCTCTCTCCCTTCTTGCCTTCAATCATGTAGTACTCCTTGTTCAATCATGAAACTAAATAACTCTTACCTAGATAGTATACTACAATTGGTCATCAGTCAATTGGAAAGACTACTTGATCTTCAGGGTGGAGCATCCATGGATTTTTAACTCTAGTTACTTGTTTACGTGTTCACTTTATTACTTATTTACACATCTTTCAGCTCTGTAACTCCAGATGAATGGGAATCATTCAGTAACAGAAACTTCCAGAAAGCTGAGAGAGAGTGCAATTCATCTAAGGCACTGCGGAGTATGATTGATGAGATTCTGCAAGAAGCCTACAATGATCAACAGAAGCAATGCATCACTGTTAACCTTGCTCTCAAGAAAAGAATAGAAGAAACAGAAAAAGCAAAAACTAAGCTAGAAGATCACCTTGCCAAGGTAAGTAATACTCTACCCTTCATCATCACTTACTGAGAGATATGTACCACATTGCATAATTACTGTGTTGAAATTCTTTAATTGATAACCTATTTAAAACAGCTTGATTCATCCCCTTTGTTGATGCCTCTTACTGTAGCAGAATGATAATGACATATCTCAGATAGAGGCAGACTTGTGAGGAATAACAGGTTGCTTTCCCATCCCAGGCCCACCCTGCTTGTTTTCTTTCCAGGTCTACTATTATTCTCAGAAATTTGGTTTATCCTTGTCTTAATACTGGTTAGTGAAGGGAAATAAATGACCACACCCAATGTATGCTCCTTTCATACAACAGCATCCCTAGGGAACAGCTATTGCCCACCCCTGATCTCAGATTCAGGATAAATTGATAATGATAGAGGAGAAGGGAGATTTATCAAAATCTTACAAATGAAATGAGACTGGAGAGGTCACCAAGTGATGTTGAGGACTTAGAAAAAATCACCATTGAATTTCTAAGGGAAACCGCTATATTTTAAGGAAAGAGGGAGATTTTGAGAACCCTTCCCCATCTCCTAGCAAACTGTCTTAGATCTTTAGAATTTATGGATGATACGGCATTTGCATTATCATCTGATACTGAAAGTTTTCAACTTACAGGTTCTTGAAGAGATCGGAGAAATGGAGAGTAATGTTGCAAACCTTGAACAAGCAATCGCGGAGAAAGAGGCACCTCTCAAAGTCGCGCAAACACGTCTTGATAATCGCACACAGAGACCTAATGTTGAACTTTGTCGTGATCGTGTCCAGTATCGCCTTGTTGGTGAAGTGGGCGAAATCACTTACAATATTGGACGATTAAAGGACATGCTGGCAGAAGCGGAAGATTCCTTGAAAGCACTGCGACGTACTCAGCTGACCTTGGAAGATGACATAGACGTAAAAGTCAAATCATTGTTTATTGACAAAGAGCAGAACATGATGCTCCGACAGCAAATAAATCACAAGCTATATTGAAAACACTTAAATTACTACTTTTATGTCAGTAATTATCGTCAAAAGAGTCCAGATTGTAGCATTTAGTATCACTTTGAATTTTCCAGTCATTCTATTAGTTGTAACAACTACATGCTTTATTGGATGTGCTCTTTTTCATAAATCATCATATCCTGATGTTTAGTATTTTTTGCAACTCGTTGATTATACAGCTGCCTATCACTGCTGCCTATGCTTTCGTGGAATTTACAGCTTATGGTATACCGCATTCCGTTCGTCATCCTTCACTCATTTACAGCTGCTGGTGGCAGTGGCAAGTCGAAGGACTTTTGAGTGGGATGTAGCAAAAGACATTTACTTACTGGAGTGAACACAGCACCATGGTCACCAATAAGGCACTGAAAAATTACCAATAACCTCTGCACAGCGGTATGATACACCTCCTACACTGACATCAGAGGCATATCCAATATGATAGATATGTGGGATCTATGGATGTTGCCCTTAACACGTTTGTAGACTGCGGTCTTCAATCTCTTGCGTATGCAAGGTAATCCCCTTTTTGAAGAGATATTCGTCTAATATTTCACTTATAATTACATTTTTAATGGTACAATATTTATACCGGAGCTTTCCAGTCAACAAAAAACTTTTGAGTAATAAAGCCAATATTCAAGAATCCTTAAATAAACCTGGATCGTTTTAAATCAGGTTTTTACTTACCTGCTCTTCAGTATAACACAGCTGCCCATGAAAATAGATGTTTCTATATTCCACCTTCCATGTCGTTTACATTCTGTTTACCCCACCCTTTCCCTCTCATTACCTTTACCTTTACAATACTCATGACCTCTCCCGTGCTTTTGGGAAATCTCGTGGATCAAACTTAAGGAGCGTGGGGTCCGGATCCCCATTCCCCCTTCGGTACCGTTCTGATTGGGAGCTCTTGGTTTGGAGTTATTACCCAGCAAACAAGGTAGGTAACCCCACTTCCATAGGCTATATATAATCCCTGAGGCACCTCATCTCTACCCCGCCTCGATGTGATGCCCTTGTCACTCAAACTGAGGTCTGTTTAGTAGGTGTGTGTATTCGCTGTCAATATGGCGGAAAAAAAGACAGCAGAATTTCGATCTCTTCAAGATATTTTGGAAAAGCGATTGGAGGCAGATGAGTTGGAAGAGGTTAACCGGTTGCTGTATGGAAAGCCAATAAGGTTATCTGAAAATACAAAATTGGATTAATCGCGCATTTGTGTCTTTTTCAGCTATTTAGTGGGAACTGCAATGTCCTCTATGTTGTTGTGGCTGTTGATCATGCACCAAATGTGCTCTAATTACATAGGTTGATTTATGTGCGACCAAGATGATCTTTTATCCTAAAGTTTCATGCGTTAGTATGTTAAAAGTAGAATGTTCTACTGGAGGCAAGATTTACAACTACTTGCAACGGCTGGTGTGTATTAGGCTATTAGTGCGCGCGGAGGACTATACTTACTAGGTTCAAAGCAAAAAGCGCATACCAATCTGGAATTGAGAGTGGCCACGACACTGATATGTGGTGTACAGAAATCTTGAGTTTACTGTACCCTGGCATATTTTAATTAAATTTAGTATGTCATCATCATTGTCGTTGTCATCATTGATTCATTACCGTAGGCTATTTACACTGACAGTTGCTGAGTTACTACTAATTTAAGGCTACAAGCTAGAAATAGGTTACATTTGGAAACAAATGTGTAAATAGTTGTTTTGAAATATGGGCTTACAACAGTTGCTTATTCCATATTGGCATGTGTAGATAACTTGGGATAATTGAAGGTCTTAGTCATCTGTTTTGTCTGGGTAGATGAGCTATAAGTATGTCAATACTGATATTTAGCAGTATCTTCTCTATAATTCATATGGATTCGAACACAACTCATTTTACTAATTGGGCTACTGATTTAACATCATCAGGACTCTCTGTGCACTTCTAAGTATTTAGTATACCCAGATTAATTATGTATGAATACAAAGTAGCACTTATAGAATAACAATTGGCAGGGAATGTACAAATATAATATGATGAGGTTGGCAAAGTAATGAAGTGACTCTACAGGATCAGAGTCACTGGGAAATTTTCATGATACTCATTATATGGCATTGTGATTTCCACTATAGTGACCTTAAACTGCCATCTGGAGCAATTGAAACTGCTATCTCAAAGAAGTTTGCAATTGCTGGTTACAAAATTGATGCAGCTGCTGAGCAACTGAGACAGCCAAGAATTGTGAGGATTGGAGCAATTCAAAATTGCACAATTTTGCCAACTCATGCATCTATATCAGACCAGGTATGCCTATTGCAAGTATTATTTGAAGATGCTTGCCACTGTATTTGCTTTTTGGCATAGATTTGTTATTTGTTGAGTAACTTAAATTGGAAATGTGTTGTGAAATCGGAAATTTGAACTCAGATGATTATGTAAGTACAGTAAATCACAGATAATTATGATTATGATCACACGGGACTGACATATTTTGTGTGGATTACAGGAAATCCAGATTATGTTTAAAATTTTTTCAGTGATACCACCCATTAGTACATGACCCTGTTAAATGTCTATTGTTCTTTGGAGATCACTCCTAGGATGTTGGGGGTACACAGGGTCTTCTTTTAGGGTTCATACAGTCAGGACAAATTAGGAGACAGCCGTTTTTAAGAACAATCAGGAAAAGTCAGGAAATTTTGTTGCAATTCGAGAAAGGTCTGGAAGAAGTCAGGAATTTCTGTCATCCATGCAATCAAATTCTTTGGTGCCCAATAGACAACTCTACACATTGCACAGTGTCTGATATTTTTTGTTTCTGTTTAAGAAAGTAGTTAACCAGAGAGCCTCCTTTTCTTACCAATGTTGGAAAAATGTTTACTTAGTTGTAAAAAATGGATCAGTCACTTCATTTGTAGCATCAGTGGGTCAGGAAAAATGTTATGTATTTCTACAGTCAGGAAAAGCCAGAAAAATTCTAGGCAGGATGCGTTTGAAGCTGGTCTTTGCCTGCAGCAAGAAGCCAGATCAGTAGTTGATTATAACATAGGCTCTAAGTATAGAGTAACACAATGAAGAATACACCTGTGTTTATTAAAGTATTTTTAAATCGTTGATCCGGATTATGGTAAATAGATGACATGTACTTGCACCATATGGACAGAAATACATAGTCTGGTTTATGCTTTTATCTAGACTGGTTTGACAATTATTTTGGTACATTTTAGTAGGAAACTGATTGGACTTGGTAATTCTGTCTGGAATACATCAAAATCCAGATAGATCCAATCTGAATCATGCAAGGTTGACTCTAGTGTGGAAATGATGCTAAAGATGGCAACATGTTCTGTAAATAATTATTTCTATGCCATTTGAATGTATGGCCAGTTGAAAGAATGGGCAAAAAATTGTACATCCACAAAAGGGGATCCTGCAATTCAACATTATTGGGTGTTTGTGGATGGGGAAGGTGGTCAAATTTTTAGTGCTTTTTTGTAGATATCATAAATCTATCACTCCTAACTAAATACATTGCCATAATGGAAGCTTTTCCTGGATACCTTATGACCTAGAAAGTACTGTGAGTGTTGAGAAATATAATTTCCTTGAGTATTTGTCATCATGTTCTCCTTTTCGACTTGAGATATGGATATCAATCTGTTTTGTTATCAGATCAATGCACTTCATAACAGAATCAAGGAGATTGTAGAAGTTGCATCTCAGTGTAATGTAAATATATTGTGTCTACAAGAAGCTTGGAGTAAGTGAATCATATCAAACAGTTCTACATTGAAGAAAGATTTTGTATGTTAAAATAGAATTGTTTCCTTGAAGTGATATGAAGGAAGATTTACAATGTACATTTTCAAACACTAGCTTTTGGTGGCTAACTTTTGGTGGCTAACTTTTGGTGGAGCTTATTGCCTTATAATTGCCCAGAACTTTAACATTATCTATCTTGCAATATTTAAAGCTAAAGATACAATGTATTTGATCATATATTTCCTTGCGTATGAAAGCAATGCTTTAATTTTACAGCTATTGCAAGGGGATAAAAGTATTTTATGGCTTGTCAAAGCTCATTTTCTGCCTTTCATTTTAGCAATGCCATTTGCATTCTGCACAAGAGAAAAGATACCCTGGACTGAATTTGCAGAATCAGCAGAAACTGGTCAAACAACTAAAATGTTGCAGGAGGTAAAAGTTCAAATATATAATGCTTGATTTGTTTTTCTTAAGGTATTCAGTTTGTGTGCTTTTCCATGAATTTGTCTATTGTGTCCCCCACAGACTCCCAGAAGGGAGTGCAATATGTGTGACCTTAAGCTACTGTCCAGAAGCCAATTCTGGTAAAATTATCATTTTGTAGGTTGTACTATACATATTTCTCAAGTCCTAATAACCTCCCTGTAGAATAGTATTTAGGTTTCCCCCTTGTTTGTGACTCATTTATTTTCTTTGCTTAGCCATTTGTATGCTTCTGTCTAACAGCTTGCAAAAAAGTATAACATGGTTATAGTATCACCAATACTTGAAAGAGATGAAGCATACCAAGATATCCTTTGGAATACTGCTGGTAAGGAGCACCTTATCCCCATAAAGTAAAGAATTTTTCTAAGCATTTCTTCATTCCACCCTTTACCAAAGCAGTGTCTTTCCTATCAGCATTGTCTAGATCCTTATATTAGGCCTTGAACCTAGCAAAGTAGTCAAATGTAAATTTGTGTTGGGCTTCCTATCATATTAAGTACTTTAGTAAAACATGTCATGAATTTAGTTTGTGCTTTCCAGCTCTGTTGTGTTATGTATTAAGGCACAAATATAGTATACCCCAGAGTGAGAATTTCTTTCTAATCCATTCCCAAGTAGAAATAATGAAAAGAACTGATAAAGTATGATGAAGAACTGATCAAATTTCATAAGTATAGCATTTAAACCCAATAAATTGTAGTGATTTAAAATGATTTGAAGTGATCTAGAAGTGATTTAGCAGTGATTCATCAATGATTTGTATACCTATTTGCAGTTGTTATATCAAATTCTGGAAAAGTGATTGGCAAATCAAGAAAGAATCACATTCCAAGAGTGGGAGATTTTAATGAGGTAGATATATTTTATTTCAGTATATGCATTATTAACTCACTAAAGCTGCAGGTCCAACAAAATAGGGAGGGTAGAATAATATTTATTAAAAATGGAAGGTTGCAACATTCAAAATTGCAGTTGCCACTTTCCAATCCCACTTGATCTGAAGCTCTAATCCTTATTGGTCCTAGTTTTGCACCTATGCATTCCCCAGCTTCTACAACTTGTACAGAGTTACTATGAACAGACAGTTTATTTACAGTTGCATTTACAGTTACAACTGTTTCTTTCTAAATTTTAATAGACAAATCACTACATAGTTTCTCACTGCTGTTGCATTACAACATCTCTACTAGTTTTTCTATGAGATGTTTCCCCATTTTCTAACTTAAAGGACAAAAGTTTTCTTTTCAGATAATTTTTGTTTCTCATCTTAGTCAACATATTACATGGAAAGCAATCTTGGTCATCCAGTTTTTGAAACAGCATTTGGTATGCTTTTGTAAAGTTTGATAGAAAGAGGAATTAGTTCATATTTTATGAGATATTAGTTAGAATTAAACAAATATTATATCTCATCCTTTTTGCTGCATCTTTGTCGCTCTTGATGCAACATCCCTAGATTTTTTTCTCTTGTTGTTGTCATATTGACTCTACTCATGTCTTGAGTCTCTAGGGAGTGCTTGATTGTTAAAAGCTTAACACACCATTTGCTGAATGTTTTGTCACTGATAGATATACTTTGGCTATCCAGGGGTGATGTAGGGGTGAGTTTGTGGGGTAATAGGCAAAGTTTTTCCAACAGGTTTCCTTAATTACCGCCTTTAACAAATGGCAACTAAAGTACAAGAATTTCAGGCAAAGTAGAAAGTCTCAATTTCTGACAGAGTTTGTACTATGGAGCTATAGCCCCCCTGCTCCCAGTCTCTTCGCCATTTTCCTATCTATAATCGGGAGTCATTTGAAAATTATATACCAGTGAGGGAATTGGGAGTATGCGTTTTTTGGAGCAAGTTGCTATAGAATGTTTATGGGCGTGGAGTGTCACGTTACAATAGTTACGTAGCATTAAAAAATTATTGCAATATTTCTACTTGTCAATCAACAAGTGCAAATTGTAATGCTTCTACACCGGGGGATATTATGTGAAATAGTTGTGTATGTTGTGTACAAGATGGAGTAGACTCCGATCGACGGTGGCTATGTCGAGGAATATGAACTTTTCAGATATCGCTATTGCTCACCGTACGGCTGGAGCATCATGTTTTGATAGCGAAGTTGCCACAATTCGGTCATAAAAGATTGAGGACTGAGTCCATCATACAATCTATGATTCTTTAAGCTGGCAATCAAAGCATAGCAATCTGAGTAAATGGGAAGTTACTTTTGAGAATTTAATCCTCCCAAGGTGTGCAAGAGAGTTTAAAGATTACTACCAAATTAGATATGGTGCTATTTGTATTATATCAAATTTTTAGCATTCTATTCTATAATTTATTGCATTGTATGTTATTACTTCATATTGTATTATATTATATTCTATGTTACGCCAAATTTCATCAGTTATGCGCTACCATATATTTTCATGCTATAAGACATCAATAAAAGCTCATAAACTTGTCTCATGTAGGGATCTCTGATACGAATATAGCGTAGCAACCAGGGGGTGTAAACTCGAGTGTGGCAACCTGGTAATTAGGAGGTGGTAGGGCATCAGAAGGACATTTTTGCCCCATTCGCACTGCTCCGTCTTTATACATGAAAGGAGAGAAAGATATCCGTTTTGTAAAACCGTTCATACTACTACGAACAACAACACACAAAATGGAGATTTTTGAAAATGCTCTTCAATGTGGATATTTGCAAAAACTGATGTTTTCTCCTCCATTTATGTGAGTAGTGTGAACACACAAAAACGGATATTTTATCTCCATTTTTGTACAAAAACGAAGGGGTGTGAGTGAGTGACAGATGTCTACAAAACGTATAAGTTTAAAAACGGAGTAGTGTCAACGGGGAATTTTTTCGCTATGTACTTTCTGAATGACCCATTAATCTGTTTTCAGTTAAGTATTCGGGATACCTAACCCCCCTCCCCTTCACTAATAGTTTCATGCATTTTGGGTGTACCAGTCTATTATGCACGTCTCTAGTATTCTATGTGAGGTAGATGTTCATAGAGATATTTATATTGTTACGGCAATCTGTTTTTTGCTTCAAAGGTAGGATCGCAATCAATATTTGCTATGGACGACACCACCCTCTTAACTGGCTGATGTTTGCTCTTAATGGAGCAGAAATCGTGTTCAACCCATCTGCAACTGTCGGAGCTTTAAGGTTTTTTGTACTTCTTATTAGCATTTGAATTTCCAGTTCTATACCTCTGATGGATTTTTGACATGCAGTTCTACAGAAATTGTGTAGTTCTGAAAGCATTGTGTGCAGTTATACAGAAAGATCCGTGCTTATTCCAGGTCTATTGGCACAGATTCCCGTTGAAGTAGAGCGGTACATATAACTTTATTTCCCATAACAATGGCTACGAAACGCAGGATTTCAGCTGCTATCTGTGTCTTCGGGTGCAGTTTTTTCATACTTCTGAGTAATGCAATTTATTCCTTAAACACAGTAACCGCAAGAATACCGAGTAATGTATCACTCGCAGAAAATTGTACGAGATTTTTGTGATATTTTATGACTTTAAATATAATTTTGTGATTTTCATTATTTTTGTGGCTTTGCTGGGATTTTTATGATTTTGCTGTGATTCTATGTTATTGATTAATTGAATGTTTGTGACTTGTTGTTACTTTTTGACAAAGTTTGCGGGATTTCTCCTAGCGATGTACCCCTTTGGGCATATTGTGCAGCTCTAGACTTTTCATGAGAAGCCCCGAGAGTTCTTGTACTCTTCCAATTCCCCGTCACTAGCCTACATCTCATTGCCATGGTTGTCAATTTTCTGTGTATAAACGCACACGACTGTGTTTAATTTCCCAGTACGACGAAGAGAGCAATAAAAATTCTGTGTATATTAACGTTAGACTAATCTATATTATACGTCGGCTCGCACTGACAAATCCAGTATTTAATCAACGTTTGACAAATCAAATGCGTGTTCGCTCGTTATTATGGTGGAGAAATATTTGAGTTGAAAATCGAAGCATCCCTATTTGTATAGGCTTTATGGTAGCAAGTTATATGGATTAATTGAAAGTTTAAAAGCCAAGAGTTTTTAAGACTAGTATGTAACATGGATTAGTCTAGTTTTAATATTCAGAGAGTGTTTATTATCATCTCCCACTTTTGGAGGCTACTGAAATATGTCTAATTTGATATTTAATCTAATCGTTCACGGTCTTCGTATTTGAACTTTTGGACTATTTCTTATAATGCAGGCCTTTGAATCTTTTTTCTTCATCGTTGTCATGGGGCCGTATTTTTATTTTTCTTGGTTGTAGCGAACCATTATGGCCCATAGAAGCCCGTTGTGCAGCAATTGCGAACGGTTATTTCACTGTGGGGATCAATAGAGTTGGAACGGTAAGAGAGGGACAGCCCTTGTATATGAAAAACTATTTTCAATTTGTTTGGATAGAACTTTTAATGTTGCCTTATCACACTAGACCCTTTACTCACAGAGAATTTTTAGGGTTGTCATTTTTCAATTAACTGGTGTAAATTTTGCTTAAATTTTCTTGCACTGTTATTTTGTTAAGCTTTTCTAGCCTTAGCGTAAGGATATTCATCATATGCTAGAGCCACTTAAGTAACTTCTGAACTGTCATGAAACGTTATCATATCTCTCCTCGAGTTGATAAAGTTGACAATATGCAACATGATCATAAGTTCTCCTATATCATTATAAAGTCCATTATTTTTCAAACGATGATTCACACTTTTATAGGAAGAGTTTCCAAATGAATTCACATCGGGGGATGGAAAAGAAGGTAGTTCTCTACATTATTTCTTTTTAATTATGAAAGTGAATTAATATTTTAAATAGACAAATATTCCATTATGAGTTGATTGTTTTTAATTATTATTTTTATTCTTAGTTTTCTTCATGTGGATTTTTGTTGATGGTGCATGAGGACTTTTTAAATTTCTGTTCATTTCATATTTTTCTTGTATATTTTTCTTATACCTTTCTTCGTCTTGCAGCTCACAAGCATTTTGGACATTTTTACGGTATGGGTAGTCCCTTCTATACGTGTAATCATGCATTTCAGTTATACCATTTCACATAGATAATTTATTTTGGTAGAGAACAGTACAGGACTAGACTTGAAATGGTGATGGAATAGCAGAGGCTTCTCCTTTCCAGATTATTGATAAGTACTTGTGCTTGGTCAAGATTGCATAGCCAACAAACGTTTGAGAGCTCTGATCAGATGTATTTTCTCCCAACCTAATTGACCAATCATCATGTATGATTCCGACCACGCATGCGTGACACAGCGAAATTTAGACCCATTTTGGATGATGATTGGTCAATTGGATTGGGAGAAAATAGACCTGATAAGACCTCTCAAACCTTTGGCGGCTATACTGGTCAAGATGTTTCCTGAAAACTTTGGTTGGTGATACGCTTCTAACCTACTGAGATGGGCATCAGTGATGTGGGTCTTATAATAAACTCATGTAAATTAATTTCAAGGTATTTCTGGCTCATATTATCCTGTCATCTCAACTGTTTCTGATGATAATTTTATTATCCACAGGGTCAAGTTATGTTGCATCCCCTGATGGCTCTCGAACCAAGGTACTGATTTTCTATAACATATTATTTGCCTCGCTTTGTTGTTGTTGTTGCTATTATTTTTATTATTACTATTATTTGTGGTGGTGGTGAAGGGGATGTCTTCTTATTTCAACTCGAGCACACTCTATAAGAACATTGAGGTTCGATTTGCCAAAAAGTATGAACACTGCTTGAACATGCTCCACTCATCAGATGAGAATGTTCATAAGCACTCAGCTACTCACAATCTTTTGGCAAGCAAATTCTAATGGGGCTGCTAATAAACATCAACATTCATTGCTTTATTTTGAATAGTAGCCCCCGGCCGAATGTCTTAGAAACTGCATTCTGCATGCGGTTTCTCAAATATTTGCAGAAAATCACTCTTGAAGTAAGAAAGAGTTTAAGAACAGTTAAATCTACGATTGTAATCAGAAAAAATAAAACATTGAGTCTCGGCAAAAGTTATCTGGTTGATCTTTTGTTTTTGAGCTGTTTGAACTTTAATTAAATTAAAATCCCATCTTGAAGAAATTAAATGTGGGATACTGGAATGATGTAGAGATTTCATCATATGATCATTTGACTTATCTATGTTGGTGACATGGTGACAGGTGATTTCAAGATGGTTTTGTCGTTGCTTATGAGCAACAAGTCCAGGTTTTTGTACAGAACATTCCATTTTCCATTGCAGCATTCCCACTCCAGACCTCATTTTTCAAGTTTAATAGATAGGTTAAGCCCCAACGTTTAACATAATAGAATTAGCTCAGATGTGATAAAGTTGTTTAAATCTTAAGTATTCCATTCTTAATAACAACTTTAAAAATTCTTACGATATTTTGAATCTTAAGGTACCCACATAATTATTGCAAAATATCCATGGGTGCTCAACACTTAGCTTAACTTGTTAAGCCTTTTGTCATTTAAAATTTTCATTGTTGACAAAGCGGATAGAGACAATTTGAATTGGCCATTTATCAGGCTGGCTTTTGATTCTTGAGGAGTATTCATCGTTATCAGATCCATGGCTTCAACTGTCTTTTTGTTACTTACTTCTTAATTTGCACCTTAGGGTTTGCCAAGGAATGAAGATGGTCTGCTTGTCACTGAGGTCGATTTGAATTTATGCCGACAAGTGAGAGACAAGTGGGGATTCCAGGTACAGCATTTAATACTGTTTTCATCAATTCTTTGATAGGCAAATGAATGCTATTATTCTTTTAGCAGGGTCACTACTACCGAGACGGGGGCTAACTGGGGAAAACTCCAAGGGCTTTGACCCGATATGAGCCCGGGGAAAGTTTGCTAAAACTGGACAATTGCAGTCAAGATGCTTGTTAGGCGCTCCATCATTAGGAGTTGTCTCTCACTAAACTTGTTGTTTTTGCTGATATTTTTATGACTCTGAAGCTACCTATTTTCATATGAATAGTATTCCTCTGAAGACAGGCAGCTTCAGGGTCATAAAACAATATATATGAGATGCAATAGAACAAGTTCCTATTACAGCCTACTGGCCAAATGCTGCCGTCAGTCCAGGTTTTATAGGCCCGCAGCAAGTTCTGAAAATTTGATCAAATATAGATCCGTTGAAAAAGAGATCATAATATTTTCAGCCTCCTTCCTGGTGAATGCAGAAGAGGTGAAAGATACTTTGCAGTTAGAACTTATACATTTCAGTAAGACAACGTTCTGTAATGTCAACATTAGCTTCTCTCCTTCCTTAACTTCTATCAGAGTCTGGATAATGGCATGTGTCCTCCGGTGAGAACAATGCAAAAAGATTAGTAAACCTAATTTGCTGATCATACATTTGTGCACTGACATTTTCTTTCTTAAATCTGAACAAAACCCGGACTGAAAACCTGAATGGTGGAAATCCATCTTTGTGAAATCCTTCATATCTCAACCACCAAAATTGTTCATGAACTGTCAGCCATTCTTTAGTCCAATGCACAACATTATTGTTCTCACTTCGGAAGATTTCCTTCAGACCATAAAAATACATGCATTTCCAATTATTACTTATTCTATTTTAATTTTGGCAATGCACAGTGTACTCACGTGTCAATATACTACATGTAATGTGTGCCCCGTCTCCATGTTAGTTGTTCTGTATTAGGCCCTCACTAAGAGAACTTTGGACACCCCTGTAATAGAAGCTTAGCGAAAGACAAGTACCAACGATTGACCGTCCAAAACAAGGGTATTGAAAATGAAATCTGTACTACCAGCATTGGTTTCATCTGCAGGTTTGAGTTGAAATGCCTTCATATTGCTAGTGACTTCGCTTACACAAATGAAACAATTTCAAATTTTGTAAAACTTTGAAGTTGATTGAATCCAGCACATAGCAATTTTTGAGACCCACAAGGGCCTGTGCTGTTTATATCCCTGGGACCAGAGCTGGCTGTCGACTGTTATGTGCAGTGTAGCACTGTGGAACTGTGGACCTGTGGAGATAGTCTATCCCAGTTGTTCCCGTACTTTTCAAATTATTGTACCTGGTCGTCCCTTACAACATGCTTTTTCGAGTAAGTTGTTCCCTGCAAAGATAGATATATATTTTGATAAATATGCTTTCATGGAAAGCAAATATCAGCAGTGATACAGGTAAATTAAGCAACGAGTCGAACAAGCGTTGGTAACCTCTTGCGCTCTACTGAAACCCTTCACAGTCCCCATTATACCCTTTGTGGTCCCCCGAAGGACCACGGACCTTTGCTGAAAAGTTTGTTTTGATGGAAAAACTAAGAGGATGACCTTCGTTCTTGTCAACTGTCTTTCCATCTTGCAAATGTATCTCTTAAAGCAAATAAGCAAGCAATTAATTAGTAGCAATCTGCAAGGAGAAGCAGACAGTTCTCGAATTATTTTCATTCTCAGATTCAATCGATTTGCCAAAAAATTAAACACATAATAACAGATATAATCAGCCATAGGAGCCAGGCCTAAATTTTGTCGGCAAATTGTAGGCCCCACACCCCCCCCCCCAAAGAATATTTCTAAGAACGGTCCTGTCAGTGGTTGTTTTTATCGGTTTCTATGGTCATGTAAAATCAGCGAACGCTGTAAGTTCATGCACCACGACCTCCTCCATAAGCCACTAGCTTTAACTTTCCCATGGATGGACAATAATGAGTCAAGTTGCACTATTGTAATGCCCGGTGATCAGACGTAAGAGGAACTCATCAGAGATTATTATTTATGCTTCACGTCATAATGTGAGAAAGAAATAGGTGTTGTTACCTTGTGACGTAGATTGATTTACCAAATACGTTCATTTCATCAGACCAGGAATATTCCCTTTGAATTGCTATTCCTATCTTTTAATTACTTCCTGCCAGAAACTGCTTATAAAGTTCCATCAATGCCCTTGTGTGGAATGATGTGTAATTTTCTGACTACACCCAGGTTAACCCGTTGTTAATATTCAAGATTTGCAAATTGAGCGATATGGATAAGAATAAGAAATATTGTTTGATTGTGTCCTAATACCCTCATTTTGCGGCAGGCATAGTTGGCTTTCCTCCTAAAGCTTAACCTCGGTTATCCTAACCTCCAGGGGACCGAAGTAATCAATTTGAATAACCGCACTTTCCAAATTATTGGAGTTTGGTAGACTGTGGGAGTTTCTTCAGCGAGGTTGAAGTGATGTCGACCGACATATTGCTCGAATAAACAGGGAAGTCGGATAACCCAGTGTTTGGCTTGCTGAGGTTCAACTGGTCAACTATTGCAAACATAAAGCCGTGTATTATCTTGTTCACTGAAATTTCAGTTCATTTGTCCGAAGCCTTAACCAGTTCCTTGTTCATATTGTATAAAAGCATCATAGTCAAGCAAGAAAAGGTGAGGATATGAAACCCTCTTTGGAATGCAGAATTTTGGCAGCGATTTCTACAAGACAATGTCCAAGAAGATGTTGTTGATATAATACATTGATGTCACAGAAAAATTAATAAGGAGCCAGGCCACACACTACATACTTAATATGCATTGGTTTATTCAGCATATATTTAGTCTATGGTTTGAAATGAATGATAGAACCTCGGTGCAAGTTAATGAATCCTACATCAAGGTATCATGGTATTGTTCTGACGAGCCATGCCATAGAGGTGTAGGAGATATATTAATAGGTGTCAGGCCCAGGTCATACGGCGTATTCCACGGATTCGGCACACGTAAAATCATGCTTCTGGCTTGATTAAATGGGAGTTCCTTATTGCAGCCGATTTCAATGATTAGATAAGACAGATTTGGTCCAATCTAATCATGCAATACGACTTAAATTTGATTTTGTGTCAAATGGCGTGTTTTTCGTGTAGAGTGAAATGCATAAATTGTATATAATTAATTTTCCATTAATATAGCTGTAGAGCATGTACAGTAGGCCAAACTTGCTCCATGGAAGTGCTTTTTGGGACAGCAGGAGAGTTCATGCCTAGGAAAAGTAGCATAACTATATATCTGTGATTCTTTGTGGAAGCAGAGAGAGATCGTAATGGGGTGCCTAGCGGGCAACTTTGTTAATAGCAGAGAAGTTTTTGAGACTGTTGTATGATATACGTAATGAAGATAAGACAGTGGTCAGGTGTATAGTAGGGTAAACTGGTTAAAGATGCTTCTGCTTAGAGATCTCAAACTTCCTGATCATCTTTCCGTTAAGCCCATTTCTGCTGACTACATTTTTCACTGTGTCTTTAACGTAGAACCCTTCTTTAGACACTTTCGGCTCATTTCAATCAACAGTTCCTAATGTGTGATTTCTTTGTATTGAACAGATGACGCAAAGATTATCTTTCTATGCTGATTGCCTGAACGAAGCGGTGAGTGAAGACTTCGAGCCGAACATCATCAAAGAGCACTAATACTACATTTTATATTTTATACATGGATTCCTTATCTATCAGATGTCATTTCCCAGATTCTTCCCGAATTATCATATCCATTTCACATTGATATTTCTCTATCCATTAAGTCTCGTATAAGTATTTATCAGTACCGAACAAACGGGGGAGAGGGTCTCGATAAACAAGGAGGTGAGCATTTTCTAAAATGCAGTAAGCAGAGAGTCTTAATAAGCGGAGGGATGGGAGTTTTTTGTAGGGTACTGGATAAAAGTCTGAAGTTACAGCAATGACACAGTTTCAGCAAACTTTGCCATAACTTCAAGCTCAAAATATGGATAATTATAGATTTATCTCCAGGTATACCGTCTCGCAGAAGAATTAACTTTTTAAATTGTCGCCAGGAGCATAGCCTCCAGATGGTTGAGAACTCTGATAATGTCCATTTTCTCCCAACCTAATTGACCAGTCATCTTGCAGAATGGGCCTAGCCTTAGCATGTGTGGGCATAATACTGCATGATTATTGGTCAATTAGGTTGGGAGAGCAAGGGGGAAAAATGTTTTGAGCCAATCAGCTCATTTGTTTACAGCCTCATTTACCAATCAAAACGCGTACAAGACAATAGAAATTTGAGAGAAGATGATATTTGATCAGTTTCAAAAACAAAGATGGCGTCACAGGCCTTTTGCTGTATAAAAAACACCTCAAACGAAAATTTGGTGTTGCACGCGATATTTCTCTTTTTCGGGCAGATTTTTACATTTTCTGGTAGAAGGAAGATTCTTCTAAAATTCTACCGCTTCCCTTTTCAAAATATTACTGCAAACAGGAGATATCTGGTCCTATAGTTAGCGGAATTTTTGCAGTATCTTCGCCTTGGACTCACCTTTGTAAGAACTGCTGAGTCGGCCTCCCCTAATCCATAGTCACGTATACTGATTTCAAGCTTATAGACATATTCCTAAGCTATTTTTTCTTCTACATTTCATTCTACCATACTCCCTGTATGTCCCTAGTTTCTTTATGCCAGTCTCCAAAAATTGAGGGATTAGTGAGCTTACCCCCAACCATTGAGGGATTAAGGAACACAGAAATCGTTTAGTTACACCTTTTGCATTACATGACATTTGAGTATTTGTTGTTATGCAAAGAATATGCATATTTAAGTATTATTTGACACATCTGTTGTCAAATTACATTTTAATTGCTCTTTCTTTAGTAATTTCTGTAGACACAAACAGCAACTGTTGATAATATGCTGGGGTCTTCCACCTCTATCTGCTTCCAGAGATTTATAAACTCTTAGAACGTTACCAAGTCCGTGAGCTCTCAGATTAATAACTTTACTGTCTTCATCGTTTTCAATCCAGGAGCTATGATACGGGTTTTGACACGTTTTCGCGAATTTTGGCATCTTGTTTCAGGCCTGAACCAGAGTAATTTGGAGAACTTTCACTTCCGACTGACGACAGCTTGAATTTCCCGCCAAAAAAGTTCAGGACGTATAATGCGAAGGACGAAAGTTTTTTTGGACGAAGGAGTCCCGTATCTGCCTCGGTAAATCGCAACAATACTTTGCCACAAAGTATTTCATTGCTATGAGTAAATAGTGTTAAGGTCATGGTGGGATTGGTAGGAAGAATGTAGTGGAATGCATTTGAAACGTGGAAGGGGAAGGCCCGTCTGTCAGGAGAGTCCAAGGCGAAGATACTGCAAAAATTCCGCTAACTATAGGACCAGATATCTCCTGTTTGCAGTAATATTTTGAAAAGGGAAGCGGTAGAATTTTAGAAGAATCTTCCTTCTACCAGAAAATGTAAAAATCTGCCCGAAAAAGAGAAATATCGCGTGCAACACCAAATTTTTGTGTGAGGTGTTTTTTATACAGCAAAAAGCCTGTGACGCCATCTTTGTTTTTGAAACTGATCAAATATCATCTTCTCTCAAATTTCTATTGTCTTGTACGCGTTTTGATTGGTAAATGAGGCTGTAAACAAATGAGCTGATTGGCTCAAAACATTTTTCCCCCTTGCTGGTTGGGAGAAAATAGACCTTACAGAGCTCTCAAACATTTGGCGGCTATGCTGTCGCCAGGATTATTGGCAAGAAAAATCTCTTTGTTAATTCTAGGGGAAATCCAACCCCTAACTTCTGTTGTATTCAATTCTTTGAGCTCATTACTCTGTTTTCTCGAGAAAGCTGTGGAAATTTCTTTCGCCAGCGAATTTTTTGATGATCGTTAATATCAATTGGTTAACGGAATTTGTGGGTAGTAAGTCAAACCATGATACAATAACTATGCCCGGTATTTCTTGAGAACTACTCACGTTCCGGTAGGTTTACCAGCCTCGTGACCAATGAGTAGCTATTCGGTAAGGTCAGGCAAACCAACAAGTGGCTTTCCAATTGAATGAAAAGTGACCTCGTTTCTGCTATGGTGGTCACAAAGTCATTGGCTGCTGCTGCTTTTGGTGGCTTACCAAGAGTCCATTATGCACAGTTTGTTACGGGAGATTGCCCTACAACGAAATGAGTGACTGTGTAGAGAGTATATTGAATAGATTGTGTAGAAGCGATCTCTGATACGAGGCGGGGCCTGCGAACATGCGTCTTTTTTTGAAAGGTTGAAACCAGCCATATGTTTTCTACTATTGGAAACCAGCCATATACCATACTATTTGAATGTGCAAAACAGCGTTTTAATCCATTGATGATTTAGTATAGCGAAAACTGTGCCTAATTAGTGTCTTAATTGGAATTATAACACAGTTTTTCCATGGTCAAGACTTTTTTCTTTATCCTTGTGTCTAGTTCAGATGGTATGGAGAAGCTAAGATATTGCTCTTACTGCTCGGTTCTCAAATGTGGCTATTAAACAATGCTTTTGGCACCGAAGATCCTACTTGCCAATGGGCTTATAACTATGAGCATAGAGTCTTTATTTTCTTATAGAGTGCCATAATAGGACTTCGTTTTGAGTGCTATTGCTGAAATTGTGCAGATTAAAGAGTTGTTTAGGGGTTTCGTCTGCCTGCTTCCTTGCAATTAAAAGATTCGTTTTTGAGCTTTGTACTTTTGATTTATTCAGCATTTTTTCTTTTGAGCCACAAATTGGGCCCAAAAGTAATGTTGCCATATTTCCTCGAGTTACTCCCTTGGGAGCCTATTTATTTTGAAGGGAATCTTATAAGAGAAGACCTTTTAGGAGGGTGGGCCTATAGTATAATTTCTGCAACATGCCAAGTAAAATGTCCATTTTCAAACTCCTTTTTTCATAATCATATTAGACTAGTTTACATATAAGGATCATCCTACAACAATGCTTTCATCATCTTTTCTAATGGGGGTCTATTCGAAGGGCCCACAGGATTCCTAGATGCAGTTTTTTATGATACACTGAAATTTTGAAAGCTGCTTGTAAATCACATGAATTGATGTTTTAGCGCAGATCATTTTGTAGTTTTCTGGACTTTCCTGTTTTGTGTATATTCATCTGAGCACATTTTGCCACCAGCTACTCATGAGAAGTATGGGTTTATCCTTCTAAGAACCAGGTTGCGAACAAAGAGTCAACTCACGTATGACAATCAGGTGAAAAAGCGTAGTAAACTCCTTTTTCTTTTAGCAATTTAGCGATATCTCTCATCTCTCTTAGAAATTGGACGATTTTTCCCACCTCCCATTGAGATCTGCCGATTTCTCCCAGTTAAAATTCACCATTCCCTTATACAATTTTGATCAGCCCCCCTTAGCAGTGCGCATTGAGGCATTTTGCTGATAGAGGTGTCAGCTGCAAAGAAACGTCCATTACTAATGAGGATCTATATCAGAGGCATCGTGTCGCCTTTTATTGATGGACTAAGTGTTTAGATCCTAAACTTTAGAATCATATAAATAACACTTTTTAAATTCCTTCAGGCTGTAAGTTGCATCATTGCTTTGAATGTTCATATAAAACTCTTTCTATCCTTTGTACAAAATGGAACCATGCAGGTTACAGAGAAGCTCTAGCTATTGGCCACACCCCTCATCAATTTGAGTTTAAATTCACTTCACAGTTCCCAAACGTTCCCTGATTTAAGCTGGTCATGGAGAAGTAGTTATTTGGAATCTTGAAGGACGTCTGTGAAAGGAAATAATTGTTCCGATATAGAGTTTTGCAGGGAAAATCAGTAATTGTCTAAATTCAAAGCAGTTCTATAGAAAACCATCACTATAGCTTTAAAACACACTAGTAATGATCATTAAACCTAAACTTCTCCGGGACCTGCTCAAGAATTTGCTATTTATTGGAGAGGATTCCGTGTATTGTGTCTTCAAAGAAATTAATAGACTTGATCATAAAAAAAAGTATATTGTTTTCATTAAACATTTCTATAAAGAATATGGCTCAAAGCCTCGTTCTATAAGTTCCTTATTTTTGGACCTCTTTTTACCACATTTTAGTACTAAAAGTTCCTTATTGATACCTTAATCTTAACTGCACATTATAGATGTTCGTTGTTAAGGTAGTGCGCTATGGACACTGCAAGTTTCAACGGAAATGCGCCCGCGATCCACGAGTTACGAGAATTACACACAATTTACAATTTATGGGAAATTTGCTTCTTAATTGTCCATTGTTTGCATTGATAAGAATATTTGAAATTGGAAAATTCTTTGGGAACTTTGTCTGTAGCAGTCCGTATTTTATTTTTAGCTTTCTATATATAGGTTCCTTGTTGAATGGTTCTTAAGAAGATAAACGAGCGGCGTGAATTTTTCAACTAAATATATCATAGTATTGCTATTACGAGAGGTTTTATCCAAGGAGGCATTTGCTTTTGCAAATATTTCATACAATCGGCACCGCAACCAGTAACCATAGGTCAAGGGTTAATAGCGGTTCTACCGGACGTCAGTTCAGACTGACCAGCGTTAGGCTTGGCCAGAAAGCAGGTGTTGGATTGCCCACTGCTAATTGCATAGTTTGGGAGCGTGCCGTAGAAGAACAAATAAGTGGCCTTTTCGGAACTTTCGGTATATCAAAAAGACAACTGTTGCATATTGTGTTGCTTTGCTCCCATACCAAACTTGCCCATTGAAGATTGCTCATGGTTACTAGCACTTTGGACAACGTGCCGTGACCTCAGATATGGCTGATTGTCTTTGCCACACGTATCTTTTATCAGGACCACTCTAGTATGAAGCCATATGTAGAAGATCAAAAGCTTTGAGGAACTTGCACTGCGTAAAATAACATTTCCAAGTAATGTTTCAATTTCGAATATTTTATCACTGCGAGCATCGAGAATTAGGAAGCAAAATGGGCATGAATTGTTTGTATCCATGTAGCAGGAACTTCGTAGGTGGGTTTGCGTTAAAAGTCCAATGTTTATAGTGTCCTGCTTTTACATTGAACACTTAAATACCAATGCTTCCAAACGAATTATTTTCACATCTGTTACAATTTTAAACACCTGGAAATGGTTCTAACTGAGATCAATTGACTGGAAATTGAAGTCAAACAGAGTATTCTTGCTTCATTTGAGCTAGAACCATTTATCACATTCAGTGAGTACAGAGTGGGAAGTAATTTGTCTCACAAAAGCTGACTTGTTAGTGTTGGAATAAAGGGAATCTCCCCCTCTATATAGGGTCTAATTTTCAACGAGTGAACTAGCTTAGTTGAGAAATCAGTTTAGGCCACCGCGTCTCCTCCATACACTTAACTATGGACAATCAAGGTGAGTGGTTTCACCCATTATACCATCTTTTCACGTACAAATTCCATGCATATGGCTCTTCTGTTTATCACAACAAGTGCACCTGGTCCCGTAGGGCTTGCTTTTATCATTGAAAGAGTAGCTTTGCATAGTTAATAAGCGTGAATTCAGTTCCGTTGAAGTGCAGTGTGTTTAAATGCATGCGCAGGTACTAACGATCTTTCCTTCCAATAGTAGCACCTCGCATGTAAAGTGAGCAGGTCAGGCTCTGCCAACTGATCTTTAGCAACAATTTCATGTACATATTACAATCTTGCCTGCCTCACGTAGAGTAGTAGAGTCTATCAATCGATGGCCTATGTTCTGGGAATATCCTTGCGAGCATTGTGATAAGATATTTTATTGCAGTGCTTACGATTCCAGCAAAGGAAACGATTGAGTTGATGAACCTGGCTTGCCTGCTGGAAACAGTTGTTTTGCTTTAGATAGTTAGCTGTTACACAGATGCCTACAAGATTGAGTGAAGGTATATACACTTTTTTTGTAAAGTTTTCAACCTCTTCGGTAAAGAGATCGTCCATGTAGTAATTACTATATATGTATTTGTTAGATGTTGTTTTTACCGCACCAGTGCTGAGATATGCAAGGAATTTCAGCAATTCAACATGCATATCTAGGCCGAGCACGACCTCTTGTCCCCTTAAATAGCAGCTAAACATTTCATTGCTTATTTAGACGATTTGTCGCCTTAAATCCTCTGAATAAAGAGACAGCTTATACTATCCTTGTTACGGTAGACTTCAACTTCCATAAGAACTCTCCTCGTTTTAAAAAGTACAATATACTCGTGAGTCAAATAAGTGTTTTGGTGAAGGCAGAGAATTGCTTGTAATAACTCGTCCCAAGCGAACAATCAGAGAACTTAGATTTCAATAAACGGCAAGCTAATGGCCGTACCCAAGGGAATATACGTAGGTACCAGTTTCACCTTCTAGACCCCTCTATAGGTTAGGCCACTGCTGTTTACTCCTAGCGTCGTTCTTTGTGTAATCACAATAGCATTTTGTATGCCCCAATAGCGCGGGTGCAGCTGTTCCAGGTTGGTTCTTCCTTTAGGGAGAGTTACAGATGGATTGGGCTTTAAGCATGCACTGTAACTTATGCGCTACTTTTACTGTTTATATGTACAGTAGAATAAGATTCTATAGAAACATGTATTTCAGTGTATTTCTATGTTGTGCTTGTGTAGTGCAGTGCTACACAAACTCAACCATTCATGCTAGGGAAGTCTTAAGGAAGAGTAATGAATTCACGAAAGAGCTAAGAAAGTGTCCGCAATGGGCGCAAAAAACTCACTTATCAAAAACGTGTACTTATATATATATATATATATATATATATATATATATATATATATATATATATATATATATATATATATATATATATATATATATATATATATAAATAGAAGGAATAAACCACAAATATACTATCCTTTCAGTGAACAATCTTCATGAGTACTGATGAAGATTCTAATCGAAACGTTTACTGTTCACTGAAAGGGTAGTATATTTGTGGTTTATTCTTTTTATATAATTTATATACGTTGTGGATGCGGACCCAGGAAAAATTTACACTTGAATGTAAAAAAGAGGGGAGCAACATTTCTCGGGAAAAAGTTCTGCCAAAAGCTCCCTTCTACCAGTAGCACCGTGCCTGATGGATGAAGAACGAAACAATTTTGGCAACACAACCATGTAGTGTGCCCGCGAATAAATCAACAAATAAGTGAAGAAGTCAAATTCAAAGCTTTAACACAGATACAATATTATTTTTCTATTTGAATCTCGCTTTCGTACGAGAGATAAGCAAGCCCACATTCATTGGTTGCCTTTACTAAGAGGCGTATGGGAGAATTAATTCTGTCCAAAACAGAACTTTTATGAATAGCAGACGATGGTGAACGAGGAGGAATATTAAAAGGGGATTAATTGAGTCAATCCATGGTGTGCTTGCTTTCTAAGTGCTGCTATGAAACATTTTATGTGGCAGTATGTGTACAAGCGAGCATAATATGACAAATGCAAAAACGAAGCAAAAAATATCGGAATTCACTACTGTATTTGTCTAGGGAAGCACTGAAGCAGATTTCAGAACTCTAGGGGGGCGATACCTCCAGGCCCCCCTTGGCTACTGGCCTGACGCGGCATCAGTATTTAGAGAGATATTGTTTAATTACACAACCATTAACTTGAATCTACCATATCAATTTCACATTTGGTATGCACCGTTCTCTACTTAGTTCCCATCATCGAAGAACATCCCAAATCAGGAATGGTGGAATTAGGAAAAGATCTTACACTAGTATGCAAAGCTGTTGGAAAGAACCTTAGATTTACTTGGTACAAAAATACAAAATGCTTAGTAGGGGAGGTGAGTGCATAATTCGACTTTTATTTACTGAGAGTTATAGCAATATTACAAACAAGAGGTTGGTACCGCATTCGTGTGAAAGTCTCAACCAGGTCGTTCGTGAGGGTGGCGCATGAGGGGTCATACATCCATGAAAAGCACTTTGTTGGCAAAACTAGCCCTTCATCGGCAAATACTATTAGTTTTTCAACTACCGTAAATCCTGGAATTAGCACCCTGGGGGGCTTATTTAGTTTTGATGATTTTTGTGTGGGACTTATTCGAGGGGAGGGCCTATTCGAGGGCGGCTTATAAAGTTATTTGATACATTTCGCATAAAAGCTGATTATCAAAGATCCTATTCTCCGTAATACTAAAAGAACAGTATAAAGTTAGGCACTGGTCTTTAGCAAAGTCTTCATCAGCATCTGGGGTGGGGGCTTATTCGAGGGGGGCTTAAATATGTACGTAAGAGGTTCATGAGAGTCTCACTAGAAGCAGTTCATATTTTAGTTTTTGTATGTCAACTATATATTTTATTATAATTTACTATTTATTTTGTGTAAATAGTTGGTCTTGATAGGTTCAAACTGTGCGCATTGAACACTGAACTGTATATTAATGTTAGCATACAAGCAAATCACCTTTCTGCTGCCATAGGATTCGGGATGATTCCCGGCATTTTGATTGTAAAAATCCGAGATCAAAAGAAATTCTCAACTTATAATGCTAATAATAGTAATAATTATACTAGTAATTTTTTAAAACTTCATTTCATTCGTCAACAATTTAAAAGTTACAATTATACATCTTACTAATTAACAGGCAATGTATAATTGGCATGCCTGCATAAAAAAATAGTACAATAATATTAATAATAGCAGGGTAATTATTATTATTACTATCATTATAATTTTACTACTACTACAACTACTACTTTTAATAATAACAATAATATTAATAATAATAATCCTGCTGCCACCTTAGGGTCATGGGCTGACCTTGGCACAGTAGTCAGAACTGTACAGTAACACAAGAAAGGAACAACTAATAACAATAATAATAATAATAATGGTTTCTCATAAATATCATTTACTGTAAGATAGGGATTTAAATATAATTTTTTTAAACTTCTCATTAAATTTACAAAACTACTTGCAATAATACACCTCTTAAAAGCTTGGCCGTGTGTATATAATTTGCTTGCTTGTATATGTAGTTCTTAAAAGAAATTTTATGTATATTTCTGTGGTGACGTAGTTGATTTTATAGAAAATAATTCATATTGACTTTAAAATAATCTTCCTTTGCGTTGGGGCTACAAGCTAGCCCCCTGACACTATGCCAAGCCTCAAGCCCATCACTTTGCGTTTGAATATTTTTATTAAAGCAATAAAATAGCAATGATTGTCTTTATCTCTTCTTTAGACATCTGATACATTGCACCTTCGCAAGGTAACCATGGATGCTGCTGGTCGGTATTCATGCCTCGTTTCCAATAGTAAAGACTCTCTTTTAACTTGGGCCATTGTAGATGTTGTTTCAATTGTAAGTACGCGAAAGAAGCATTGAATTAGTCGAAACAAAATTATCAATAAATAAACTAGCAAAAATGTGAAATTTTAATCTTGCTAATCCTCTAATTATTATAAGTGCTGTTAAGTCTAGAACATAGAAACTCTTAATGTAATGAAGACTAAATCAGATTTTGATTAGTGATAGACAAACGAGTGCAGCTGACACGTCAAGATAAAGTTAAAGATCATCTGCTCATAATAATAATAAGCCACTTGTAACATACCTCAAGTGGATTGACCATGGGGCATGTTGATTTTGTGAATTCGTGAAGCTGAGTCAACATCGCTAAATCAAAGCCGCGGGAAATGGAAAAATAACCAACCCGAGAAGCAAGTTCGTGCAAAAAGTCCGGCGAAAGTCGTTCATGAAAATGCACCCGGGGAAATTTAATCCACCCAAGGTAACATCCAGCTCCTACAGTTTAAAAGATAGGCAATATATGATTAGAAATAACAGTTTGAGACAGAGTATAGTATTGTATCACAATATAAGCTCTATGCCAGTCTATGGAGATATTATTATCTGCATCAGTTTGATATATACATTACAGCTGTGCTGTTCGTCTTCTGACGTTAGGGTGGATCTTTTAAATGATTTCTAGGTGTGAGATTTTAAGCGAATTCTATCAGGTTGCATCGAGATTAACTGATCTGAACAGCTAAATATCAACATGGAATGACCGAGAAAATGTTCTAGTCTCGCCCCAGGCTGCTATTTCCGTTCATTAACCTACAGTCATGTTACGTACAGGAGCCCTGGGCAGAATTTACGTAATTTCAAATTGAGAAGCAATCGCCCCCTCTTTATCATTATTTTTTCCTGATGCATTTTATTTGTTAATTCATAGTTTTGTTAATTTTATTTGATAAATTGATTTGTTATTGTATTACTTGATAGAAAGTAATTACATCCAAAAATATGCTGGTCATCTACACTTTTATTTGCAAAATAATTTTTTTCTTTTCATGAAGATAATCTGGTTTTTATCTGTGGAATGCGTTTTATGCAGTTTTCTTGTCTCTCCGCTTTAAAGAGAAATTCCCATCCTTTGTAATACGTAATGCAGCACTCATCCTAGGACAGCCGAAAATGTTAGTCCTCCTGGGAGTGGAAATTGTGCTCTTGGACTTCTGTGATATAAAGATATTATTTATCTTGGGAGATTATGTGAAGACAGAATTGAGTAAAATTGAAGATCTATAGGCACATTGTGTGATTTTAGTTGCTCCAGTGAGCAGCGAACTTCTCGTAACTGGTCTCTGGTAATTCCAAGAATTCAAAACCACAGAATTTTCGAACCAAATCTTGTCAAATGAGGTTACGGCTGATGGTGATTAGCGCATAACAGCTATTCAGATTGTCTAATCATTTCTTGATAAGAGGGTATAAATCCGTTGAATTCCGCAAAAATTTTGCAAGTGCTTGCCAAAACGGTTTGCTTTACATAATCAGCTTCGAACCAACTGATCTGGTAATTTTGGTCGCCACACCCTTCACCTGTTCATCTTATTGTCATATGTCCTATCTCACAGATTCAGATCACTTCATCGTTCAGTTATTTACATCGGTAGACAGAAAATTCTATAGAAGGAAAGATATAGGAGATCACATCTTTGTTTTTTTAGCGCTCTAGTCTGGGGAGTTATTCGTTTTAAGTAATTCACTGCGAGAATTTACCTTGAGAAAGCAGACTATACATTTTTTTAATATGAAACAAGTATATAAGAAACATGAGACCCTGCTCAGGCAAAAATTAAGAAACAGTTAAGAAACACAGGCAGGCTGAGCTTTAACAGTAAACCCGAAAACACTATTTTTGGCAGAGGATTTTTGTCAAAATGCGAAACAAATATAGGCAACATCCATCTCTCAGGTGCTTTCAACTAAACATCCTATTTCTCATGTCACAGTGTCCTTGTTGCGTTTGGAAATTTTAGGACTTGTAAGAAGCGTTTAAGAAACATTGAAGGTACCTAAAGGAAGGTACGGTTACCTAAGAGGAAACGCAACTCAGAAAAGAGAAGCCAGGGCACCATGGACACTGCACGTTTCAACGGAAACCCACCTATGAACCACTTACTACAAGGATTACATACACTTTTGTAACTTTGACTTCTTCACTCTCGATTGTTTGCAGTGATAACAGCATTGGAAGCTGAAAGTTACTGATTTTTTCGCTAGTAGCAAAAGTTCCTTAAACTTCTCAGTCTGCTACATGTAGGTTTCATATAAAGCGATTACTTGTAAAAACCTGTACAGCAGCTAAGACCTCCCAGAGAAAACACCAACATTGTCCACAAATATGTAAATAAGACCACCTTATGCTATGATATCACTTATTATTGCAGTTTAATATTAACTTACTTAATACTTTTCATATGTTTACGGTGGACGCTTGAAGCTAATTCCCCACCAGACTGTGGAATCAACTGATCAGAGTAGATATAAATCAGTCTCCTTGTATATATGTCAGAAATGGTAGATTGTAAACTCACCTCAGAGTAAAAAGTAAATATCAGATTATCATGGCGTGACTTCAATACCCACAGATGTCGTTGCTTTTTCCATAAAATTTCATTTAACAACCAGAGATTCAGCCCATTCCACATAATCCAGCAACAATATTCCAATTTCAATCAATGTGGATTTTTTATTCACTTTTTAGGGAGCCTACATATAGAAGGTAAAAAATTTTAAGAAACTTGTACTACACCATGGACGTAGGAAGCATCTATAAAGTGGGGGGGGCCAAGTCCTAAAAGGGGGACATTACCACGCCCATTTTGGGCTTTAAAGGGGCACATTTGCATAGTTTGCTAAAAAGTGGGGGGCCATGGCCCCTCGGGTCCCCCGGTGCCTACGTCCCTGTACTACACGTCTTTTTCATAAGAAAATTTGTTTCGCCCAGTACAGACACTTTCTAAGCTTTTTCATGATTTCAGTGCTCAAAATTTCTGAAGACCTTCTTAGCAGAACAGTCGAGTTGGCGTAGCATTACAGTGTTACACAGGCAGACAGGCACAACACAAGCATATCTGTTTAATACATAGGTTGCCACAAGTAATCTATACAAATTAAGTAAATGGACGTTTGTCCAGCGTGAATATTGGAGTTTTATAGGCATATGACTTATTCTTGGGTCTCAGAAATCCCGTACTAAACTTTCTTTAAGACAAATTAAGACACCAGTTCGTACGGATAATGTGTAATCCTTGTGGCAAGCGGGTCTATGTTGAAGCTTGCAGTGTCATATATGCTCTGTCTTCACAGTAAACACTTGCAATACTTGTTGGATGAAATAAACAGTTAGCATTTAGGGACTATTAACAAACTCTTAATACTGAAATGTCATCAGGGGTCAAAAAACAGGGAATTTCTAGAACTAGGCCTTGTGGGCTAGGTTCCTTATAAAAAAACTCTTGTACTAAAGACAAAGCTCTTACTTTTACTGAAGACAAAGTTCTTACTTGTATTAGAGACAAAGTTCTTAAAGGTCAAATTCACATGAATTATGTTTCATCCATGTAGCAAGTGTTTCATTGATGGGTTTGCGTTGGAATGTACGATGTGCATAGTACTGAATGTACAGTTAAATTTTAGGACCTATTGAGGAACTTTTAGCGCTACAGTGTAGTCAAAAGGACTTTGAGAGTTAGATCTATGTTCGTCATACAATAAAACGTGTATGCACTTTTGTACTACATCAATTGGACAAAACTCCATGCTATCTTAAGTAATTCCATTTATGGTGGAACTAAGTGTAGATACATTGCTGGCCACTAAAGATATGGATTTGAGATAAATTGATGACGGCTTCTACTAACCTAACCTAAACAAAGAACAGACCTAAATTATGTGGCTAGACATTTCATTGTGTTAGGCCTTTAGTGTAGGACACAATATTTCCTTTATCAATAAGCCAAAAAGCCACTACATACGAAGTGTTTTGATACCCTATTATATGAGAAATTTATCTGGCAGAATACTATTATAATTGAAGCCTTACCACAGCTTGACACCCACATCATAAAGAGATATATGACGCTGGACACCACCCAGAGCTGTTCATCAAATAGTTGCTTATTGTCGCATAAACAGATTCTTTGAAATAATCTTATTTGAGATTTCAGTAAAGCCAAAGGTGGACAAGCTCTTTTACACGTATTTTATATAGAATAGTGGTTTACAAGAAAGCATCACTCAGTTGCTCAAAAAGTAAGAAAGTTCAGTACTGGATTTGTGAAACCTAAGGAAGTTGATAAGCGTATATACACTTGAAATTCCAATTGCCAATTGATTGCTTTGCATAGATTTCATATGAAAATCTATGAATTTCAGTGTTGTTTGTGTAGCGCCTGCCTGCCTGTCGGTTTAGCACTGCGGTGGTGCACAAGCTGGAATATCCTAAGTAAGAAAGTCTTACGAAACTTTCAGTACTGGGTGAAAAAAGCCTTTCTATGAAAAGACCGTATATACGCTTTCCATTAATAGGACCGCTTTATAAGAAACCTGCATCTAGACGTCCAAGCAAAGTATGTAACTTGCATTCCCCAAAGCAAAGTGCCTACAGTGCTCTTTCATTTCGAATAGTCTTATCACAGCAAACGATCCAGAACAGTGAACTATAGAACCAGTTTTATTCGTTACAATAAAATTCGAATGGATTATATGCGATGCATGTATCAATTCTTTTTGAGTTGCAATTTTTTTGAAAATTTCCCAATATCACTGAATGTCCAGGCTTTTAATGAGTAAATTGAACGCGCACTGCCAGTCGCGCGCGTGGGTTCGTTTGAGCTCGCTATTTGGTAAGAAAAAGCACTTTTAATTACAGAAAGATATTAGTAAGAGCTTTAAGCATTTGATGGAAAAATTTAATCATATATGCTATCACCCATTACCGAGGGGAGGCACGTAACGATACAATAGCAGCGAGCCAGGGTGGCGAGTGCCACTGTGCTACCTAGGCCGGACCGCGGCTGATAAAGACTAATACTTGTGACTTCATCCCAATTCAAATACAGGAACTCACGAAAGAGTCGAATATTTTAAGGATTGTGGACTATTCATCTTTTCAAACATAATAAAATCATGTCATAATGAAGTAGTTCAACAGTCAAGAACTTAATTGTGAGGGCTCACCTTTAACATTTCTATGCACATTTTAATAAAGCTAGCGCGCGACCAATCGACCGCGTGAACTGAGCTTGGTGCGTACCCGCGAGGTTTAGGGCTATCGCGCTCGGTTTATTGACAGGCCTGTATTCAGTGGCGCAACGTGCCCTCCATAACTGGAGGGGGGTGCAGGGCAATAATTTACTGAAAGAAACCTTAGCAATATTGGTGATTTACCGACAGGACTCCCTTTGAAAGTCACTACTTGTTTCGACATTCAGAAGCGATGAATCATGCGCACAGTTCCAATCATTTACAAGGATCAGTGACTACACCTGGGGTAGATAATCTCTTATAGTTGCCTAGGAAGACCCACCATATTTGGGTCCATTGCAACTGGAAAATTTTGAGATTTCTAATCTAGAATGGCTTAAAAATCTTTTAACGAATAAATACACATTTTTAATAAGAAAGCCACTTTTTTGCCCAAGCCTTGATTTTCTTAACTTTTTCTGAAATTGAGGCTGAGAGTTTCTTTAACATTTTCTTAACTTTTGCTGGAGTAAACTGGCTAAAAGAGGTTACCATTATGTGTTATGAAAAAGTTTGATCTTTGTTATCTAAGGTTATCAAAGAAAAGTTTCAATCTTTGTACAAGAGCTTGCAAAGAATAAGTTAATATCGATTTCTGGCAAGTAAAAGCAGATGAATTTTGGAACTTGGGCCTTGTGATTTTGTTAGTATTTTCTTTAGATTTTTGCCTTTTGAGTCTCAATTTCTTGTAAGACTTTTTCTAATTAAAAAAACGTGTAGGTGAAGATTTGCCAAGCAAATGCATTTGAACAACAGAATAAATGAATTTAATGTTGAAATTTGGTCAGATTTCCCAATTCACGCCAGATATTCTGCTGTATGATCAACATTTTACACCACTTCATAGATATTGTGGGGCGTGATGCTCCCCAATCCTTCCCCCCCCCCAATCGATACATCACTGAGCCAGACTGTCAAGGCCTCTGCTCCGCTTCACTCTCGAATGGTGCAGCCTATCACAGCAAGGGGTTTTGCTCTGATTGAGCTTTGTTTTGATTGCCTAACAGATGATTCACGTGCCCATGTTAGAGTGGAGCAGAAATTGTAGCAATGTCTTCGCCGTCAGTATAATAGTAACTTACTTCAGTGATACTATTACTATCTCCAATGGGAGACAACAACACCAACAACAGCTCAGTTCAACTCAAGTTTTCATTTTTACAGTTGCACTATAGACAAATAATTTCAAAATAAGCTAAGTTTAAACAAATATAAATGAAGATAATAACAATGATGTAAGAAAAATAATAAATTTGCATGCAGGGAGTGTCTTTAGGAGGAGCCTCTCAATAGCTAAGCTAGTCAAGGCACCAAAACTCGAGATCAGTCCATATGGCCAAGCAGTTAAAAATATGCCGATCAGAAAGCAGAAGGAATGCTTTTACACGAAATTAAATGTGCCTAAGATAAATTTTATCACGATGGATTTCTAACAAGAACAATTGCCCAACAACAACAACAAGAACAGTTGCTATAGACTAGACCCGCCTCTGTAACTTCATACGTGCAGAAAATTCTTACGTTGGTGTTTCTCTAATGAGCAAGTTCCCATGTAAACCTGGCTGCTAGAAATCGTTGTTTTCAAATTGACTTTGCATACTTTCTCACACCATTTCATTAAATCAATATCAGATGAGCTGATACAGATGGCATTTGAACTCTACAGACAGTGGGTTTGGTCAACGAAGAATTGAAAGCATTTTAATTAAGTTTACCGTATTCAGTCTGTGAAGACTAAGTCACTGGTGTTAACTGTCTCTAAAAACTGTTGATGAAATTCATAATTGAGGCATGAATGTGGAGTAGGTCATTAAAGGAGGTCTCTTTAATTAGTTTCAAGGTTAGTGGCAGGTCAACGGTAATAATCAGTCTTACTATTGATCACTTAGCTGCCCTATTAATATACTTGGACTTTGTTAGGATTAATTCTAAAAGTTTTCTACACGAGTAGGCGTTTAACACAAGGGCTCTTACATACCAAAGTGCCGGATGTGTCTTCTTGTTCATATAAATTTGCATTGTTATTAATGGTTTTGGAAGCATTGCGTACTTCGCCTTTCTATAGCATCGAGATAACTCGTCACCTAATTGCAGACATCGAGTCACACACGAATCATAGCTGTTTTTACGGAATTTCCACTGGAGGGGAAATTTCTGAAAAGGGCCACAAAGGTGGGAAAAAGACTGTGTTGGCAGACACAGCGGTAGAGAGTAGGCAGCACTCCTTCCACGTTCACAGGGATGAAATCACACTATTTTTTTACATAATGTTACAACAACCTTGTAGAATACCAGTCTTTCCTTGAAAAGTTTTTGCTCGAGCCCAAAAAATTGGAGAAAGTCTTTGAATCTAGGGACCGTTCATTATTTATGCCTCAGATTGGGAGAAGAGATACGTTTATTTGTGTAATTTTGGTTGTTACCCAACCTTGTGAACTATAAAAATACTAGTTACCTAACCAGTATAGGGCTATTTCTGAATAATTTTCTGAATACATTTTATTCACCCAATCTCTAGAAGACGCAAAATACAATTTATCCAACCTTGATGCTGCCAGAAAAATCATTTATCCAACCTATTTCTCATCAGCCCCATCCTGAGGCACAAATAATGAGCAGTCCCTTACCGGTCACTACTGGAGAAAGCATTGAGCCTTCTGGGGACTTTTCCCAATAGTTAGTCTTTTAAAAAGTGCCTTGTGTGTTGTCTATGTTACATCAGGCCTTAAGTACACTGGTCTTGACAAGTTAAATAGTGGTGCAAACAGGTCTGAAAGTTTCTTGCAAAAACAAGGGAATGCGAGTATATTACATTAGATACTGTATCCTGCTGGAAGTTGGTGTTGTGCGATCATGGAGGATTTTTGTTTGTGCTCCCCCTATAAACCGTTGATCTACGTTAAATGGTTGTCTTGCAAATCTCAAAACTGGGGGTTGTCGCACACCCCAAACCCCCCTCACACTAGGTACCCGCAAGGACTAGCTTGTAGCACGTCCACAAGAGCTTTAGATCAGACCAGAACGATTCTGCAGGGCTAATTGGCGTTGGTTTGATTACCTGCTATTATATTATGTTAACCACACCTTCTTAGGCCACAAATATTTTTATTGGTCTGCAATAGGAATTACAAAAATACCACTTCATTTACGACCTACGTTTTGTTTAGACCCTTTTCAAAATGTTTCTTTGAAGACAACAGAGAAGGAAAAAATCGCGCAATTTACTTGCAGTGAAAGGCAACCATTTATACAGGAATTGCTTCAATAGGCTTTAGCCAAAAGAGGGACCATTAGCTCACATTAATAATTAAATCTTGTCAAAACTCAGAGATATGAGCAAGAAAAATATTTATGCTGTTTCCAAGTTCAAGAGCCAATATACCTGATCTAACCACAATTTCTTATTGTTAATTACTGTTATTCGTGAATGAAGTTCACGCCGAAAAGATGTTTAATGGAATGATTGTTGAAGAAAGTTGTTCAACTGTGTTGAGGACTTGTTACAATAGTCTTTAAGTCACATGATGTCGTGATATATATATATATATATATATATATATATATATATATATATATATATATATATATATATATATATATATATATTTATATGTTCAGAGCTGTCGAAAAGGGAATCGGAGGAGCTCAGCCCCTTTCTACTTTACAAGAAAGGCTCAGGTTCCTTTCTCTTCAGTTGAATTAGCTCCTGAAATTTCAGCTGCTCTTCCCATCATTTCAATATACGTCATTGTTCCGCCAGTTTGCGATAGAGCAATCGTTCTTCTAAAAGTTATCGAGAACCATGAAAGGTGTGATCCCGTCAACGTTGTGTCTATTCCACGTTCTCCGCACAAGAAAGAGCCCCCGTCGTACACAGTGTAGCTCTAAACAACTGCATTCACATACTTTTTTATAAGAAATCAGCCCAAAAGAAACTGGAGCCACAAAGGCCAACGTTTCAATAAACTGGAAGGCTTTAGTGCTACAACCCTAAGAAACTGACCAGATGCATGTTTAAGAATTTGATTTTACAAGATTCAAGTAAAGAGATCTCTTTTGCGATATGTAGTTATTACTCATATCATCAATAAGGGGGGCTCATCAGGGGGGGTAGATATCCGCCGTTCCGCGCAATTTTCAGCTGAAATCCGCTGCCGTGTGCCAATTTCCAGAAAATCCACGGGGGCCGGTAAGGATGAAGAATTCCGTCGTTCCGTCAAAAAAGTGCCAGGATTCCGTATTCCACGACCAATTTTCTTCAAATTCCGCGGTTCGGCAAACCCTGATGACCCCCCCCCCCCAATAAGTCTAATCATCGAATCCAATTCAAGATGGTCATCTTTTGTCACTTGCAGGCCTTAATTGCCCGAAAAATCTAGAAACCTATAGCCCTAACCCTCTTACTAAGTTCCTTATAACAAATACGCCAATATTCCCCTGGAGCAAATTCCGCACACATAAAGTTACAGCCTTTTCTAAGTTTTGCTCTGAGAAGTGGGTGATCATCCATAGCAGAACATAAAGCGCAGATGAAGCTGGCTGATAGCTTTGATCTTGTTATCTGCACCGTTGGCGTAGAGAATGGCCATTGGAAATAATTTGCTCTCTTTACTTTGCTCGGGGGTCCTTTCACCCTTAAATTTGTACTTAGGTGTAGGCAAAGGTAAATAATAAGGACTTTTGTTTATACAAAGGTTCGTGAAAACTTTACATATGTGCAAAGTATATGTAAATGAGGGCAATAGCAACTTACTGGCCGGTCCCAGAAACACATGTGATTAGAAAGTCGGTCCCAAGCATCCTTACAACACCCTCTAAACAAATGTTGTATGTGTGCCCCCGTGGGGATTACTGGCTTATGAAACAAATTTGTGCATGAAGCAATACAAAAAACTGTCTCTCGAAAACCTCAAAGGGGACCGTTGGAGCCGCATTTGCTTTGGAGTTACACTAGCCTCAATTTATGTCGGTTATGTAACTAATTAATCTGCATGTTTTTGCCCAAGAATACTCTAATGATCAATGCTAAATTCTTATTTCGTTTAATCGCTATGTTTAATTCCTTTTCAGTCTGTCGATAGTGGCTGTTTAGTGACCTTTAATTGAGTACCAAGGATAGCTGTTTCAGCTTCTTGATAGGAGGTGTGGAATGTGTACTTTTGACAACTAGCTGAAGCCACTGGCTGAAGCTATCTGGAGAGTAATGATCTTTATCTGAAATTGCCCGTCCCCACAGTACTTAACAAAAATGGCTTGGAATTTCTTAAATCATGTAGAAAAATTTACCTTCTTTGGCAGTAAAGTTGGTAGTCACCGAGAGTGTAAGTGCTTTTAGGTGCTTGGACATTCGAGAATTTAACTTAATTTAAGCCTTGGGCCAGTGGCGTGACGAAGGACTTTTGAGAGAGGGGTGTAGCTGAAGAAATTTGCAAACAGATCTGAACAAGACCCCATACTTACCGAGAGGCCACTGCAATTACTGAAGAGCTGCGATCGCTATGGCAACTTTTTAGCGCTGCCCACAGTAAATCAATCCTTTGATTGACGTGGCTACCGTGCCTAAAGAATTTCAAATCAAATCAAATCTGATCAAACTCTGCGGCTCAACCATCAATGAAGTCACTACAATCAAGAGGCACTTTGTAAACTTATTCGTTAACTTACCCTTCTTTCTGCTTATAATTCAACCCCTTCATACCCTACTCCCAGCTCAAGACGTTTCTGGCGCAGAGGAAACTGCGCAATTTTTTTTGTGGCGCAGACAATAGTGTGGACGAAGGGTCTACGGTGTACCCTGAACGTTAGATTCACCCTGCATTTTTAGCACTATAACAGAATAAACCTGGGTTTGATAGGGTACTTAATTATAAGAAACGTTTATCAGTGCAAAATTCCCTAAAAGTAAGGGGTACAGACGGAGCCCATAAGGAAGTTTTTCAGACGGCATATTTTATTTTCAGTTTATTGAATGAAATCAGTTTTCTACAAAGTTAATTGAAGGAACATTGACTAGTGATTGTTATTGATATCGCAATTGATTTTTCAGTCGAAGCAACTTTGATATAAGTGGCCACTTGTGAGGAGCTCAACGGTTCTATTCTGCACATTTTTAGTGCTCATCACTGTATAAATTGGTTGTCACTGCAGACTAAAACTGGGCATGGTTGATAGGAATATGGTCTTGGACATCTGATGTCTACCTTCAAGTTTAAAATTCCCAGGAAAGTTGATAGCTTTTGTGTGGTAGCCAAGAAACACGGTACGTTGCACTTGAGACAGCTTATCTCTTTTGATGTATCGGTGCTCCTCGGACGTTAGAGGTCTGCCAGTAAGAAACTATGCCTAGTATTTTGAAGACCAATTCAATTCGCCCAACTGACGTCGTCCCAGAACGGTGGGTTGAATTCTCCAGATAGAAATTCCTTAGTCTCGTTTGCGTTACAGCTCTTTGTTCGCTTGCATCTTGGTGCTTATATAATTAATGGAATGTATTCGAGCTAGTTAGTCAAAGATTGATTGGAAGAGCTAAGCCACGAAGATTGAGGATCGGCGGTTGCGCTGGTGCAGTTGAGAGACAAGGTTCACCACAAGATTTGCAAGTAATTCGCATCACCCAGTTGAATACGCGCAAGACGAACGTCACGAAATTAATCAACATTTGAGGCGTCACGCGTCACTTATAGACTGAATCTCGGGTCCTCCAAGCGAATATCGTACAGTAGAGTTAAAACAACTGACGGCTTTAGAGCACACAGAGACAACTAAATATGAAAGAACTAGTATTTGTTATCCTTCTTTGTTTGGACAAGATTCTCTCTCTCTCGGTCTCGACAAGTGGTCATCCATATTGCAATAAGGACACGTGCCCGAAATATAATGTTGTCCACAACTACGGCCAGTTGGAACTTCGCTGCTATCAGCCATCGATTTGGGTTTCAGTTTCAGGTCAAGGTGAGTTATGAAATAAAAGCATTGTTCTCATATGATGTCTCATAAGTTCTTGAAAACCCTGAAATACCTTGAAGTATGTTTGAGTTTCTGCTGTATACCCGTCTGTATACCCGCTTTTATAAGGAACCACTTTATAAGCAACCTGCATTAAGAAGACTAACGAATTTAAGAAGCTTGTACTGCTAGTTACAAATATCTGAGGAACTTCTCAATTTCTAATGTTGCTATCACTGCAAACAATTAGGAAAAGGTTTCATGCATTACAGTCATATTCGCGTGAAATGTGCGTAACCCATGTAGCTGTGCCTCATATATGCGTTTGGATTGAAACATTTTAAGATGTCTATAGTATACTGTCTTTGCATTTTACACTTGTAACGTCTATACTCTCATTTTATTTTATAAGGAAGCGTCTTCTCCGGTACTAAAACTTTCTTAGCTTTTTCATAATTTCAGTACTGAAACTTTTTTAAGACTTTCTATAAGCTAGCATTTACCAGTTAGTGCAACACTGCAGTGCTACAAAGCCAAGCCGGCACTACACGAACATGGCAATGAAATACATAAATTATTAAAGGAAAGCTATGGAAATTAAGCAAAAGAGTTGAAGGGCTTGAGTGAAAATTGAATTTCAAGTGTGTATTAACTCATCAACTACCTTAGGTCCAGAAGTCCTGTACTGAGCTTTCTTAACTTTTTGAGCAGGCTAGTATAGCCTTCTTATAAAGCCACTTTCTATCCTCTTTAGTATGCAGTTAACATTAATAGCTACTAAGGAACTTTTAGTAATATAATGCAGTCAACAGAAGTCGAAAAGTTGGAAGCTTCAAAAGCCAAACCTTGAGCTAGGTCCCTATTATAAGTAATCCGTATATAATAGCATGTGTAGGTGGATGTATCTGGTTAATGGGGAAACTTCCTTGAGTCTTCAATCAATCTTTCTTGAGTTTCAAATTGAGTTATGATTGGCAGCTTTGCAAGACCACAATGGCTGTTCCATGTAAAAGCTAATCAACTACATAAGAGAACAGATTGTAGGCAATTATAGGTCTTCATTAATGCTAATATAGAGAAATGACTGGAGGGCTTGTTTCCTTATTCTAGTGGTCAAAGCTCACATATCAGTTCGCTGTGCATCCATGCAGGATTTTCGTGTGATTCATGCAAACTAAAGAAAATTTTACTAGGCTCCTCCCCGTCTCAACTTTCAATATGTTAAAGATCCACCCTGTTTACACTGTTGATTTTTCTCGTGTTTGGGCATCTAAGTCACTGCTCTTATCTCGGCTGAAGGCAAAAGAAGTTTGAATCATGATATTTGTAAATTAAAATGCCATGACATCACGTCTAAGTTACTTTGTTTTCCTATAGCATTTGATTGACTCCCTGCATTAATTGCGAGCACTTAACCGCTCCCTTCCTGCTACTCTGAGTGCTATATTACGTTTGTATTGAGAAGTGGATGTTAGCGATATCGACTTGCAAACACAATCACCAGACTCACAGTAGCAGACTAAGTTTCATTGAATATATTCCATTATTGCAATTGTATATGCAATAAAAATAGTCCGATTCTAAACAATAAAACAAGGACAGAGCAAATAAATGTTTCAAAAGTAAAAAGTAAGACTACAGAGGATAAGAAAAATCCACCAGTTCTAGATTCGATTTTACATTTTGAATCCCATAAAAGTTTTCATGAGTTTCACAGTTTCTGAGACCGATATAGCCTGTAATTTTCGTGTAGTGCTTTTTACTTCTTTCTCATTAAAGTTCAATTTTGCCTGGTTGGTTTTCAAAAAGTACGTAACGAAGTGAGCAAGTAAATAAACAACTAAATATTTATGAAAGCAACTAAATAGCGGAAGTTTATTGTCCTTGTGAACTCCAGTCCTATCCCTGGCTTGATTTAAATTCTGTTTCTCTTCGATTATCCTGCGATTGGTCTCTACATACTATTGGTTGATGCAAACATGGATATAGATTTATTGGGTATAGATTGTATAGGCAAACTTTGATATAGTGAACCATAAAGAAAATTTAATTGATTAATATTTCCTCGAGAGTTACCTTGAGTGTATGCTTAAACAGGGTGGTCTTCTCATTCTCTAGGAGAGCTGATTTCTTCAATTTTGATTCATTGACTGTGTAAAGATTACCTAGCATGTGTTGTGACATACGAGATTCTTCGGGAAGAGCTTGTGGCCCTCCACAAAAATCAACTTAATTAACAAGCCAGTATCTCGTCATGATATTTGTTGAAGTCTGAGATTTTCTGGTTAGCAAGGAATTCAAAGCTGCTTAAGATCAAAAATGAAATTAGCTCTTTGGGTCCATGTGGTGTAGGCGATAAACCCCCAATGAATGACTGACCAAGCTGTCAGACGTATGTGTTTTGCAACAATTTCTTCGGGGTTTACCGAAACATATGACATTAGACCAGTGGTGTAATGACACACCCTGGGGAACCTTAGAGACATTTTGCTCTTGGATTAAAATTTATTCCCAAATCTAGACAAAGGTAACAAACGGGGATCTTTTCAATGGAGGAAGAAGAGTAAGTTGCCTATTAACTGAGGAATAATCGTTGATCAAATCACATTTCGTATCATATAATGCAAAAAACTGTCCTTTGAAAACTTCTCAAGGGCCCTCAATGGCTTGGAAACACGTAGGAGTTGTGTTAACCCTAATATACATCGCTTTTTTCATAAAGAATCTAGCACAAAGCTTGGTTTTAAAAGTTCCTTACACACCTTTTTTATAAGAACAATTTTATAAGAATACGAGCCTGAAAATTAGGAACGGAGATTATGAACGAAGTAGGAACAAACTGAGGCTGAAGCACTGTTGTAAAATGATTTGAAACTCATATAAACATATAAAGCTTTTTAAGCTCTACAATGTTTCCTAGAACTCCTTGAAACACCCTAAACATCAGTGTGTAAAAAGTTGTACGTGTATCAAGACATTTGGCAAGGATTATACTTCTGTAGTAATGTATATCTTTTGTCTTCTGCTAATGTTATGGAAAATAATACCTGTTTCATAAACACCCTATGTTCTCTAGTATATTGTCTAGTGTCTACATTGGTTACACCTCAATAATTTAAGAACAGATTAGGAACAATTCAGACTCAAAATTTTGGAAAGGTTAAGACCTGCCAGTCTCAACCTCAATCACAATGGCTCTTATATAAAAAAGAGTGCATTTCTGAACTCTCTTGATCACATTTTAGTACTGAACAATCCCTATAAGTCCCTTACTTTTAGGTGCACATTTAGTGCTATAGACATTGTAAGTGTTCAGTGCACTATAGGTAATGCTAATTTCAACAGAACCCCACCTATGAACCATTTGCTACAAGGATTATATAGACCTTATACGAAGTTGGTATCTTAATGATAAAGTTTTTGCAGCGATAGACATAGCCGAAATTGAAGATTTCCTCGGGGGTTTTGTCGCTAGTAGGTCTTCCACATGCAGGTTCCTCACAAAAGGGTTCCTTATAAGGCAATTTCTTATTATAATGAGGTGTTGGTTACGTAACAATTCTCCTCCTCTGAGGTTCTCACAATTCTGCCGTAATTGTGAGCTACCAGTTTCGTTGATGTACAAAGATGAACAGTCTGACTGAGTTTTACGTAACTGTGTTAGTCTAGCGGTATTGCATTAATTTATGTTATCTCCAGGAATGTTAAATCTTGTTTTGATAAGCTGTCCAATCTATGAGACATTCGATTCCGTGATTAATACGCAATTTAGTATCTTCTTAAGACCGTAATTGTCTTTATATATGATTTACCAGTCACTGCCCTATTAGCCATCATGGCTTAAAATTCCTCCAGGTTTTTTCCTTGGGATTACATGATGATTGAAGTACGTAACAATACGTAGCTTGCGTTAAGTTATGAAAGTGATGATGATTTTGATGGCAGTGATTACGGGAGCTCATAATAATAATAGTAATGATTGCTATGATTGTGATGGCTATGATTATGATAAACATGCTGAATATGATGTCATAAACAATAATGTTATTGTGTGTGTGTGTGTGTGTGTGTGTGTGTGTGTGTGTGTGTGTGTGTGTGTGTGTGTGTGTGTGTGTGTGTGTGTGTGTGTGTGTGTGTGTTGCATGATCATTTTGCAGACTATGTTGGAAGAGATTATAATAAGAGTCATTTTGCTGGTGATAAGTGATAACCATGCTGATTATGTTTGCATAGATTGTGACGCAGGTCGTAATGGCAATGACTGTGTTGGTGATAATTATGTTAATTATGCTGGCTATGTGGATATAAATTATAATGACTATGACCGCATTGGTAATAATTATGTTAATTATGCTGATTATGTTGGCATGTATTATGATGATTATGAATGTGTTGGCAATGATTGTGAAACTCCGAGCTATAAAGTATGTTGATATAGGAGCTTTAGGCAGGTTAGAAAAAATCAGAAATTTTGAAGGCCAGAAAGATTGTCAGTAGAAAGGCCTAAGATGAGAGTACAACCCTGTTTGATAGTAAAAGCAGAATGTGATAGAGTGGAATAAATTCAAGCAACGAAATTGAAAAGTGCGAATTTAATTTGGGAGTTGTCGAGTTATAAATGAGAGCACAGAGATTAAATATTTTTAAGATTTAGAGGCTTCTTAACTCATGTAATCACATCTTGTCAGGTAGGGATTCTGTTTATGAGGAACGTCGGTTAGATGAGCTGCAAGCGGTTAAAAACGTGTACTGTACAAACATTGCAAATTCAAGAAGTTTTCTAAATTTTCTACTGTCAGTTGTAATCAACCGTGTTCACACTCTTAGCTCGTATGATTTTTGCTTCAGCTCTTCATTAGACGAAACATTACATTTTAAGAAGCCTTTCACCCCGTTCGTTCCTCATAGTGAGTTGAAGAGTTCTCTTTATCTCTGCTGTAGACTGTCTCTGCTTCTGCGATGCAGAATGTCCAGCCTCAAGAGCCTTTCTGGTACAATATAACAAACCAAAAAAGAGCCTAAATAGATAGAGTTTTATAATTTTTCTGAGATTCGCTACTAAAAGCATCCTATTTGTTTCATACTTAAAGCACTGAATGAAAATTACAGCAGGTGCCTTTATGAGGGAGTGGCTGATAATTTTCTTCTGTGTTCTTTGCATGAAGCAATTAAGAAGCTCTTAATAGGAAATCTTAGAACAAATCATGGAACTTTATCTACCGAGGTTTTTGCTTTGTTGTTAGTACTGTACTGAAGCGTTTAAGGCTATACATTGTGCATTGCAGAGGAAACAACAGCTGGCAACAGAACAAACATAGGTAGTTAGAGAATAAAACTGATTTTTTGTATTCATGGGTGTAGTGGGGATTTGAATTGAGGAGGCTGCAGTTTGTCTGCCCGAATGGGTTGTTGTATAGCCCTACTAAGCTGCAGGTATTTTTAGGAAAAACTATCATTCTTTCTGAAGAAATTACTAGAATGAAAGAGATTTTTGCCAAACTGGGGAGGGTGGCAGCCCCCTCAGCCCCCTGCCTCCTGCACCTATGGTTATATAGGTAAAGCTTAGAAGTAAAGCTATCAATTATGAAGACAAAAGTCTCGATACAACAAAATTACCTTTTGTTCCAATTTTTCTCAATTAGAAGCGTAGTTGGAGATTTTAAGAAGATTTTTTTTGTTTCAGGGAAGCTTTTCGTTGACAAGCACAACTTGCCAATGTGGAAGCTTTCACAGTTCATCAATGGCAATAATACGAAAGGCATTCAAGTGCCAGTCGGTACTGTAACCAGCAGACTATTTGACGAGTCACGTAGGGTCTTTACTGCTGAATACTACATACCAAGCTATTTCTGGAAATCCATGCCAAGAGAGACTGACCGTTCAGTCCGAGTATTGTATAGGAGGCAGTTCTGTGTATATGTTCATGGATTCTATGGATGGCTACACAGTTTCGAAACTCTAACTCAGTACCGTACTATGACAAAGTCTCTCATTCAAATGTACGGAAATGTGGATGACTATTATCCAGACTTCTTTTTGTACATGAACTACCAATCCGGTCTTTTGCCAAGTTATAATGAGATCTGGTATGTTATAAAGTTTAGTAACGACAAGAATGGCCAAAATTCGAGCACGTAGGCCCGAGAGTCCTGAAGACTTCTTTTGAGGGCATAACTATGCTGGCGTTTGTCGACAGTAGCTGATCTGTGATTTCCCAAAGTTATGCCTGTATCCAATGTATGTATATCAAAGAATTCTCTTTATATAGTACGAGTAAGAAGCGGACAAAAGTTAGGAATTAGTACGCAAGAAATGGCACATGGGATTGGAGGCATAAAGAGCAATGATGGATTCTATGGCAGTCTTACTGGAATGAACATTTAAAGACATCATCAGATAAGATAGTGTCTTCGGTCTAAATCTCCTCTGAGGATAATCGACGAATGATAACTTTAAAGCAGGGCATCTTAAACACTGTCAGCACAGATCCATTGACTCAGTGGGCCTTCTTCCTGGTCCAGTAATAAAGCAAAGTTTAGGGTACTTGGCCTGCCAGCTTTGGGCTTTTCGAGCAATCTTTTTGCTATTCCTCAAGATTTTCTTGGTCATAAGTCAGTCTGTGAGTATGCTGAGCATAAAAGCAAGGACCCGGTACACAAACCACCTTGACTGCGAATGGAATGGAGCCTTCATATGGGCTTGGATCTAGTAGTACATTTAAGGGGAGCGAGGGGGCAATGCCCCCCTGGAGTAAATAAGTTGGCATATTGGCATATCATGGGATGATTTTAGGAATCAAAATTTGCATAGTCAGCAGACCTATTGTACAAGAGTCGGCAAATGTTCCACTGATCACTCCCTTGTAGATTTACGAAATTTTCTTGGATCACTAATCAACTTTCCTTAAAAGATGCCCTGCTTAAAGTACTCTTCAAGAATATGCAGAGAAGTACATCTGCTCTGTAGGAATACCCACTTGTAGCAAGCAGGACACATTGCATACTTGGTTTATTGTTTTAGAGTTCGTTTCTATTTGTTAATGCACATGAAGTAGGATATTGATCAGAGTATCGTCAGAGAATCATCATTTTAAGCAGAAAAGTAGAATTTCTTTAGCGCAGAGATCAGTCTCTCACTAGGGATATAACTCCCTCCGCCCGGGTATACACTTTTAGGTTCGATGAAACTTCACATTTTCCCTTGCTTGCGGTATCCAGCTTTCAATGGGAGAGAGGTCGCTTGCATGAAGGAATGGATATTACTCTGACAGGCGTAACTGGATATTTGAGTTCAAACGTAATCCCTTTAGAGGTGCATTCTCCTGGGACATTTAAATTTTATAATGTCTTCATCAGGGGTCCCGTGTTCTCCATTTGCCCTTCACCCCATAATAGCCCTTGAAGAACCTATATAGGAGTACAGTAAAGTTTGTTTTGACTCCTAAGCTTGCTTAACCTGTACACATTACAACCCGAACTGTAAACGATAGAGCAGGATTTTAACTACTGGCCATTTGCTGTGCTAAGAATTGCAATACACTAAGGCTAATCCCAGAATGCAATCTCTTTAGCTTGTGACACACAGGCGATTAGTCAGTGTATGTTTTATCACGGATCATATTTATGACCATATATGGTAATTTTTCATTTATACATCACTTGATAAATGGTTATCTTAAAATATTTCAATTCATAAACCGGATTTGCCAGTTGCATTCTCTATAGTGTGCTCAAATGTCAGTTCAGGTACAATGTGGGTGCTCTTTCGTTTCGTAGGGTCTCTACAGTTCTCCCCACAAAACTATTAGCAGATAGTTCACCATTGCGCACTGCACACCCCTGTTACTTTGGTTTGAAGGATCGTCATCGCTGGGTAAAATGCTCGAGGGTTAATCTTTGAGTGCGCAGCTGTTTAGCAAGCGATTGACTCAGTTTTATGAACAGCTTCGGTGTAGAAGTTAAGAATTTATGGTTTCATACACGAGTTACCTTATTCTGTGTAACACAGAGGCTACAATTCCATTAACCCGACATTAAACAAAAATGGATCCATTCGAACTCTGGATTTTCACCGCTACGCTACAAATTTGGATAGGTTTAAAAGCGCAGTGCTGCTCTAATGGCCATGTTTAAAAAAGGACAAAACTATACGCTTAAGCAAATGTCTATGGATGCGGTTACGACTTCATTCTTATGTGCTATCGAGAAAAACGCAAAAATGCAGGATAGAATACCTTGAGGCTTCACGGTGCTTCGAGCCTGATTGTCGTTTCATCGTAAGCGGTGAGGACCTGTCGCAAGCGTTGGGGAGGGATATCAGGCGCGCAACTTCGGGGTGGGCGCTGGGGGTCTAGACCCCTGCCCTTCTTCTCAAAAAGCCAAAAGTGCCCTTTTACTTGGAGAATTTTAAAACTGTTTATTGCATTTTTGTTACGTAAACTTGCTTACAATCTTCATTACACACAGAGTCCAGAAAAAATCACGGCTCCACGGTCCTGAACCGGGGGAAGATTTTGCTTTCTCTGTCGTACTTGAGGAAGGTCATCATATCATCATATCATATTTAATCACGAACTCCCATCAGCTTAAATTACAAAAATTAAAAGATAAAAACAAATATATATAACTTACTAATCAACGCTCAATGTTCATAACTAATCTAAGGTTTAGTTATTTGTATTAACAATCCAGTTTCAGCAAAATTTTCGTTAATGCGACATAGGCTGTGAAAGGCGCAGCCCCTCTACAATAAAAATTCTTTGAGACATACACAATGCAGAGTTCAAGAATTTGGCGAGTTTTGATTGTCTTAAAAGAAGAAAGTTTATGATGAAGATCTGACAGCCGGAGGAAAGTTGGAACTTTTTCTGGACTCTGATTACACATGAAAGTAACGAAATCCTGAAACTTCCCCTACGCTTTCTTTTGTTTCTACAGCTGAAATATATGATTTCGAAATATATTCTCTCTAGAAACTGTTTTGTGTGGCCTTTTTTGTTGACTAGATCCTTTGTTCTCAAAGTCAAAAATTTCTACTTGCGAACCTGCATATAGTGATATGGGAACTTTACATAGGCTACTGACCTCCAGCTCGAGATGAAGAAATCTCAGACGAGTTGAACACTGGAGAGTTCCATGATACATCGCCTCGTGCTCGTGTCCCAGATCCCCACTTTCCTTCAAAAAACTTCCTGATACATTTCCTCCAACCACAACAGTATCGGCCAACGTGCTGATTAATATTTGCGCATGCGTGAAAAATAATTCAACATCAGCGCTACTTGAACGAAATTTTCCTGACGCGGGAAAGCTATGCCTGCAGGTAGTCGTTACTGTAAATCAGCAAATAGTTATGGAAGAAGCACGAAAGTGGGACATTTGGATGCTTTCAAGGATTGCTCACTTGCATGGTATGTCCAGAATCTATTCCTTGTAAGGGTTGATATTAAGTCATTCATATTGATACCTACGTATTGTGCAAGGTAAACAGTACAGCCAATTCTCTAGTAGAAATGAATTAGGCCCAGAAGCATCGCTAAAACACTGTCTAATGAGTAAGACCGTTTATGCCACAAACTGCGTATGGCTCAAACTACAGAGCTAAAGTATTCTCGGCTCAAATAAGATAACTCCTTAGTCCAATGTGGATTCTACATAGTCCACTCCGGAGATATCCGGCGAGGACTCTTATCTCCTTGGCGTAGTAGCTTGAGACTTTTGTTTTTAACGTTGGTGTAGAGGCACAAATTCAGTAATGTGACCTATTTGTACTGCCTGTGTTATGTGTGCAGGTAAAAGGGACCAGATGGATCTGCGGCGTGAGCTCGGTTTTCATGACGCACTTGGAATGATACCTATAGGCTTGACTGTTACAGTCCTACACTGTGAGTGCCAAATGATGTGGAAAACAGCTTAAATGATTATTTCATTTGACACTTCCCTATTATTATAGTGACAAGCAAAAGGAAATTAGCTAAGTACTCTCCAGTCCGGAATAGACGTCCCCCCGAATATTTATTTTTTCAAAAAATGCATACCAGGATATTCTTATTGCAACCCCCCCCCCCCGCTTATTAATTTTGAGCCAAGAGGAAATTTTCCAACCAGGCCCAGAATTGTCCGGCGAAAGTAACTCGTTGTGAAGGTTTGTTCTGCTGAAAAATGCTAGTGTCAAATTTTGTAATTGCTGCAAGAAGCACTGAAAATGCAGCTGACAGTTGTGCCAATGATGATGACGTTATGAACGACGATGATAGACACACTTTTAGTATGCTAGAAATATGTAATAAACGTAATAAGTTCTTTTTCAAAAAGTTAAAGTTTTTATCCAGTGCATATGTTAGCCTTCTATCCACCTCCATCTTTAACAGCCCACCCATAGACATTCACATTGGGGCTTTCCAACCCCCCCCGCTTATGGCAACCACCCGCGCTTATTTACTTTCAGACTTTTTTCCAACCCCCCGCTTATTGTCACCCCCCTTCTATTCCGGACTTGAGAGTAGTATCAAGGGAATATTAGGGAAATTTGGATATACATTCGCATGGCAGAAAAATTTGAACTTGCGAATGGCGGCCTAAAATTTCCATAAAAATGTAAACAATAATATTTGGCGGGAAAAAGCTCTGACGTAGCAAATGAGAATCACAAACCAAATTATATCATCAGCTGCGTTATCAGCTTTTAGTTCCTAAAATATTTTGCGTATTCGTCTAACAATTATTGAGCAAAGCTGAGGTGCATGAACTGTGAACAGATTAGAGTTACGCAAAAGCGAAAGCACCGCTCTACAGTTTTTTGGAGACACACCATAGGTTTGCTTAGAGATTTTAAAGTTAGTTGACATGTGCAGAACTAAATACGTAAGGAGTCGCTCTTTTCCTACTAATCGAAATGGTTAAGGAAAATAAATGACCACAACAGTACGGATCCCTTTCATTCAGTATCATCCATGAGAAAAAGCCACCAGTCAGCCTCTGGTTGCGGGGCAATTAGTGGTTTTGTCTACATTGTCAAAAATGCCGACCAAAGATCTTCCATAGAGCAAACCGAGGAAAATCTCGTGATAGGAACTATCCATATATATTTTATTAGAAAAAGCGGTTTCTTGAAAAAAGCATGTAATTGAGACATGAAATTAACGTGGGTAACAAATGTTGATTGTGAAAGAGCAAACATGATGTGTTGTATTTATAAATATAACTCTGAGGGAGATTCACGTCTACCATAAACAGTGGGCCCAAAGTGGAAATAGGCAAAAAATAAAGTTTTTAATTAACAGACCAATAAGACAATCTGTGATAAATTTCTGATTTACTAGACAAAAGATTACGACTGTAGTACATATAAAGACGATTTTACTACATACTAAAGTTCCGAAATTACAAAAAGTTTTCTACTTACTAAGCCGACCACGCTTGGCCACATGAAAAAGTCACCGGACAGGTAAAAGCAGGAAAGATTTTAAGGGGTCTTAGGGGAAGGCCCCTTGCTAAAATTGATGATCATTTTGGGAGTGGAGTTCTCTCTAATGTTAATGATTGGTTCATGATTCGTTGCAATTGTCTTGTCTTTCGATCTTTCCCCTTGTCCATTACAAGTTCGAAGTGAGTTGTTTTCTAAGGTTCTGACGTGCAGTGCACGTCACTTATCACTTACTCCTAGGACCTTCTCAGGGTGTGGGCTATTGCTTGTGATTGCAAGAAGTGCAGATCATTCGGATTTCAAGTGTATATCAACTTATCAACTTTCTTAGCTCTCAAAAATTCACAACTGAACATTCTTAACTTTTTGAGCAGCTGAGTAACTACTTTCTGGGTCATTCCATGTCAAGTCGCTTAATGGTCCCATTTTTATCAGAAAATGGTTTAGAAGAGTCATTCAATATGAAATAGCCTAATTTTTGCAAAGTTCCAATGTGACCCACCTCAGACTTTCCTCAAATTCTTAGTATAAACTGCTTCCACGGAAAAAAGAAAATCCTGAAAATCTTAGTTAAAGTTCAATAAAGCATTTCTATCAAAAGTTATAGGCAAATGAAATTTAGCTGCGTTTGCACGCGTTTTCATGTTCAATGGGCCATATCTTCATTGATACTCAGAAATGAGTTAAAATTTGGCACATATACAATGTTTTACCTACAAAATCCATTTAGGCATTATTTTTGGCCAGTTATAAACACTCTCGAAATAAATAGCGCCAAAAATTGCCAGTCTAGGTGGGCCGTCTTACATGTTAAGAAGCTCTCATGTTAATACAAAAAGAAACAGAGTCTATGCTTGATTTTCTTCTTTCTATGGCCTAGTTACAGCAAATGAATCTTACAAATGAATATCATAAAGCAGCATATATCAAAAACTGTACTTTCCCGGTTCCTAATTTTTAAAACTCCGAAAAATACCGACAAGTAGTTGGTACAGAAGGTTGCGTAAGCAGTTGAAATAGATTATGAAACATTGCAGACTGAATGATCTACTTATAATCTGTTATTGTTGAAAATTAGAATACCAGTACTGTCCTTATGTAGCCAGGGCAAGTTTTTAACTGCCTCAGTTAAATTTTGGATGATTTTCAAAACAAAACTGAAACGAATCTTTGCAGACACAAATTCAAAGTCATTCGGCCGTGAAATACAGCAAATACTGTATTCATAAGCACTTGAGAGGTACCGTTAAGGAAAGAAATGTTTTCTGCGACTAAAGCTATCGATAAACAATTCACGAGGAGCCAAGAAGTTAAAGGCGATCTAGAGTAAAAAATTTCTATTTCTCTGCAAATATACATAAGATGGAATCTCAAACATTAATCTTACAAAATTACATTTAACATCATTTTAAAGCTTGCCATTTCAAAATTTTCTTTCGACAATCTAACAGTAACTTTTCCCCGCAGAATCAATTGAGTGTGCTGAAGACATAAACTTGAAAAGTTTCGAACCAAATAAAAACAAGTCGACAAGACTGCAATATGATGATATTGAACATCTAGGGCGCGTTGTCAACAGAAATTCTGGACTAAACTACATTACAATTTCTTGAGAATAGAACAGAAGCAATGACAATCGAAGGGAGATACTCCAAAAAGCCATAAAACTTGGGAAAAACCGAACACTTCTATTTCACTATAAAATGGTGGCATGACAGGGAAGCTGCCTCGATACGAGCTATCTCAGTAAATTCCAAACTATTGTATGGTGAATTTAATAATGTATTGATGTATCTCCTAAATACATGTAAGGTGTAACACTGTCTCAAAATACCTCGCAGTCAATTCCGTCAATTAAGAGGACAAAATTACTCCTCGAACAGGGTGAAGCATATATATCAGAGGGAGAGAATTACAAGGCAATTCTAGGATTTTCTGGAAAAGAAAAGGCTTCTCTTTGAAAAGGTCCCCGAATTTCATGTGATCTAAGCCCTAACTTCAGCAGCGTGTCATAAGAAGAGATAGTAAATTGGGTCAGGCGTAGAAAACGAATTTAATTCTAAAATGCAATTTAGTACTTAAACAGAATGTTTTATTTCTTTTCCTCCTCCTCATCGGTTTCTTCTTGTACCAAAGATTCTAATACTGTCACTCTCTGGTCATTCTTTTTTGCCGTCTCTTTAACAGATTTCAATTCGGCCTTGACACTTGCCATCTCTTCTTGAAGCTTCTTAACTTGATCTTGCAACATTTTGACGACACTATTGTCCACTGAGGGCGCAGAAGAAGAAGGCTTTGCAACAGGAGCCTAGAAAATATAGACATGCCAAATAGACTCGTTTTAACCACGGAAAATCATCATTCATCTTCAAATACAACTAAACGTCCATTTTCACTTTATTCGGATTCAGTATTTCGCTTGCAAACTCATTGTTCCCAGTCCATACGCGAATGTATGGAAAAGTGTGAACGTTTAGGTGTGAACTGGAAACGATGAGTTCACATGTGAAATACGAAATCAGCAAGCAATTAATCGCTGGATGCACTGGAATATTACAGCCTAGTTCACACTTGGTCGTTGGAGTCGCTGGGGTCGGTGGGGTCATAGTCATTTGTTCTTAAACGCTTCACACCCGGTTATTCGAGTCACTGGGATAGAAATTTGGGCAAAACAGCTTTGCATACAGGGGGGCTACAATTTGGAACTCACTGCCCAATGACTGTAGAACAGCTCTTACCTTTGCAACTTTTAAAGTGAAGCTAAAAGCCATGCTCGCATAGCACCATTTATTTTTCTTTTAAGTTTAAGTATTAGTTTTGTAAAACCTTTTCTGTATTTTTTGCCATATTTTATTATTGTATTTTAGCTTTATACATATTTTTTTCTTTTTAAAGGAGGGCCCCTTGAAAACCAGCTATGCTGAAGGGTAACCCTCCTAAAAGATGTAAAAATGAAATGAAATGAAAGTGATTCTATTCCAGCGACCCAGTCGCTGGAGTCGCTGGAGTCGCTGAAGTCACTGGAAAGTATTTTCGGACGTTCACATATGGTCTGTTGGGCCACTGGACCTGAACGCCAACTACTCCTGCGACTCTAACGATCAAGTGTGAACCTGGCTTATCTAGGTCGTTCGAGTCATTGGGATTAATGACAACGAGTAAACTCAGGTGCAGCGAAAGAATGTGCACACACTCGATACACTTTCAAAGCAGCGTACTAGCCCTTTAGGCTATAAGGAGACAAATATATAAAATATGTAACAAAACAAAAACTAAACTTACAGCGGGTGGTGGCTCATGGACTGGCTTCGAAGATTCCACTGATGATGACGATGACGAAGCAGACGGCGCCTGTGATTTTGCTTCAGGTTTTGAAGCCGCCTTTGACCCCAGTCCTTTACTTGCTCCCAGACCTTTACCAAGACCTTTTGACCCAAGACCTTTCACTTTTGGCTTCTCTTTCTCTCTGAAAGCGTGTCTCATCGACATGAGGATTGGCTCGGCACTTTGACCATTTGCCCACTGCTCTGCTGTCAGGGCAGGCTCTGTACCTGGAGTATCTGGGTATATATCATCTTGGAAAAGGTCAGACTGTAAAAACAAAAAGTATTCAAAATCCCTTGGCAAAGTAAGGAAAGTAATAGCAGTACGTTATAAAAGCGCCTTTGAGCTGTACTCTTGAGTACCGAATAACCTCCCTCCCCAAATGTCAGTCTTTTGGAGTTTTCCCAACCCCCGCGTTTATTTAAAACTTCACTATTATTAATCTTCAAAACATTTTCAAACACCCCTTTATTCCTACCACAGATGACTTGCGATGAGTTCTTAACTCCTAAAGGCTGTTCATACCTAGAAGTTCCATTTCTTCCATGTTTGTACCTCTCGACAAAGGGGCTTGGTTAGAATCAATTTACAAAATTTGGCCACTTTCACTTCCAAGCAAGTTTATGAATCTAGACTTTTGACTAACCTATACCATAAATACCACGGTCTTTTCGTGTAGCTAGTTGAACAGGCCCGTAGCCAGCTTGAATTCACAAGGGGGGGGGCACAGTCAATATATATAATACATATATCTTTATAATGCATGTTTTGAGGGGAGGCACAGAGTCAAATTTCAAAAGTTCAGGGGGCCTTGCCCCTTGGCTACGGGCCTGTAGTTGAACAAACATGGATATTTTGAACTTCAAGTTGAAATCGATCGCGGAAAACGCAGCTATAGGTTGAACTTCTAGAAGAGAATTGCTACTTTTCTATTCCCATACTTAACATGGCATTCCCATACTTAAGATGGCCGTTTCCAAAAACCTTCAATTCTCAAGCTGAAGAAATGCCTCTATTCTGTGATTTATCACGTTGCAATAAAATTTTGCATTTCTTTCGCACGTAATAGTAATTGGAAAACTACCGGAACTTCTTGGTAATGACAGTATGGGAAACCCCAAGAACGTTTGAGTCCTTGGTAGACAACAGACTTAGCATAGGAAATCCTTACTTGAAGATCGAAACAGTGCTGCTTGAGACACTGTTAACAATTAAGTAATAAAGCACGCATCAACTGGTTTTGCTCCACATACCTTACGTGGCACCATAAAAGAAATTGGCTCAACTAGTCCTTTGGCATGCACCTTGAAGAATCTTGCAACTTCACAATTATTGACGTTCAAAGCATGCTTTGGCATCATATTCAAACTACGTGCCGACTCATTGGTTTGAAAGGTATTAAGGTAATGAACGTAAGGGTCCTCCTCGACCAGCTCAAAATATTTGACAACGCTGTCACCCTGTGATGAAAAAACGCATTGTAAGAAAGATATATAAATAGAGCAGGTGATATGGTTGAAGTACCACCTGGCATAATATCTGCGAAAAGAGAACTTCATTGATGATTCTTGGTCAATTTAGCACTTTTCATGTGAGACATTTGAGGACTGAAGAAGGTTCGTGCAGAAAAGACTACACGTTCTCTCCATAAGGGTAAGGAACCTAAATGTTAAAAGGCAAATATCTAAGAGTAGACTATTTTCATGACTGCAAAAAATCCAAAATTAATAAGTTAAATTTGCAGTGTTATCCTTGTAGCAATTGGTTCATAGGTGTGTTTTAGTTGAAGTTTACACTGTTTATAGTGCCCTCTTTCAACATTTAACATTTACAATACCTCTGGCGCTAAATGTGCAGTTAAAATGAAGCAATTAATACAGAAATTTTAATACAAAAGTGAGGTCAAAAGAGGCCCAAAAATAAGGAACTCTTAGAATTAGGCTTAATGCTAGGCTAAAAAACGTAAACATTGGTGGAAAGAATAAGGTGAGATAATAGCTGATAGATCAGTTAATATGAACAATAAAGGACTAGACACCTATCAGATATGAAAAACTGCTATCTAAAAGAGATACTGTCAATATACTATAGATTCAGTCACAGTTCAGTGGAAATCCTTAAAGAAAATGCATATTTGGCTTGGACATGGTCAACAGCATTCTGACATTGCCAAAGTTGAAGGGCAACAGTATATACTAGATAAGAGACCCATGGAAGCTATGATACTGGTTTAGTTCTAAATTTCTAGAAATTCAACTCATCACAATTCTGAAAAAACCAACATAATACTGCCTAGTTCCCCATGTAACAACATAAGCTTTTCCAGAAACTAAGCAAATTCAGGCTCTTGTACTGTGCAGTGGATAGAAAAGATAAAAAATTGCCATGTAGTTCTGGTAGACCATACATTTAATTGAAAAAATAAGCAAACAAGTCTGTGTGATAGGCAAATTAAAAGTATTATTGTCTGAACCCTAACAATTAAAACAACCCTAATAATTAAAAAACTTACCCTTCCACAAAGATAAACAATGCTAGTGTCCCAATCGTGAAATGGAACAAGAGTACCATTAGCATTATCCAGCTGGAATGTGTGGAGTGGCTGAGAAAGGTCTTTCTGAAATATTCAAACAAAAGCAAAACTATATTTTGGCACTGCATCATAAAAATAAGTATACAAGAACTGAGTATCTGTTGCCATCAGCCAGGCCATCAATATGCCATAAACTATGCAAATCAGCCAGAAGGTATGAATTTTATTCATCAATCACAGGAACCTGGCCATCAAACTCACAAACAGTAGCAGACACTTGGGGTAGGGCCAAGGAGAACAGTCACCAAAGTGAAATTTTTTGGATGCTGTCAATAAAAGTGTGGTTGATAAAAGTGTTTCTTAAGAGCTTCTCCCCTAAGGCTCTTGTGATCTGGTCATCCCCCCCCCAAATAAACAGCTAAGTATTTGTCACTGCACAGATCATTTGGCAAATTCATGGTAAATCAAAACATCAACTTGATGATCAATATCTAAAACAATAAATTTATGTTTTCACTCATGAGCCAGATCCAGGTTTCACAAAATACAGCTTGTTCAGTTGATCAATCAATCCAAAATTGAGTTAATCAATGTAAAACTGACTAAACCACCCAAAGAATGATTATTTAATCCAAAAAAGGATTTATCTGCCCAAAATTTACTAATCCAGTGGTGGATAACCTACAGTCATGGGGCATAATCTGGCCCAGCAAGGGAAATTTTTGAAGTCCAGGAGTAGATAGTCCCATCCTTGTTAACATATATGTAATGTAGAATGCTTTAGATTTATTAGGTTCTGACTAAGGCAAGTTTTGCTTAGCATAGTTTGCCTTCAACCTGCTGAACCAACAGATTTAACAGTCCTGGCCTGCTCTGCCAGATGATTGCTTACCCCTTGACTAATCCAACAATTGATTAAACAATCCAAAAGCTAAATTACAGATTGATTGATCGAAAACTGACCAATCAATCCAACCATTGAACCCCATGGGCCAATAAAATGTCTGTTTCAAGCCTGGTCCTCAATCATAATTCATTTTAGGTCATCAGTGATCACCAGCAATCATTAGCAATCATTGCAGATGAATTGTGATTTATGAAACAAGGTTGTCTTAAGTATCACAGATCATTGATGATAAGCTCAGATTTAAAAATTTGATTTCTGCAAACCCATTGACTATGGTCTGTGATGATTGGTGACGGTCTGAGATGCATAAGACAACCCAGCTTTCATAAATTGTAGATACCTCATCTACAACGATCACCAATGGCATTGGCAATCATCAGCAATGAACTGCAATTGAATGGAAACCAGGCTTCAGCTAATACAAACAATTCTTTTGACAACAAATATTAATCACTATTGTTACTACTAATACTATCACTATTTCCCCCACCCCAATATGATTTCTGACAAATAAGCTCCTACCCTTGAAAAACCCCCACCCTTGAATAAGCCCCCATGGGACCTATCTGGGTTCACTTCAATACAGGCTAAAAGTCATGAAAATAAAAAATTCAGCTAACGATCTGCTTATCTGTGCTAATGTTTGAAGCAACTGTCCTAACAACTTTCTCCTCCTTGATTCCATCCCAATTTACATGTAATCAAAGTATTTTAAATTGAAAAATGATATAAGATATTGTCTTTGGTAGACCTAAAGAACTCTACATTTAATAAGCCCTCCACTCAAATAAGCCTCCACCTGCAGAATCATTTCTGGCAAATAAGCACCCCGGGGCTCGAGTCATTCTAGTAATACCACTGTACCTATTAATATCAGGAAAATTTTCTGCAGCAAATATAATAGTGAGTGTGTTACAGCACATACTACAATTCCCCATATTTACTACCCATCTGGTAACCACACTGCATTCCACAATTTTTCTCCCCAAAGATTTGTGCTAGAACATTTACATGCGAGAATAGTCACACCTCATGCCTATGTTTTACTTCCTAAATATTCACATCAATTTACAAAACCAGGCAAGAGTATAGAAAAAATGAGCCAAATAACACTAGCAGCATATTAGAAACAGTATCTCTATGTCAAATGTCTTTGGCATGATGGGTACAGGATGCAGTTGACTCTGGCAACACAAGCCCATGCTAATTATTCACTCTAAAAGCCACTTTCTCAGGTATCTTTGAGCAAATGGTCTACATTTATGTCAAGATAACAATACTAAAATATCACTAGTTGCAAAACAGCCACAAAGAGAAAAACTATAAAAGAAATACCTGATCCCAGATTCCATATTGTCTTTCACTCATTCTTGAAAATCCAGTTACAAACACACGGTCAAATTTTGCAAAAATAGCTCTCTGAGGTTTGGCTCCTTCATGTCCAGGACCTTCCTTTGATGCAAAGATAAGCATAGTTAAAGACATTTGTTGCAAATCATAAACATCTGAAGTATTTCAATTATCATCTACAGTTATATCTATGACGAAAGAATAATGTTACGATAGTGTTATGATCGATCAATGGTCAAATAATAAAATCATGCAGAACAGTGGCTCATAAACTGGGATCTATGACCCTTTGGGAACCGCAAAGGATTTTAAGGGCAGTGAGGGGTTTCACCGGTTTCAGGGGGCTGGAGGAGGCTACTGTTGCCTATTCAACTTGTTGCTGTATTTACATGTATCACTGTTGATATCTGTTTTCCATGAAAGTATAGTCATCACAACATCTATTTATCCCTGCAGGGAACCCCTTACTTGACAAAGTACACTGTAGGGGGCCACTGTGTAATGTGATTTGAAAAGTTTGGGAACCACTGATGTAGAAAACGGAAATTGGAATAAGATACTGAAAAATATTGCTAAAAAGCATTAAAGTCTAAGACTCAATTCAATTACACTAATCATTCTCAAACAAGAGGTTGCCAACTTACTGTAAGAACAGCTCCTGTTCTGGCATCTATGATTCTGATCTTCTTGTCCTTGCAAACTGTGACAATTTTGTCTCCATTTCTATTAAATTCTGCATTAAAGATAATGTCAGGGTGACAGTCGACCTCACAAACAGCAGAACCATCTTCAAGATTCCACACAACTATAGAAGGGTCTTGTGACACACTCATCAGCACATTACTGGCTACAGGATGCCATTGAATGTTACTGCATCTTCTTTGATGATAATCAAATGTCAGCAAGGGTGTTGTCAAATTAGTTAAGAGCCCTCCCTCTGGAATCTCCCAAATTTTGATGGTCCCATCTTCAGAGCTAGATGCAATTATTTGATCATTAAATGGGTTCCATGCCAGGTCTAGCACATCTTGCTCATGTGCACACACTTTTGGAGCTGTTACATCTTGCCTTCCATACTAAGACAGATTGATAATCAGAATGCAAAATCAGTCCTAATTCTGGGCATAATGTAGAATATACTTATAAACTTGTTTGCATGCATCATTCATGATAGTACAAATGAAAATGCCAGAATAACAATTAACAAATCAATCTAACTTTCCAGCTTAAATAACAAATCAACAAAAGCAGAGGTAACTAGGCAATTTTGTTCAAATCCAACCTATTCACTTATAGCTGAATATACGGCCTTGGCTGTATTCTGAAACATCCACAAGTTGAGTTGCTTTGAAAGATTCATTCTTGCTTTTACCAAGACCTTCAATTTTGATCAAGCTGATATTGCCAGCTGCAAGCAAGCCTCCATAATAATATGCATAACTTCAGAAGTCAATTCCGCATGAAAGATAATCTTCACGATCATTATGAAAGATAATAATGTTACTTGACTCAAATAGTTCCATTATATAATTTCCCAAAATATAGAATCTCATTCCTACAAATCTTGTAAAATATCACACTGAGACAAACTTCTAGAGGGACATATATTATAATAAGGTATCATATTTCTCTAGTGATTGAAAACAATATTCACAAATTGACACTGTGATGGAGAAACCTACACCTAATGTCCACAAAGGACACTGGTAAAGAAAACTACACAAAACATCCACATTAGATACTGTGATGCAGATAGCTACATAGAACACATCTCTAAACACTTGGGACCTATCTAGGCTATTATCTGTGGCACACCACAAATTACACATAATAGCATCATATTCAAGCAAGGCTTGGACATCTTTTCATGTGGAATACGTTCTTGCAGATCAAAATCTAAATAGGATCATGAATGATGTCATGCACTGCAAAGCCACGACACCATACAACTCTTCAACCTAATAGTTCTCTGTTGTATACAAAATGGAAAATTCCTAATAACCACCAAAATCTATATAAGATAAAGGACAACAGTGATACTAATTAACATAAGAATCTAAGAAACTATAAGAGAATTATTATGTTGTACTAAGGCTAAAATGTAAAGCTGAGAAAAAATTATAAGGCAATAATCAACTAAGCAGATAAAACCAATAGCGTGTACAGTATTGATTGGAACTGAGGCTAAGTGTCCTTTCCAATTATTGGCTGTTTTTGTGTGGAGCTCTGAGTAGATATTGAAAGGCAGGGTATAAAATGGCTTACTGATTCTCAAGCATGTTGCTTTGTAAGGTTCTTTGAAAAAGAAAATGATTGCTTATAGTAGCATGTAGTTTATAGATCTCGGGATAATGGAGCATTCAGATGCACTATGGATCCAATATGTAAAAAGGGAAATTTTCCAATACTAGGCCAGAAAAACAAACTTGCTAAGCAGCTTATCATTGCATTTACAATAAATTCTCATTCTGCTACTAATTCAAGCAACTTGTGATGTTCATAAGCAGACATCTGACAGATCAAACATGTTAATAACAACTTTACCACAATTTGCAAACAAAAGGTAGGCTTTACTGGGAAAAGAGCTCATGTGTAATCTTAACAGCTTCTGAAACAATAACAGACAAATATGCTTGCAGCAAGATGAATGCTGGTATACACATTTTTCTATTGTAAAAACTTTTTCCAGTTTGTAAACTTTCTTAGCTTTCAAGAATTCAGTACTAGAACTGCTTTCTCTGAAATACTTTCTTAGCAAAAATGTTTGAGGTTGTGACATACTGCAGTGTACTGCAGACAGGCAAGCATTACACCAACATAACACTGAAATAAATAGATTTCCACATGAAATCTATATAAATAAAACAACATAGATTACGGGCCTACATGATAATTGGAATATGAAATGAGTATTAACTTGTCGACTTTCATAGGTCTAAAAAATCCAGCAATGAATTTTTTAACTTTTTTAACAATCAAGTACTGCTTTGTTATAAACAACTTTCTTTTAGAAACTGTATACAAGCATTTTCGAACAAGAAAGCAGTTATTGTTTTACTCCTATATTTCATATGCAAGTGTCTTATTGCATTCCAAATAATACAGGCTCTGTAAAACTACAAGCTTCGTATATTTCTATTGTACAGGCAGGTACGCCACTTTTCCCCAAAGTAAAAGGTAGTATTTCTACAAACGTTAAAGACCTAAGCATCTTATCGCACCCCGCCATTCAATACTAGGCTTCCACGGAAGTACTATGCAGACAGGAAAACTTTTTGAGTCCAATAACCTAAGCAGTTGAGACTCAGCATAAGCTCCGAATAAACTCATAACCTGTTATACAAATGATATGCAATCCCCTATTATTCTAAATGGCTTCCTGTTACTTGACTAACAAATAGACTAATGTAAAACATGAAAATAAAATCGTAGATGAAATGAAACTAGTTACTTATGCATCTACGGTGCACACACATGAAGTGAAGGGAGTCTAACCAGTGCTTCTGGTCTTTTAGCGGCGTTCAATTGCCAAAACTTGACGTTAGGTGGGGCAACCAGGCATGGACTAAGGCCAAGCATATTAAAAATAAAAGCAACCAAAATCTATAAAAAGCATCAATGCAAAGGCGTGGGCACTAAGCGAACGATCTAAGTATATAACTCTTATCTAATACAAAATATCAATACTTTAAATTTAGTTCACAAGGTAACGAAAATCATATCTGCTGTCGACGTATCTCACTATCACACAGCAGCTTCCTGGTCGGCTGAGTAGCACCGAAAACCAATAAAAAGTTAGAGAAATATAGAGAGAATGTATGATCCACGTAAAAGAAATATGAATCTAACAATGTGTGGCTGTTACTCGCGCTATTTCTTGTCACACAACTTTTGAGAAAGGAAACAACGTGGGCACCCTTGCTCCAGTGGCTAGGCCAGTTTATGTGGAAGGTGTGCCTACAATTGAAAACTGAGAAAATTCTAGCACTCGAAATATTACCTTTTCGTGGGGAATGATGACAAATGCACCACCACCTCCAGCATCGATACATAATGCAATGTACTTGGAATTAATTGCGATGTAATAATTCTCTAAAGAGTTCTTTGTAATTCTGAGAGAGTCGTAGCACTCAGTCTTCTTTGAAGCCTGGCCGAAAACATGTCGATATTTAGAGGCACGAACGAACTTTCCAGCCATTATATGCACCGAGTCAAAAAGACTAAATGTGTAAGTGTATCTGTTCTTGTACTAACTAATACAATAAGCTGCTTATCGGTCTGATTTCGGCAAGTAGTCCGCTAGTGTTCGTGCACCGGTCCTGTTCACTTGAAGAAAGGTGAGGAAGGAGGAACCGAACGACGCCCGGCAAAGGATGAAACAGCCGCTGACCATTACCTTATATGGAGAACGATCATCGAGCAAGTACAACTTATCACGAGGACATCAGAATCGATTTTATCAAACGATACAATTACGGATAACTAGGACGAAAAGCGTTTACTGTTAGAAAACTTCCCAGATTTGCTAAGAGAGTTCTCATCTTCATAACAATCTGCTATCTCCTGTACTTTGTAGCAATTCTAGTGCTGAATCTATTTATTTTTGATCTTTTAGAGAAAGAACTATTTGACACAATTGCTGAGAAGCAAAAATCACTTCATTTCCTCAACAAGTGCTCGGTACAAATGTGGGGGTGCTTGAAGGGACTGTTATGCAGAAATACTCCAGTCATGGGGTAAGCGAGGTAAGCACTCAAGCACTTAATTGATCACGCTTACAACTGGCTGCGCAGCGCTCGGGATCTGCAATGCTTTTTTATATTAAAGCTTAAAGACTGCAATCGCGCGCAATGATTGAATCATTCAACATTCAACTTAAAAATCTATCCACTAGTAACCAGAATTTAGCTTTTTTTCCTGGCAGGATGTTAATTTCTGTACTAACGGTTGCATCTAACCATATCTATTTGAACGTATCGAGACTTTTAAATATACGTAAAGCAGAACCAAAAGCTCTACTTTGAAATGGGGTAGATATCGGGGGGGGGGGTGGGCAATGATAAAGAAATTGCCACTCAAAATTACACGGGTTGTTATTGAGGTAGCCCTCTATCATGAAATCACATTTTAGACAATGGAAGGTTATTCATAAGCAACTGTCAGGATTGCAGCTTTATCTGTAACTTGGAGACATTCAGAGATAGCCCCCCCCCATCTGTAATATCTAAGGCTTATCATTATTGTTGTTGTTATGTTTGTACGCGGCCCTGTGAAGGAGCCGTGGTTGCTGTTGTTGTTTTATATATATATCTATAAATATATAGTGATTGACAGACTTACGAGGAGAGTTAGCGAGAATGTAGAAGCTGTTGGCTATATACAAAAAACCTAGTTGTTCCTATCATTGACTGAACTTCAAAAGAATTAACAGTGGCGACGAGGATAAACCTCATTCGTATCTACTATGGCCGTTAATCTCCAGCCAGTTCCCGAGTTTATTCCTGACGCAGATCTTGGAGCTAGCCTAGCTACCCGTTGGAGACTTTGGTTGCGAGACTTTGATACTTTCCTCTTAGCAAGTGGCATTACCGATGCTAAACGTCAAAAAGCCTTGTTGTTGTATCAAGCTGGCCCGCGTGTCCGGGAGATTTTTGCCCAGTTGCCTGAGACGGGAGGAGAGGATGCCTTTGTCCTTGCAAAGGAAAAGTTAACTGAATACTTCGAGCCGCAGCAGAATAAGCGCTATGAGGTCTATCGTTTTCGCGAAACCAAGCAAGGGAACACGGAAACTTTAGATAGTTTTCACACGCGACTACGAAACATGGCTAAAACATGCGAGTTTGCTGATGAAACGTTTGAAATCGAAGAGCAAATCATAATTGGCGGTCGCTCATCCAGAATTCGCAAAAGAGCACTTCGAGATCCAAACTATGCACTGAAAGATATGCTTCTCGACGGGAGACGGGATGAAAGCAGTACGTACCAAGCCAAGCACATTGAGTCCAAGGAAGAAATGCCAGCAGTGCCAGCAGTAACACACCGGTTCAGGGCGAATCAACAAAGCACATCACAAACAGTTTGCAGTCATTGCGGAGGAGCATTCCCGCATAAGGGGCTTTGCCCAGCCAAAGGGAAAACATGCAGAAATTGCAATAAACCTAATCATTTTGCGATTGTATGCAGAAGTTCTAAAACTCCCCAACGAAACAAAGCACATTTTGTCACAAGAAAGAAGTCCAGTGCAGTGAGACCCTTACAACATGACAGTGATCACAGTGAAGATGAGTATATGTATGCTGTTGGCAACACAAAGCGTACAGCCCAAGGAACACCTCGGATAAACGTAACTGTTGGTGGATATAGGTTTCCAATACTTGTTGATACCGGATCTACAATAAACGTTATTGACAAAAACACTTTTGACCGAATGAAGGACATAAAGTTACAGCAAACAAAAGTAAAAGCATATCCATATAATACCACAAATCCGGTACACTTTTTAGGAAAATTTGAGTCACTTATACAAACGAAATCCCGCTATGCTGTCTCTACATTCTTTGTTTTGAAAGAGGAAAACAGTGGATGTTTGTTATCGGCGAGTACCGCCCAAGAAATGGGAATCATAAATGTCAATCTGAATAAAATCGCACCAGCGATGCCAGGAAAACAGGGAGAAATACAAATCAAAACAGATGATCCACAAATCATAAGTGACGACCCACAGATAAATGAAATCGTGCAAGATTATAAAGCAGTTTTTACTGGCCTAGGAAAGTTGAAAGGATATTCAGTGAAATTAAATATAGATGAAAATGCCATTCCTCAAGCACAACCACAGCGTCGAGTACCATTTCACATTCGCAAAAAAGTACAAGCCGCAGTGAAGGAATTAGAGCGTGAGGGTATCATTGAGGCAGTCCCAGAGGATTCTCCTGCGCAGTGGGTTTCTCCGATCGTCGCAGTTCCGAAGAAGGATGACTCTGTTCGCCTCTGCGTTGATATGAGGATGCCAAATAAAGCTATTAAACGAGTCAGGTACCCTATACCTACCGTAAACGATATCAGTACAGAGCTAAATGGAGCGAAGTATTTTAGTAAACTCGATCTTGCACAAGCATACCATCAATTGCCGTTACATGAAGATAGCCGCTATATTACAACATTCAATACACATTTGGGATTATACCGCTATACAAGACTTAATTACGGAACTAATGCTGCTATGGAGATTTTCCAGCATGTTCTACAACAGAATTTGCAAGGAATTAAGGGCGTACTCAATTTAGCTGACGATATTTTCGTTTTTGGGAAAACTCGCCAAGAGCATGACATAGCGTTAAGAAATTGCTTAGAAAGATTGCAAGACAGAGGTTTGACACTAAACCCGAAGAAATGCACATTTCTGCAATCGTCCATAAATTTCTTCGGACAGATATTTTCGCAGCAAGGAACACGCCCAGATCCAAAACGTATTGAAGATCTAGAAAATGCTTCCGTACCAGTCAATGCCAAAGACGTTCGTAGTCTCCTCGGAATGGCAAACTATAGTGCAAAATACATTCCTAATTATGCTACAATCACAGCACCTTTACGTGAACTTACAAAGAAAAACGTACCTTTTTCGTGGAAGGAATGTCACCAAGAAGCCTTTGAGAAGTTGACAATAGCACTCAGTCAAGCGCCTGTAATGGGTTATTTTGATGTGAATCGAGACACTTTTGTGACAGTAGATGCAAGTCCAGTCGGCATCTCTGCGATTTTATCTCAAGCCACGCCAGGGTCGAATGATTATACCGTGATTGCTTACGCCAGTCGAGCGCTTTCAGACGTTGAAAAGCGCTATTCGCAAACGGAGAAAGAAGCGCTAAGTATTGTCTGGGGCGTTGAACATTTCCACCTATTTTTATATGGCAAAGAGTTCACGTTAGTCACTGATCATAAACCACTAGAAGTGATATATGGCAATGCTGCATCCAAACCTTCGGCTCGTATCGAACGATGGGTTCTCCGACTGCAACCTTACACCTTTAGAATATTGTACAGAAGTGGTAGTGAAAATGCAGCCGACTATTTGTCACGCCATCCGTTTAAGAAAGGTGAAAAGCAGCAAGAAAAACTTGCAGAAGAATACGTTAACTTCGTGACACGTCATTCAGTACCTAAAGCAATGACTTTAGAAGAAATTGCTCGCGAAACAAAGTTAGACAGAACGCTACAAAGATTGCACGCAGCAATACGTCTGAATATGTGGGATACTGATTGTCTCAAGCCATATCGCTCTTTAAAAGATGAGCTCACAATTGGCGAGCAAGGCATTATTTTACGAGGAACGCGCATAGCTATTCCCACGTCACTACATCAACGTGCAATTGACATAGCGCATGAAAACCATCAAGGGATATCCAAAACTAAGGCATTACTTAGAGAAAAGGTATGGTTTCCTGGTATCGATGACCTTGTTCAACAAACAATGCAGTCATGTATAGCATGTCAAGCAGTTGGTAAACCAGCACCACCAGAGCCTTTACATTTACAAGACATGCCAAAGGGACCGTGGAAAAAACTTCATATCGACTTTTATGGGCCTCTACCATCGGGGGAATACTTACTTGTCGTGATTGATCGTTACTCACGGTTTCCTGAAGTTGAAATTGTCAGGAGCACAAAAGCCTCAGTTGTGATTCCTAAATTGGACAGGATATTTTCTGTGCATGGGATTCCAGAAGCAGTTAAAACGGATAATGGTCCACCGTTTTCTGGAGAAGAGTTTGCTCGATATCTCACAACTCTAGGTATCGCGTTTGAGCCATCAATACCATGCTGGCCTCAAGCTAATGGAGAGGTTGAGAGATTTAATCGCTCACTTGGTAAAGCTTTGAAAACAGCCGTGACCGAAGGAAAAGTGTGGAGGCAAGAATTGCATCGGTTTCTATTACAATATCGAACAACGCCACACTCCACAACGAAGGTAGCACCATGCGAACTGTTGTTTAATCGGTCAGTACGGGGTAAACTTCCCTCTCTAGACAAGAAACTAGTAGTGAATAAACACAGAGAAGCTTGTGAGAATGAGAGGACAAGTCAAAGCTATCAAAAGGAGTATGCAGACAAAAGGAGACATGCGAAAGAGAGCACCATTCAAGTTGGTGATACAGTGTTGGTGAGGCAATACAAGCAGAACAAGTTGACTACCACGTTTAACAAAGTGCCATACATCGTCGTGAGTAGGAAAGGCACGAAAGTAACAGCTGAAAATTCCAAACATAAGATCACTAGAAATGTTTCACATTTCAAACGCGTAAATGCACACGTTAACCTTCACCCTGATTGTTCGGAAAGTGAAGATGAAGATGAGTTCGATTATGATGATTATGTCGACCATAATGCTGAACACATAGACAATCGTGGAAACGCAAATTATACCGGAAGACCTACACGAAATCGCCAAGCGCCAAATCGCTATGGAAATCCTATACCGTCAGACATACTTTAAACTGTATACGCTCTCCCGAGATTTTTGACAAAGGGGAGTGATGTAATATCTAAGGCTTATCATTATTGTTGTTGTTATGTTTGTACGCGGCCCTGTGAAGGAGCCGTGGTTGCTGTTGTTGTTTTATATATATATCTATAAATATATAGTGATTGACAGACTTACGAGGAGAGTTAGCGAGAATGTAGAAGCTGTTGGCTATATACAAAAAACCTAGTTGTTCCTATCATTGACTGAACTTCAAAAGAATTAACACCATCCATTGTAGAAATGCATGTATCAATACCGCGATCCTTTTCAACTGGAGTTTACTACTGCTTTCTTCCAAGCCTCCCTCCCAGTTTGGTGCAAAATCAAGTACTGTGTGTAGAACACTAGCATGAGGAAACTGGAATAATTTACTGACGAGGAAATAGGTGGACAAGGAAGGAGGGCTTGCTTGTACATGCAAGGGATCTACAAGCCCAAAAAGAGATTTAAAATATGGATTAGGGGCCTTGCGTGGACAATTGAAGAGAAACCTCTAAAACTATAGATATCTAGCATTGCAGTTTGCATAATAAAATATTGGAGAAAGGAATATGATAGATTCTGCTACAACTTGTGTCAAGGGAGATATTTCAGGTCACGCCTATCAATTACGGTGAGATGACTCGAAATTGATCATTGTGGAAGTCTGTTGGTACTACAGAACTTCACTATAGCACGAACATGCGGGAATATTCTTTTAACATACTGAAAGCTGTCGGACGAAAAAAGCTTTCAGTATGCTAAAAGAATGTTCCCGCTTTTTCGTGCTATAGTGAAATTGATCATTCCTCCGTGTGCACCGAAAATGTGCGTCCACGTATGAAGTATCAGTTGGTCTCTGTTCTCCTGAAATGTGTACCAGAATGATGAACATCAAACGTCGTCTAAGGCGAGTTCAGTTTGATGCAGACAATTTGGGTCATGATTTATTGAGTGATATACAAAATAGCAGTATTGGTTTGTATGGCTGAAAAAGCAAACACTTATGGACGGTTGAATGAGGGGTGTGATATAAAAAATGTGGCATGGCACAGCCTGCCAGGGCTTTGCTGCATCCATATATGCCTACCATTACGACCATGTGACCCATTTTAACATTTCAAGATTGCAGTTTTACCGCTCACTATAACTTCATGGCGTTAAGTAGCATATTTTTTACACATGCGCGCTGCTAGAGAACAAGCCCGAAGAGAAGACGAAAGGAGGCAAAAGAAAACAGCAAATCGGTGCCTTGCGAAGATCAGCAAATGCAGCGGATCTTCTAATAGCAACATCTCATTTTATTCATTTCTCAATTTTACAGGCGTAGGGACTACATTCTGAAGTGTGAAGAGCAGAAAAAGCAATAACAATATTACGATACATTGAAGTGTTCCAACGTTGAATATTTTGAAAATAACACAAAGCCAAAAAATGTAATATATTGTGTAATATGATGCCAGAAAACGAAGGCAGACTCGAGGTCGTATTGTGCCAGTCCTCTCATTCGCCGGCAGTTTTACCGAAATGCCATGGTACTGAAGAACTTTCGGGGACAGAGTTCGAAGTACTTTGCCAATTATGTCGTCTCTGTTGTACAATACCTTCAACGGCTCTTCACACTGTCAATAGCATGGGAAAAATATAAAAGTAGGCTTCTAATGAAAAATAAAATATTAGTTATATCCAACACGACATTAATAGCCAATAAGAAAAAAGAATAATACGAGAATAAACATTTGCACGATAAGCAGGTAGGGGTTCACTCATACAACAAGTCCACATTGCCAAAACCATGGGCGTATGTAGATAGGGTTCAGGGAAGGGGGTGGGTGAAAAATCCCCTGTAAAGCTAGACTGCCATTTTGTCCAAAAAAATTCTTATCTTGTCGGACAAATGACCTAGTCGCTTTTTCCTGTAATCTGTAAAGTTCTGAAATTGGAAAGGTTTCTATTTTACTGAATAGGAAAAAAGACTGATTTCTATGTGAGAAGACCCTTTTCTGTCGACTTTCGAACATTCGGACCTTGCATTTATCATCCAACAATATATAGGAACTGCAGTATTTGACACCTGACAAGAGCCTACCTTCTGCCTTAAAGGGGAGCACAGGTAGATTGTCCTGCAGGAACGCTATCTCTAAAGGCTAATGTGTTTGCTCCACATGTTGCAATTTTCGCTTGTGGTAGCAAAAGTACTTCCATATAAAGAGTGGACTTTTATGTGAGAAGCATTTTTACATTTCTGTCATCAGTTTACCTAAATTGCTTATAGGGACTCTCAAGTCCCGTATCTTCTAAGGAAGCTCTTCAAAACGCAATGTATAGTCACTTAGAAGTATTTTTACAGTGCTTTATTTTGCAATTCATCTTGAGAAAATAGAAAATCACAGAATCCTCACTTTCTAGGATAGAAACTAGTAGCAACAATGCCTTTTTTCGTTTACACTATCAGCGACCCACAAACCATGAATCGTCAGATATGAGCTAATGGCAAATATCAGACAATATATCTATAACTGACAAAGATAGATCCTTTGCGGATAACTAACAATTTAGCCCTGGACCACCGTTTCCCACTTAAAGGTTCTAAAGCGGTGGTTCTTAACAGGAGCGATTTCCAAAATTTCTAGCAAGGGAAGCTCCCTAGATGTGACGTCAGAAAAGGGTGCGATATTGTTAGAATCACCCGCATTCTTTTCAAATAAGATAGCAATAACCAATTTTACAGCTTTGACGGAAACATTAACAGTTATCTATGTTTCTTTTAATGACGTTTCGGAGTCAAGGTATTCAGTTGTAAGAGGTATTACAAAATAGGAAAAGAATGCGGGTGATTCTAACAATCCGTCCTTCGGAAGGGACGTTAAACTTGGGGTCCCATGCAAGAATGCGGCATGCACAGCAGGCCTAAATTAGCTGAAAACGCTAGATATAACAGCCTACTCAAAATAAAGTAAACAACATCAACAACAACATGCAATAGTCCACAACCTGAGGAGGTTCTGAGAAAAACAAAAATAAGTGAAATGCACTACACATCAAGATCTTCGAAAACAACCGGTTATGAACTTGCATGGACAATGGGGAAACTTGGAGGGCAAGATCAATGGGACCTATAGATCTTTAACAAGGCTGCGCTCCCCTAAAATATAATCAATTTTAACAAGGAGGACTCCGATCCCGAGCCCCCTTAGGAATCATTTCTAGTTCTTACCCTAGGTTCCACTGATCCCAAGGGCTCATGCCCCGTTCACACTGCTCCGTTTAAGTAAAAAACGGAGAGAAAAATATCCGTTTTTGTCAAACCGTTCAAACTACTTCGGACAAAAAATGCACAAAAACGGAGGTTTTCGAAAAGGCTCTTCAAAGTGGATATTTACAAAAACTGAGGCTTTCGAAAACGCTCTGGATAGGTGTGAACGAACAAAAACGGATAAAAAACAAAAACGCTGCCATAACAACAATACAAAAATGCGTACCCAATGACACCACTTCAGTCTGACCTCATAAAAACGCATCAGTGCGAACGAATTGAAGCCAAAAAACGGATATTTTTCCTCGGTTTTTGTGAGGAGTGTGAACGCACATAAACGGGCATTTTTATCTCCGTTTTTGTACAAAAACGGAGCAGTGTGGATGGGTGATAGATATCTACAAAAATCGATTTGTTTGAAAACGGAGCAGTGTGAACGGGGCATCAGCACGTCAGTTTCAGGGATTCGGCATGCCTGAAAAATGAAACTCCGCCAAAAAAGATGAGGGCAGAAACCAGTGGCGGACATTTACCACTTTTTCTGAGGTTGGGGCAAAAACACTTCATGAGCCGACAAAAAATTTTGCGTCCATTCCTAGGCCCGGTATAGGTGTCCATCTTTGTCTGAAAACGTCTCAGACTTGCCAACAATTTCCTACAAGGGTAGGGGGGAACTCCCCCACAACCCACAATTTCCGTACCTGGAGAACAACCGAAACTGTGAAACAACTTTTAAATTTTGTTCATTTTTCATAAACCTCATAATTTCGATATTGCCAACAATAACGTTCTACTTTATTACTGCCCTTGACATTGGCACTTTAGAGTTTCATTTACTGTTTTCTTTATATATTTACATTTGTTGTCCCTCACATTAGCTCACCCTCGCGCGTGTCGAGTTAAAAACGCTGAGTACCGCGTACGGTAGTGCTTTATTACTGTTTTTTGAAATTTTTCTCCTGCTTTTCTGAGAAGGGCTCAGTTAAGGCCCATATGAAATAGGTGGGTTTCGGTACCTCCAGCAAGACCAAGGACAGCTGTTCTAACGGGAGCAAGAACAGAGAAGGGCTAAACAAACAGAAGGTTAGGGTAATAGTGTCAGCACGAGCAGCACAGATGTCCTTTCCGGCCAGCTATAATTTCCCAGGTTCATCATCAAACGTGGGATAAGACTAACAGCAAACTTAGACTAGAAACCTCTATCTCCAATATGATAAATGAAGTAGGGTTTGGAAATGTTGTAGATAAAAGTATATTGAAGCATTGCTAATTAGGTATATTTTGCTATGGAATACGAAAGTTAGGTGGGAGTTGAAAGAGAGGAGGTTTTCTATAAAGATTAGAGATTTGAGGATATCTATTGACATGGAGAATGAAAGAGCGAGAAAACATAGCAAACACACGGAAAAGCCGGATTAAGACTCTTCGATAGCAAACATTTTTGTACATATAGCCTCTTGCTAAAAGCTGGCCTTTCTCACATAAAATATCAGCAGAGAATTTCGCAAACGCAGCGGAATGGCTTGAAGAAAAAGGATCAGTGATTTGACGAGGTCATCGTGAGAAAAGAAGATCTGCCTTAAAGTTGATTACCTACAATCACTGGTCAACGCAGTAAGAGCCAATCTAGAAAGTAATTAAGTGGTTCGTATTCACTGTTGCTGATAGTATTGTTTGTGCAACGTACTGTAATAACATGAAATCCTAGATGTCATGCACAAACTGCTTGAACGGTAACCAAAAAACATTGAGAGGTTGCCTGTATCTAAAAAACGCTAAAACTCTAATTGAGTATCAAACTCTCTGTCATTAAAAGTTATCTATCATTTGCAGTATATCATCAGAATAGATTTAGTTATGAATGAAAATTCAGCTAGAAAATCACATATAATATGCTAGCTGTGAGATCAATTACGGTCCAAACTGAATGGCTGACATCATTTCTACTCAATGCATGGGACTATCGACAATTTCCCCATCTACGAAACATACTCAGACGGACAAATGAGAAAGCAGGGCAACGCAAGAACGAGGTAACACATATTCATCATACGTAGAGGTGGCACAGCACTACTTTCATGGTCCCATCTCCATGTGTAGGCCAAACAAGGCGCGAGGTCTAATTTAACGAGAAGTGGTGCGGTACACAAAATGTGCACTTCTGAAAAAACGTTCTGTGCGGTTCCAGGGGGAGATCTGAGCAGACTATATTACACACCTGATTAGAAAGGCCCCTTTTAAATTAGAGTTTTATATATTTATGCATTTTATTCCCCATAGATGTGGCATCAAAACATGGATAATGTTAGGGCCTACTCATTCATACAACTTGCCTTTTCCTATAACAGTCAATGACTATTCTCCAATATGGTACCTGAGAGAATAAAGCACAACTCTAAACTTTCCTTAAAAAATCTTGTCAAAGCAATCCTCATTGGTCCAATGTGGCCGGGACACAAAGCACAGCTAGAAGCATCTATACGTACTTCTAAAACAGATGTCACATAATCTTTACCGGGGCCAACCATTCAATCATCCCTGCCAACAAGAACAATACTTGGCATTTACATCTTAACCTTCTGCTCCTCATAAAGGAAACTTTTGCCTCATAAGCCGAGGTGTAAGATAAGAATTCCGAAATGACTATGTTTACCAAAACCTACGATAAAACGCTGTCTGTTCACAAGTACACAGACATTCAAAATGTATAGACAGCATTCCACTCCTTATAATCTCATTCTGGCTTTAAAACTAAATTACAAACCATCTCCAATATATCAAAAAACATCTTACCTTTTCATTTACTCTTGAAGTCAACTTATATAAAAGTCGGACTAACATGGGAATTTCGTAACTCTTAACAGGTTCAAGTTCGATGCTTGCTTTCCCTTGGATATTGAAGTATCTTAGCTTTTGTAGAATCTGCAGTCAAGGAATTGAAATGTATTGGAAGCAGAATGGGGAATGAGTAGAAAGAAAGAACGTAAAAAAAGGAGCTATGGAGCAAAAACTTACATTGATATCTATATCATGGGGCTATCCCTTCGGCCTAATAATGTTCAGCAGCCAGATTTTGAAATAGGAATAGCACAAATCATGAGGTGTATTAGCATAATGGTAATGATGATAAGTAATAAGATTGTGATGATGATGATGATAATTGTGATGAAGATGATGACTGTGATGATGGTGAAAGTTACTGCGTGATGATGACGATGATAATGATTGCGATGAAGATGAAAGTAACTGTGTGATGATGATGATGATAATTGCGATGAAGATGATGACTGTGATGATGATGAAAGTGATTGTGTGATGATGACGATGATAATGATTGTGATGATGACGATGATAATGATTGCGATGAAGATGAAAGTAACTGTGTGATGATGACGATGATAATTGCGATGAAGATGATGACTGTGATGATGATGAAAGTGATTGTGTGATGATGGCGATGATAATGATTGTGATGATGAACGAAGAACAAAGAAGAGCCACAATGTGGAAGCACCGCTTATATATCAACTAATACAAGTACAACTATAACAAATAATAACAATAATAAAGACAAAACTGAGCTGCTTAATATTTCTGCATCTGATGAATCGCAGGAGAGAAATGCCAACTGGAAACAATCTAGGGTGTGGGCCTATAATCACTAGATAATCACTATAATCACTAGATAATCACTATAATCACTAGATCAAACAAAAATCGGTAATCTCAATGTAAGGAGACAGTTCTAAAACTGGTACTGACTTGCAAGCGTCCTTTCTCAGTCAATGTGACAGTCCCATCACTTTCTACTATATGTTCAGGTAATAATCTGCCGTCTTCATAGCACTTGTCCGAAATGAAGGGCTTTGGCAGCTGCCCAACTTCACCTAGGTTCGTCTCTTCGCCAGATGGCTCGGTAGATATTGGCGGATCAAACTGATGAAAATTGAGCAAACATAAAGAAAACACAAAGACAAAAGCAATGAATTATATTTATATAAACCACCATATGGTATGCACCAAAAAATATTCTGTGAGACAAAACTAAGAAGAAAACCCAGACGTTCGAATATAGTCGTTCTATCTGCAAGCAGCAAAAAATGTTAGAGCAACTGCAGCGGAGGAGACACGCCCAGGTCCTATGTAAAATATTATTTCAATCATTGGAAAATGCCTGCTAGCTTCCAAACGGGTATAAAACAATACTTAAATTGAGGAAATGAAATGGAATGTCTTCGATTGTCTCGGCCCTGCTGCTTTGATCTGATCATATTGATTATCTCCTGCCTAGCCTCCTTGCAAAAGATTTCCGTGAAATTTCCCATCATCAACCTTAAAACAGCTAACATTTGATTAAATGCTAAGAAACTATCGACCCTCTGCTAGTTATAATACGTAGGACGATATATACTTATGTACAATGCCTGCTAAAAGTCCCGGAACATTTAAATTACTTTTCAATTGATAGAGCCAGCCCCCATTTTGTTGTTGTCGTTGTTGTTGTTGTTGTTGTTTACTTTATTTTGAGTAGGCTGTTATATCTAGCATTTTCAGCTAATATAGGCCTACTGTGCATGCCGCATCCAGGCATGGGACCCCTAGTTTAACGTCCCATCCACTCGCTCTCAGGACAACACAGATTTAAACAGCAATTAACATACAAACGGCTAAGATTTCATTCCAACATGTGGTAAGGGGAAAGGGGGTCAAAAGCCTTCAACTTGTGAGCGGATGCTCATTACTTTAAATAGGCTGCGATATTCAGTGGGTGATCCAAGGGCTTACGGTAGTGAGTGCATGCACACTTACGTTAAAGATGGCTGCTAGCTGATTGCTGGCCCTGATCAGTTTTGCTTCCAACTCTCTATCATCTGAATCGTCGTCAGTGTCAGTTCTGTTTATGAACAAAGCCTTTATTCCGCCTATGAAATTCTGATCTGACTTTCCAGTCAGTCTTTGAGAAGTAGATTCTTTACGAATAGCCTCAGCTTTGTTGAAGAGCACAGAAGCCAACTCTTGCATCTTAGAAAAAACGGAACATCTAGTAGAACCATTTGCCTGAGACTCTCTATTGTATCACTTAACACTACAACTAGAATTAATCAATTTCTAAGTTCCTGGAAATATAACCCAATCAACCTTTGCATGATGCGAAGGCGACAAAACAAACAGATTAAGAAATCGCGAGGGTGAGTATCATGAGACCTAACGTAAGTGGATCGCGCCTGCTTGTGAGTTTACAAGGGTACTGAGCAACCCCACTATAACACATAAATTATTTTTGAGATGCCCTTAACTGTAATGACATAGGCCACTTGAATGCATGCATGCATGATGTAGCAACAAGCAGAATGAGGTGCCTTTGTTACAAAAGCTTGAATGGAAAACCATTGTAGAACTTATTGCCAATGAAACGAAAATGATGGTTTTTAAATCTCTCAATGATTTTGGACCACAATACATGCTTAATATGTTTACTAAAAATTCACAGCTTTCTGAGCGCAATCTTCGAAACACTACCACTGATTTAAGGCTTCCTTTGAGAAAATCAACTGCGGGGCAGAAAAGCTTCTCATACAGAGGTGCCAAGATGTGGAATAGCCTCTCAACTGAGTGCAAAGAAGCAAGATCATTACGTGTCTTCAAATCCCTCCTAAAGTAATTTTAAATCTTCAGTTTTTCTTTTCCCCTGATTATAATTACAAGAATTGACTTTCTTAGAACTATTTTGATATTTAATTTTTATTTCTACTTTGTTCTACAATTATTATAAGTATTTTATTGTATTAGATTGTAAATTTATATTCTTTTAATGGAGGGCCCCTCGAAAATCAGCTAAGCTGAAGGGCCACCCTCCCAAAATATGTAAAAATGAAATGAAATGAAATGAAATGAGGTAAAAGCATGGTCCATGGATGATCCGTTCAATGGACAGTGTCTACCAGAGGAGATACTTTATCTGGGTCAATGTTGTTCCACCAGTAGAGCCCTATATCTATTCGGCTATTCGCCAGTAATATATCTATGACCATATGGTTAAAATCTGCGTTTAAATATGATAAGCTTGCAGGTCTCTTTTACTGAGATCAGAAATGCTGACATTATGAATTGTTTAATAAATTAATAATACAACGGCTCTTAAATACCTACCTTCTGTACATAATCCTGATCGAATAACGATTCAAATGGCGCATCTTCTAAACCTGTGGTACTTCTGGGCGATGACCGCAATGACATATACGAGGAAGCAAGTTGTGAGTAGGTCAAAGGATTTAGACCGGAGTGACTTGATGAGATAAGAACTGCACTGTCAGCTAAAAATGAGCAAAGATTATGGAACTTTAGAATATCAAATAAATAAATAGGCAGTGGATGAAAAAATCATTTAAAGCCTACAATACTCGCCAAAAACCCTCGGGACATCTCAAATTCTTACAATGTCACATTCCTCGTAGCAGTTTATACTTGCGCTATAAACGTATCCCCCATCCATCTTAGAACAATAAAAAATATACAGTGCATATTTAGAAAAATATAAAAATAATTCAGTCTCAATCATGTTACCTCTTTGAAGAAGTTGAGGAAGCAGTTTATACTTGCGCTATAAACGTATCCCCATCCATCTTAGAACAATCAAAAATATACAGTGCATATTTAGAAAAATATAAAAATAATTCAGTCTCAATCACGCTTACCTCTTTGAAGAAGTTGAGGAAGGTTCAGGTTTGAAAAGACCTAAAATAGCAAAGCTATAAGTAAAAGATACGCCATAATACATGTATTTTTTTATACGAAAGTGGTTCATATGAAAGTAGTACTCAACAAGTTCTGTACTGAAATCATGAAAAAAAACTAAGAAAGTTTCAATACTAGGCGAAAAAAAACTTTCGTATAGAAAACGTGTACTCTGATATGTATGGTCCTATACAATAGATACTAGAAATATAAATAAATATATATATACATACACACACAATATATGCTCTGTATTATCCTCCTTTGTTTGTTACTTCACAGCTTCGGCCCTCCCCAAATAATGGATTCTTAATATATCATGAGGTGTTAATAGGTAGGTCCCCCTTAGGCAATATCAATTGTGACCCCAATGTTATGTAGGCAATTTAAGCAGGCCCAATGTCATTGTAAGTTTAGTACTGATGAAGATTTTAATCGAAACGTCTACTACAGAAAAGTATATTTGTGGTTTATTCTTTATATATATATATAAATATATATATATTCAGTTGACTTTCGGCTAAGGCTGACACAGTCGAACAATATAAAGTGAGACACTTGTGGTAATCAACTGCGCAATATATCATGAGCATGGGTAGCACTGTACAACTGTCTGTGTCTTGTGTTTATATCTTGTTGTTTATTTTTCCTTGCTTCTGTTTGCTTTCCCTAATTTTGTTGTGGCTTTGTTTTGACATTTCGTCAATTAGCAAACACAATAATCGATAGAAAGCTGCAAAACTACGATGTGCTCTTAGGCTTTGTCCACGATATAGATTTGTTTACCTTGGTTACTCTGAAGATGAATTGCACATCCCTGAGAAGATGTAAATCGAGTCGGGCTGCTCTTTTCATAAACATTCGAAATAGTACAGTATAAAATACAATATTGTCTTTGATAAATCCAAACCTATCGGAGGAGAGATGGCATGTAAATGAGGTGCTTGATTCAAGAAGAAAAGGTATTGTATTCACCAGACTCCTATATAAAATAGCAAGAAAAGAGAATGCCATTTATGTTCGGGTCAAGGCACAAAAAGGGGGATACGAAAAGGTAACGAGATGGAAAGGGTAAGCTCCAGGAGGGTAATATGATAGATGCTGATCACAGACACTCAAGGAAATGTTGAAATCACTTTTTGAGAATACCAAGTTGTGCTCCTTGTGGGGAAGCTACTATTAATATCTGTAAAAATTCGAGTGACAAAATTCTGGTTGGAAACACTATCAAAGTGAATAAACAACATACCATTCATCTAGGCTAACTAAGGACTCAACACCAACTGAATCTCGGTAACGCCATGGCTGGATATAGCTAAGCCATGTCTCCCGGACCTGGAAAGACGAAACTTAGTCAACATATAACACTATCAAGTAGGTATTTTTGAGCCATTTTCATCTCTATGTAAGCACATCTACTGCAATGATCGGCGTAAGAGATTTCTCTAGATTCCACGATATATAAAGGATGCATCAACACACATATTCAAGCAGAAATTCAATGCTCGTGATTTAAGAGACAAAACGAAAGGAAAACAGGCCGTAAATGAGTAATGAGCACAGCCTGCATTTACGACGATGCGAAGCACATAGTTCTGGAAACCGGCTCCGTAGAAGCTTGTTGCTTTCCTTTGAATATGAACCATAAGCCAACCAATATGCGATTACTACTGCGGTAGAAGCAGTCAAATACAGACAGGCAATGGCTAGGGACCAACGATATAGGACGTCTGCACCTTAGGGGGAAGAGGTTTAGCAAAAATTAGCCGTAAGCGGACATCACCTACAGAGAAACTTTTGTGCTTCTCGATGGTAGTTGTCATATAAGTCGCTATAATAAATCATGAGAAGCATTCTGAAGAGAGAATTCTTCGTAGCATGCATTTGAAGAAAAGATCACAAGTTGTGTCTGAACAGACAGGGCGAGGGGGGCTGTTAAGTAAACAGTGGACAGACATGGACAAGGGGGAGGGAGTAAAAAATTAGCAAAATTGTTCAGACGTCCTTCATGGATGACCCCCTAAATGGTTGACAGTTCACTTACCACTTTGAATGATTCATCGAGCGGCCAATGCAGAAAGCAGTTCTTAAAAAAGTTGTATAATTTCTTCTGTACCATCGGCATTATAACTCTGAATGATAAGAACCAAATAATATAGTTGTGTATGGAAATTCTGTAAAACAGATGGCAGAATAGATATGCTTAGTATGGCTAGAGATGGCAAAGAGCTGGACATCGATGATACAAGGAATCCTTCACTAATAGATAAATCACTATTTATTTGTGATACTGCACTAATGTACTGAGAAAACAAAGAGGCATTTGAGATAACTTCTAGTAGTATATTTGATCTTTGTACTGTTTGTGAAGTAATGGTGTGATGTGTGCTATGCGAAAAAGTATTAAATACTTTTGATCTTGATAAATAACAGTTTGCATGCCTGTACCATCGGCATTATAACTCTAAATGATAAGAACAGTAAAATGACACTTCATTCCTCTTACTACACAGGAGTGGTAATGGTTAGGGGGAAAGGAGAGTGACCAAAAGTCTACAAAAAAGGGAAAGAGGAGAAGGGAGAAATTTTGCAAGGGGATGTGAGAAATCACTAAGTTTCTGAAGAAAAAAGGGAGACTCGGACCCTTGTCCCACTCTATCTTTACCAGGCTGCTTTATACTTTTCTCTCTGCGGTATATTGTTAAGGGCACATGTGCTTTTCGCAAAGAAATGATTATTTTCAGGTCAATAACTGGCTCTAAGTAGTGACAAGAAACAATATTGCATTGAGTATGCTGGCAAATAATATCTAAGCGCGTTAGTTTCGAGGTATCAAGAAGTGTATTTCTCGAATTTTCAGTGCAGACAAAGTACACGTGCAACTTCTGGAGTGAAAGAACTATGAGACAGGCCAAATATGCATGCAAGAAGATGTACACTAGAAATGACAGACTGAAAAATGGAATGCTGATTTGGGTGACAACTCAAAATACCATAATTCAAGAAAGGTAATGAATGAGACTCTTTGAATTTTCATGGTTATTATATCTTAACCGTACCTATAATTGGTAAAAATCTGACAAAAATAAAGAGGGGTAAAGGTGTCGACATTTCAAAATTTTGAACGCATTGACATGGACTACCGTAAATCCTCGAAATTAGCACCCTCGGGGTTTATTGATTTTTGATGCTTTTTGGGTGGGGCTTCTCGATGGGAGGGCATATTCGAGGGGGCTTATAAAATTATTTGATACATTTCGCATAAAAGCTCATTGTCAAAGCTCCTATTCTCCATAATCCGGTATTAGTTGTTATCAAAGCCTTCATAATCATATGGGGTGGGGGCTTATTCGGGAGGGGCTTATTAACAATTTGAAGTTTTAGTATGGGGGCTTATTCGAGGGAGGGCCAATTATACTAGTAAGCCTACCTTCGGAAACAGCCCTGCTATGGGCGTCAGAGAGGGGGTGCGGTGATCAGAAGTGCCCTTCTTTGACAAAAATAGCTATGGTGTTTGGTTCGTGCTAATGGGAATACAGGAACATCCCCTAAACTGAACCTAGAGGTCCCAATTTCTGGCTCACTTCGCTCACATGTCGTCTTCAGTGCCCAATTATTCCGTTGGCTCCATTTGCTCTACTCTTGCTTCGGAGTCCCTGAGCTCTGCATACACTACTAACGCACCGATACCCAAGCAAGACAAACAAGTTCAGATAAATTACCGAAATTACTATCATGCATCAGTCCTTTTGACTCTCTCCCCCCTAGGATGTAACTGATAATAAAGATCAGTCCCAAGTACAATTCCGTACGCAGGGGTGCCTGATAGAGTGTACACTTACTTGGGGCGTCGGCATAGTGAGGTAGGGTAGCCAGTTCCTCTCCTCGCCGCCCTTAGCTTCCCAGTGTGGTCACCGGGTACCCATATACTGTTGGGTGCACAGTGAGCGAGCATCAAAGCTATGGCCAGAGTGTTCCCCCCGAACCATCGATCCTCTGCGCAGCAGTCAAGCGCTTATAACACTCGGCCACTTGCACTATTACAATAACAGGTACTATTATCAAACCTTTTAAGTTCATCTTTCTGACTTTTCGATGCAGACGAAGGGGATACCTCATTGTTATCACTGGGCGTTGCTTCGTTCAAGAAGTGGTGCATATGCTTGATAAATGTACGAATCATCGTTACTTGGTCCGTTCCAGGCAAATAATAATCCTAAAAAGGAAATAGCAATCATTCAGTGCAAGAAAACGAATGACCCAAGTAGGGCCAGCACTCGCGACGCTCATTATTGTACGCCCAATGCTCTACCATCGATCCAATAATTATATAATTTATTATGAACAAATAATTATACAAAACAACTACACTTTTTTTATAAGAAAACCACTTTTTGTCTGAGCCTCAATTGTCTTAACTTTTCCCGAAAAATGAGGCTGAGATTTTCTTAACTTTTATTGGAGTAAACTGGCTAAAAGAGGTTATCATTATTTGTTATACAAAGTTTGATCTCTGTTGATCAAGATCACCAAAGAAAAGTTACGATCATTGTAAAGGAGGTTGCAAATAATGAGCTATGGATTTCTCCCACGTAAAAAGGTAAAGTTTGGGACTTGAACCTCATAATTTTCTTAATATTTTCTTAAGATTTTGGCATTTTGAGTCTCATTTTCTCATAAACTTTCTAATAAAAAAACGTGTGTTATTGATCTTCCAGGGTGTCCAGTTAGTATTAGTTTGTAGTAAACAAATACAAGTTTTAACTGCCTTTAACTGTTAGAAGCTTCTTGCTAATCATACTATCGTACTTTGTATCGTGTGATCTTTGTTGAAATTTGTTTAGAAGATTTTCAGGATATAATTTGTTCATCGTTTTATACGTCACAACTGGCTGAACAAAATAGAAAAGTTATTGAACTATTACGAGGCCTCTGGATCTACTCGTCAGTATCATAAAAATGAGGCTTAAAGTGAAGTGAAAAGTAGAAGTCAAAGAGCTTTACTGCCACGGTTCACACATACACCTGAAGGTGAAGGACCTATAACATATGCGAAGTGCAATCTCATATCAACATGGAGCTAGGCCTACGAGCGTGGAGAAATATTTAAAAACGGACAAAAACCCATTGAACCAGATGAAATGCTTTTAAACCAGACTGATTAGCACATGACAGCTGATGCATTTGGTAAAATGTTTCTCGAAAACACCAGCATAGATTAGTCCCAAAATGGTGCGAGGATGGATTTCACAGGAGGATAAGTACAAAAGAGGATTGGGAACAGTTATTTCCAAGGCAGTATTAGCCACTAAACAGAATCCCCTGCTGAGAAACAGCCGGAGGTCTTCTCAAAGGTGAAGGGCATTGTGGTCACATGATGAAATAAAATGCAAAAAAGAAAAATAAATCCATCATGGTTAACAAAAATCCAATGGTCAACGTGGTACGCTGATAAAGCTGGTCACGTTTTGCATACAGGGACATTGCATAGGAACAAGAAAATTGCAAATGACTACTGTAAGACACGAGCAGGTGGAAAGCATTACGAAGTGACTTCTCCAGTTTTACACTCTAATATTGAGATATTCTACTTTGGGCTGAGCTGCAAACGAAAAGAGAGGAAGTACAAACCATCCAATGCATAAGTCTAGTATGTCAAATGCTTTAAAATCGAGCAGAAGGGTCTAGAGATGGGAGTCTTGGAATACTCCATAAGTATGATTTCTATGTAAATAAGTAGCATAGGCAGATATGCATGGGTTTTAATCCTGTTTGCTGATTATCACGTGTGTGTGTGTGTGTGTGTGTGTGTGTGTGTGTGTGTGTGCGTGTGGTGTGGTGTGGTGTGGTGTGGTGTGTGTGTGTGTGTGTGTGTTTGACTATATACTTCAAATGTTATATATGACTATGTACTAATAAATACTTCAAAATGATACTTGACGCGCAGTTTTGAATGACCGTCTTGCTACAGTCGCTATGCACATATGGAGCAGATACCACATAGTTTACATTTAGCGTCACTATGGGCACCAATAAAATTTCAAGAGAACCAATCAATATACAATCCAAGTAAAGAAATGCAATAAAAATACAATAGGACAGAGAAACAATCCCATGCCGATCAAATCACTTAAGTACCACCAACTCAAGGCATATTGGTAGAAGCATGATGGCCAATTTAACTGGCTCGAATTATTACCAAAAAGAGAGCGCTTGTCTTTAATCAATAATACTACGTAAAGAGAGGGAGAGAGTAATTACTTCAATGTGGCAACACACCAACATTTTCTCAAAATAAATTATGAATAAAGAAGTTTGACAGCTGTTTTTAAAACTCAGGACTCCTCTAGAACTGATCAAAAGCACAGGCATAAGTTGGCAGAATACAGACTTCCAATACTTGAGAAACAAACTGAAATTATCTATAATGGAACATTGGTGAAAACACGCTACCAGTCTTGAAGATTTCACCCAGCAACAAAGTGAGTTGACTTAATTAACTTTAAACGGCAGAAAATTGCTTTAACGTATAGAGGACAACTGAACAAGATTCAAATAATATAGTTGGTTTAGAATTAGTATGGAAACGACGATAAATGAAGGCGACAGTAGACTCCCCGGGCGAACACTTTTCTCTAAAAGCAAACAGTACGAATCAACACGATCAAAACATTTGAAATTTCAGAGGGAAATTTTAAGTAGTGATTCATGAACAGAGCAAAACTGTAGTGCTGGGACAGAATTAGGGAACAAAGATCTTCGAAATTAAAGAGAGGTTGAACAATTTCAGTCAGTCTTCCACAGATACGAGCAAATAATGATAGTGAATTATAGACATAATGAGGGTACCAAGGTAAAAGACGATATTCTAGTCTCACAAACACTTTAAACATTCGAACATTGTTGGCCAGAAAGTATGAGGTGCGAAAACATCATCTGAAAAGATGGCCCACATTTCGACTGGGCTTAAATGGTAAGATGAGCAAAAGAGCTGCTAGCATTGGTGGCAAAATGGAATCTGAATCAAATACTATTGCATTTATCTTTTTATAGCTTTCTGCAATATTGGTTTTCAGCCGTGCGAGAACGGAAAAATAGTAGTGGAAAATCTTTAGCATTTAATTGTTTAACGGCGAGTACAAAATCACACCAATGAAGTCACTGTAGCAGCAATAGACAGCTGAAATAAACCACAAACGAGGGTAGTGCTTGATTCCACATCTTTCCCAGGCATAAAATATCATGCCATTGCTAGTCGATATTTCATTGCTTATAATTGATACTATATAGAAAGACATGGGCTCGACTCCATCTGAAATTTACTCTGTTCAACAATCTTAACTATTCTCTCTCGAGTGTGAACTCGTTACTCCTTGTAACATCCCTCTAGCTTTTGTTCCCTGACAACTTGTCACTGAGTAAGGGAAAATAGGGCACGAATTTCCTACTAATCTAGAGCAACACGGACAGTTTCCTGAATCTCTGGACACTCGCGGGAAATTGCATCGCACTTAAAAGTGTAAAAAAGGTAGAATTACACAGACAATCCAAGGAAAACATTTTTCATTGAAATCTGAACGACCTGTCGTGTAGGGGGACATGGGAAAAGTCGGAAAAGTGTATAACAATTGCAATTTTCTTGCAGAACAGCAATTCGCATGTATCGAAAACAGCGTATATATAGGCAGTGAATCTTTTCTTAACTGATGCTGCATCTCTTGTTGATTTTTATTAATGTATATGCAAGACATATAAATATGAATAGAATCAGCTGATCTTACTCTGGTTTTCTCTCAAAAATCCGTAGCGGCGTCGCCAACTCGGCAGAGTAACAATGGAAGGAGCACTACCGTGTATAGAGTACGTTTGGGTGGACCAAAACCAAACTGGGACGTTCTATATTCTGGCCGTTTGCTTGATTCTAACTATCGTACTGAACATCGGTCTTGCGGCTATCATATGGAAAAGATGCTCCAATGCAGAAACTTATCAACCGCAAAACATGGTTATGTACGGCGCAGGATTTAGCAGCGTTATGGCGTCAACGGGGGCACTAGTATATTTAGAGATGATACATATCAAAGATGGTTGTAAACACAGTGATGATATTGCCTACTTTGCGGTGTTTCCAGGATTGATTATACGTGAGCTGTTGACAGCCTGCTTCGCAATAAACCGCTATGCGGTTTGCGTCTACGGTCTGACGTACCACTTGAAGATGGACACGAAGAAAATGGGCGTAACTATGTTTGTGTTATGCGCTACGTTGTACACTGGGTTGATTGTGATCCACCAAGTCAACAGGTATGCAGACCATAATGTCCTTGTGTCTTCCACTGTCCCATTCAGGGTGGCCTGGGCTACCTGTGAGATAGCCGCGACCATTCTCCTGTGCTTTTTCAACCTACTGCTGTATGTTCTCGCAAAGAGTAAAGCGCGCAGAAGCAGACGGGTCATGCCTATGGGTAATGCTATTACAGACCAAGAAAGACACGACTTGTTCGTACAAAACGTCAAACGTATATCTGGGACGATCTTCGTTTCACTGTTCTACTCAATCAGAATGCTTCCAAACGCCACCATTCTCATAGTATCACTCAATGCGTCACAACCTTCCGTCTATACAGCCAGTAGGATTGTAATCCTGTTGAAGTTTACACTAGGGATGATGGATCCCATTGTTCAATGCCTTTCGATCAAAATGATAAAAGAAGGAGTTAGTGCAGAATGGGCATCTATTAGAAGCACACTAATGAGCATCTTTTAACTGGCCTCCAAAGTGGCATAACTTAGCAAATATTCAGCTTATAACCATAGCGAGTCGAAACCAATGTCCATGTATGGTAGTATGGGAATTCTGGGAGTTAAGAGAAATGAAAAATTTCAAATGCTAACCGTGACGAACACTAATGATGATAGTCGGGACAAAAATGATGATATTCAAGATAAAAATGATGATAATCGGGGCAAAAGTCACGAAAGACTCCTGAACCTCAAAAGCAATCAAGTAAGCCTCTCACAAGGGGAGAAAACTGTACCCTTATGATTGACAAGAAGAAAGAAATGTAAACAAAAGAATGGTTTTCAAGGCAACAGCTGAATAAAGCAAGTTAGATGAGATTTCCATAATAAGCTACTTCCCATGCTGAAATCCAATCGGGGGGGGGGGGGCATTTAGTAGCTAGCTCTCCCTTCAGGTAACCACTTGAGGTTAACAGTAACGAGAGAGCAGCTGGAAGGCACAACAACTTTGAGAAACAAGGAAAGAAATAAACACGAACACAAGAAAACATAAAGGAAAATAAACATAGCTATAAAGAACTAAAGAGCCGCCGGAGTTAATAGCAGGTGGAAGGGAGCACAAATCCCCGAAAATGAAGCATGCAATTAACATAACAAAATTCATTGAGAGCTAAAATCTGTGCTATAATACTAGCTGGATCAGGATCCACGCACTTAACATCGTTACTGATAGTGCGCTACGTGGGAACATAGGCGTAGGAGTACATCAGTAGGAAAAAAGAGCTCTTAATGACTGATGATGAGAATAAAGTCGGATGAAGAACTCCGACTTGCACCTGATGGTTGATATTTCGAAACTCACAACCAGAAATAACCGCATTTACGTGCGACAATTAAAGAGAAGGACCATGGGAGGGGAAATCAAATGGAAGAGGAAGCTAAGATCTGAGAGAGCGGCAAGTGAGAACATAAAGGATACAACACGAATGATCAGAGAAGGAAGCAGATGACAAGGAATATACAAAAAACAATTATCATTTCCACTAAAATTATTGACCATTGATCATTGATCGTTGATCACTGATATATTGAGTCTCTCATTGATATGTGCAAGGAGATCTGGATTTTGAATAAAAGCACATACTCTTAGCAATTCCACAGTTTATGTATTCCAACACTTCTGAAAATTCTAGCACTGCAGTTAAAACCCGGACATAAGAGCCTTGATTTGATAGAACATACAGCTTGAAATTACATATTTTGATTTCAGTTAAGTAGAACCTTTTCCGCTTGATATTCTAACTAGGATCTTACAGATGGTTTCATTCCACATCTACTGAGGAATAAATTCAGCTTGTTTGCCAATCAACCTCTTCGAAGTATGCTCTGAAAACATTACGTACATAGCTGTGATAGGCAGGGCCTAAAGGGATGAGGTTTGTGTCAAGAATCTGTACCCTGATTGCTGGAACTACCTCGCTCTCATAAGAACATGAACATTATCATGTCAAAATCATTTCAAAATCTTAGGTTCTTATGTGCGGGTCTTTATAGCATGTGTCAATTCTTCTGTATCAGGGTATCGGTCTGTAAATGATTTCGTGGAAACAAGTCTACAACAAGCAACCAAAAGTTCCTGCAAAGCACCCCTTTTTACCCATAAAGGCTTAAGTATTTTTGCTGTTCCTAAAAAGGCAATCTTTCGCATGACTTTAAACCTAGCACGTTTTTGCAATCTTTCAACAAACGTCTAAAAATCCCTGGTAGCTACCACTACTATTGTACCCATTATTTTTTATTCTGCTATTGGAAGAACCCGTGTCGTCTCTATGATTCAAACATGCAATTACCCTGATTTAGATAAACACCACCTGAACTGAATCAAGAAATTAATCACAATTACAATCTGTACTGCTTAATATGGGCGAGTGGCCAAGTGGTCAGAGGGCTTGACTGCACAACGGAACATCAATGGTTCGAGGCAAACCTTTGGACCATAGCTGGGATGCTCCTTCGCTGTCCACCCAACCTAAAGACGGCAAGGAAGGGAACTGGCCATCCCATCTCACTATGCCGACGGCTCAGGATAAGTATCCCCTCTAATAGGAACTCCGTAGCGCACGGAATCTTACATAGTACCAACCCTTACCTCTACTTTTACTATTTAATATATCTCCATATGCGTAATAAGCCATGGACTAAACCCGGATCTCCTTAACTACTAATTACCAATGATTTCGCTGCTTTGCTGCAATTTTGCGCATTACAGTTTTACACTTTAATATGCAGTTTTTCCTTTCTTTTCTTTTAAATACTAGTTTGTTTTTCTTTAGTTAAAAGGAAGTCATATACAACTGACTTTATTTTAAAGATTTTTATTTGTTTTACCAGACTTAAATAAAAAACAAAGTTTCAAAAAAGTTAATATAATCTGTCGTGGTAATAAACAGTTTTTAATACTGTCATCTATGTATTCTTGTATTATCCAAGTTGTCCTCTGTAAACCATCCTATCAAGTGAGGTTTACAGCTGTATGTTCAGTAGAATATTAAATGCAGTCTTCATTATTATTACAACATGAAATCATGTCATGTAGACTCCTAAACGTTTCCAAATAACAGATAATTAAAGCCTAAAACAAATACGCAAAATATAAGTAAGTGTGAAGATAGAGGAAAAACATATATGCAAAATAGAACGAAAGCTCACAATCATCATCGTCCGATCAACCTACCATATCTTTCGTATGAGCAACAAATCCTGGACTAACTCTGACTTACGAACATATTGACCAATTGCTGACAAATTCTATCTCATGTGCCAGTTGTTTCCCCACAAAACATACTTGTATATCGATGGAATTTTTGCTGCTCGTGTTTTGCTTTCTATTAGTACAAAGTTTGCCAGAGTTCACTTAATAGTTGAGAGAACTGAAAAAAGAAGCTGAAAAAATGTTTGACCCTCAATCCAATCTCAAAATGACAACAAGGTAAACAAGGATGCGCGTCCTTTAAAAAATTTGGAAACTAGTTATAAATAGGCTCGTTGCCCGGGTGTTGGTTTGGCGAGCGAGGCAACCTCTTGGAGATCTAAAAGATGAATCAGTGCATTCCCCCGCCTTAAAAACAGAGCAAATGAACTTTATTTTGCACTCTGTTGCATCATTTTCAATAATCTAGCTCAAATCATATAATTCAATGCATTTTGAGCATCACTGGGCGAAACCAGGCACCCAGCTGAACAATACTTGCTAAACGCAGAGCACTTGTGACTCCCCTAACAAAATTACGCTGGCTACGAGGCTGGCTAAAAACGATATCATTTTGTCAAACTGTCTGTAAGCTCTCCATTTGTTTTCAAGTACTCTTCAGCAACTTTTATCAATGTGTACAACGCATTATAAATAGGCAGAAAAACTTGCACTATGCAATCTCAAAACTCTCCGCTACTATCATTCGAGTCACCCAGTTCATTGCTTGCTATCCATGGGACTACAGCCTATGGATTAGAAAAAGTCAGCTTCCTAGGGCAAAATCTTTGGAGAGACTTACCATTGCATATAAAGGAGTCCCTAACTGTAAAACATTTTAAAAAAGAAATTAAGTTTAGGAATTTTACTTGTAACTACAGATTATGTAAGAGTTATATTGTAAATCTAGGTTATATTTAGTTTATTAACATGTTAATTGGTTTTAAATATTGTAATTTATTAAGTATTGATTATGGTTGGCATTAATTAGCGCATAGCTATCATCTACACAAACCTTAAATAAATAATTTATTATTATCATTATTCATTTTCTGTAGCAGGAACAAGCACTATACTGAACTACAGCGACGTTCATGTTGCGTTTACTACTGACAGGCATAATACAGTGCTGTTTAAGTAACTTTCTGCAACCAGGCCTACCATTGAAAATTACCTGCTGAAGTGAGCACTCTTTTGCAAATAGAAGAAAGCAACATAGAAAGTTCCCAATACAATTGCTTTTAAGTTTTTACAATCTGATGTTGAAGACTAGCAGATATAAAAAAACAGGGACTAAGAACATATCAAACACTAAAAACTGAAAATTAGGGAATTAAAGGACAATAAAAATGCATTGGAGCTTTCTTAATCAAGGTGTGCTAATGATGCAAGAAGGGGCAGGATCTTTGCTAATGCAGAAAGAAGTAAATATATGCGTTCTCGTAGTTTCTACATATACATAATATAGATATGGAGACAAGAATGAACATTACCCGTGATTCCAAATGTTCGTAACCAAGCCAAAGGCTTTTTAAAACCTGGAATAAAGCAATCGAGACAAATTAACTACAGGTTGAAATTAGGGCTCATTTATGCGCGCGAAGTGCCGCTCGCAGGAACAAAATTATACATTTCGAATTGCTATATGCACTATTGATCCAAACTATTGTTTGTTGCTACTAAGCTATGTTAGTGCAACAGCACTTAGCGCAGATGGGAACCCAGTAACCGACAGCTTTCCAAGTTACTTGCATCCAACCACACGTAACATTCTATTTGAATTCCTGGCACATTTTGTGCTCGGATATATGCTTGCAGGCACAATGCACTTTTAATGAGGCCTGGTTCAAATCAGGACGGGACCCCTGGTGGCGTCATGATGATGTTTGAAAGCTATTGCCATCACCAAATAGTTACTTCGTAACTTTGGGGGTCCCTCTCAAGTTTGGAACCTGGGACAATCTACCCTTCCTGCCCCCATTCTAGCGCACTCCTGTCCCAATCTCGGCGCCCCGGGATGAAATTGCTTGTGAATCAGGTAATCGTCGTTATCTCCTTCTGAAGTTTAATCAACATATTAGGCTTCCGTAAAACGATCCAACATTTAAGCCAACATTTGATCCAACATTCAGCCCAACATTAGTAGGCAATCCAACCTGAGTGGTCAAATGATCCAACATTTTGATCCAACAATTCATCCAATATTTCACCCCTGATAGCAGTGACAATCAAGAGGGCTATCAAGAGGATAAAATTTACTATCTCGGTGCCTTCAAACATAGTCATACGTAATTACATAGCCAACAATGTTGGCAGAGGTGGTCAAACGATCCAACAGTTGGCCCAACATCTCTGAACAAAGGAAATGTTGGGCGTCTTCATCCAACATTTGTGAACAAACAAAGTTCACTCAACATCGAAAATAATGATGTTGGGTGACCTAACATGATGGTCAAATGATCCAACATTGCGCCTAACACGATGTTGGGTCAAATGTTGGGTGATGTGTCGGATCGTTTGACCGAGGCTTTAGCTTAATTATACCGAAAATAGGGGTGGTAGCCTTTCTTCTATACCAGTAAGAGAACCCTCATAACTGGAGGAGAGGGTAACTAATGGCTTTGCTACCTTGTCAAACATTTTACTATCAATGATATGTGCCAACGAAAATTTAAGGAAAAATGAAAATATCGGGAGCATACATCATAGGATTGCAAGCAAAACAATGCTAGTTAGGCGTCGTTGATTTGTTTTTAAGATTTCTAAGTGGTATCAGGCATGCTTCTCTCTCTTTTACCAGATAAAAAACGGTTAAATCAAAAGCACGACTTAGTATTGCAGTCAATATAGACACGTTCATAACAATGTGACACATGAATTATTACTGGTGGGTATAAATACACCACACTTCACAAACGACTGGTATGTCAAGATTATGCGGCAAAAATCTGCCCAACAGTGGCAACTATTTATTACTCATCTAGTTGCCAGTGTTTTAGATCAGGGGGTGGGCAGCCTTTCAGGAGGGCGGGCCAGGTCCGTTAAATCTTCCCGTCAAGCGGGACAAAGGTGTACTAAGCTAAGCAAAACGTGCCTTCCAGAGAATTTAATAAATTATATATATATTCTACACTAATGGCAAGTCAACAAAGAATGGAGCTATCTGCTCTGGGCCACAAAAATTTCTTTCGCGGGCCGGATTGCAGCCCACGGGCCGTAGGCTGCCCACCCCTTCTTTAGATAGATGTAATCTTTGTTTGTTACCTCGATAAATATCTCCGATTTTCGAACAACAGGGTGTGAACTTCTCAGTCCCCCGTTCATAATTATCGATCTTGAATCTCTACCGTATACACCGCTATCACTAAGAATAGAGCCGTATCGTTCGTTGCTGTTTCGTGGCAGCAGCCTATAGGCATAAAGACAAGAATTAGATTTAGAAACAACATAATCATGATGATGATGATCATCAGATTGAGCAGTCTCGAATCCGGTTGCAATGTGAGCCAATTACTTCTAACTGCAGTACACACAGAGTTAGGCCTTCCAAAGGGAAGAAAACTGAAATACAAAAGAGAACATGGGGCCTTTGAGTGGGGCTAGTTATGAAAATTTTGGGTACTATGATCTATGAGCTATATTTTTTATAAACAATATACGTTATCTGGATGCAACATATTTCACAATACATAAATAAGGATATTATCGTATTAAAAATGTGCTATTTCCAACAGAATCGAATAAAACTGCACACAGATCCACAATTGGGCAGAAACTAAGCACCACCAAGTTATCAAAAACTTAAAAATACTTTCAATAAATTGATATGATTTATGTACACCTCATTATGTCTACTTTGAAGTTCTCAATATATGTCCCCTCAACTATGCAACTCTCAAAAATGTATATCTGGAAATCCCTATTGCAACTTCTCGCTTAGTGAATGCTGAGCTCAGATAATTTTTATTCTACAGCTTGGCTGAATAAGTTACCTTAACATTAACGGTTCATGAGTGTCAAAAAGTTACTGTATGCTGGATATACATAAAAGGCGCGAGCACGCAAGTACCTCTCGCACGCACAAATTTATATACTCAGAATGTCTACAGGCATTATTGGTCAACATCTACAAATTGATTATTGCTAATAGCATATGTTAGTATGAAAGCATTTAGTGAAGCCGGTAACTCAGTAAAAGACCAGTTTGGCAAGTTACTTGCATCTAACTATACGGAACATTCTTGTTCAATTTACAAGCACAATTTTTGCTCATGTGTATGCCCGTAGACACAAAGCATAATCCCTGCTTATAAAGTCTGCAACACTGATTCTCTGATCAACGTATACAGTAACTAATAAATAGTAGTCAAAACTTGCCTTAATGAGTTTTCTTGACGAGAAAAAAATGATCCGGATAATGGTTGAGGTTGGCTGTCAAAATTATAATTTTTTCCTCCATTCAAGGGCAGAAAATAAGCCAAATATGTTTCGAATAAAGACACAAAAAGCACATCACCAGTCCAGTCAATTGGCTCCTACAACGAAAAACATATATATATTATATACAAAATAATATAATAATAACAGTTATTATTCGAAGAACAAATTATTCGAAGAACTATATTGTCAGAGAGCTCAATGCGACGGGCAGAGCAAGATATTTCCAAGCAAAAGCATTAAAACTGGTTTCAATGCTTTTACCCATATATATATATATATATATATATATATATATATATATATATATATATATATATATATATATATATATATATATATATATATATATATATATATATATATATATATATATATATATTTTTATATATATATATAGAATAAAACACAAATATACTTTTCTGTCAGTAAAGGTTTCGATTAGAATCTTCATCAGTACTGATGAAGATTCTAATCGAAACGCTTACTGACAGAAAAGTATATTTGTGTTTTATTCTATGTATACAATTTATATACGTTGTGGATGCGGCTTAGGATCAGTTTATATATATATATAAATATATATATATATATATATATATATATATTTATATATATATATATATATATATATATATATATATATTATATATATATATATATATATATATATATATATATATATATATATATATATATATATATATATATATATATATATATATATATATATATATATATATATATATATATATATATATATATATTCAACTTCTCTGGAAACAAATCAAAGTCACATAATTAGGCCTCGATTAGACTTCAATGCAAGGATGAGTTCTATGGGACCCCTGGACGGCGGAGCTCCTTGCTAAAAGCCATATTAATTTAAAAACATGTTGTATTGGTCTTGCTTTCCAAAGTCTTCAGATTGTCAGTCAAAAGTTCAAAACGCGATGCTTTCAAAGATTTTAATGTAAAGTGCAACAACTTATTGTTTCTCATTTCTAGCACCTCTTCAGGTTCTAAACTATTGCTTGCGATAATTCCTATTTTCGGACACCCCTTTAAAATTAAATACATTGACTCTGAAACTATTAAAAGAAGTAAAGGTAACTCTCTATGTTTCCTTCAAAGCTGCAATAACGCTTGCTACACTTTTTAGTTTGATTAAACTGAACTATCATATGCGCTTCTTTGAAAATATTGGCGCGGTTGGAACAAAGCTATGCCCTTCTATAACGCTGCATCTAGACTGCTTCTACCAACACAATGATCAACAGCAAGGGAAGGAATGGTCTCATTTTATGCTCAGTATTCTGGGGTAGAGTTCTATATGAAGAAAATGCAAAGATAATGCGAAGACAATGCAAAGATAATGCAAAGATAATGCGAAGACAATGCAAAGATAATGCGAAGACAATGCAAAGATAATGCGAAGACAATGCATGGTATGACGCTAAACTCATCGAAGCAGTTCCAGACCCTTTTCGTCGATCTGGAAAGGGTATAAAACGTGGCTTCAAAAATAAGCAAAGCGAAGTTTCTCTTGACCCCACACTAGATCAAGCATGACTCTGGTACGGAACCAGTGCAGTGGTAAACGTCGAATAAAAACTACACGACTGTCTGGTCTGTTTGATAAGAAAGATTGCTTAAGCACTTCTGGATTGCGTTGTATGGTTACGTGCACATATCTGTTTGAAGGGACAATTATATTAACCTTCTCACCAAGAGCTATCTTACCTAAAATTTACAGCTGCAGTTGAAAATTTAATTTTGGAGACATTTTCTCGTTTATTGTGAGTGAGTAAATACTCACTCATAATAAACGAGAAAATGTCTCCAAAATTTGTCGTGAAAAACTGGTTCTCATTTCATACAACAAAGATTCCAAAAATATGTCTGCTCCATTGGATGATAAGAATTTATTTGACGAAGGAATTTCTGCTGAATCCAAGTTTATCTCTTACTTGCTATTTTGTTTACACCTAAAAGTTTCTCCAAATCGACTTTAACTTCAAATTCCAACTACTTTTTTCCGAATCCAACAAACGCTAGCAATTCCAGCTTAGAATAGCCCCTACATTTCAGCACACTCCAAGGATACCTCTTTGTAGAAATGAAACCTTGGAGTACTACGAATCCATAAATAAGATCTACCTTTTGAATCTTTGGCTGTAAAATATAACCAAAGAACATGACCAGAAAATATTCCAAAGCGCCTGCAGTATCTATTAAAGAAAATCTGTGCAAAGCTACTGATACGTGATAGCTACATAAAACATAAGAAGTTTAGCTATAAGTTGGTAAGCAGCAATGCAGAAGCAAATCAATAGCTAGATGAGGGGGTGGGTACTTCTCAAACACACTTTTTTATAAGAAACTAAAAACTTGGTGAACGTATTTCTGTGTGTTTACATATGATGAAGCTGAGATATAGTTCAGTGAAGAAAGGTCTCTAGAAGCAAAATGTTTACTATAGCTTCAAAAAGTGGGAGCATTCTTTAAGCATACTGAAATGCTTCGAACTGACAACTTCTTACAAGTTTGTTAACAGAAAATCTTACATATCCTGTAAGGGTAAGATTGGCTAAACTTCTTCCCCCAAAACCCTCAAGAAGCTCCTATTCCAGCTCCAATTTCTTTCATAAATTTCATATGCCTAATCCAGTCCAAATGGCATTACTGTTTCAGCATATTGGCTTAATTCAGGATACTATTATCAATACCACATATGGACCTATGAGTAAAAAAGTAAATTCTCCAAACTCCTTGGAATCCAGCCCTCTGTGCTATAAACCCTTAGAATACTTTGCCACCAAATATGTATTCAAGTTCTTACACTAACAATGCTTGGGAAATTGTCAAGCCTCTTAAGGCTACAATCGTCATAACTTTGGAGATCAGTGCATAAATAATTCATTCTCTTTGCTAAACTCAATAGATAACATATCTTTGATTAGTTGACAATCAAAAAAATCTTTGTCAAAGAAAAGGATACTTAAATTCTGCAAAATTAGCCCACGTGAACCTGACACAACACCATCTCCAGCAGAAGTGGTCGCTGACAAATAATTGTGTCGAATTTGATCTTGGATATTTTTCTTTCCATAAAAGTATAAAAATTACTCAATCAACAGAAATCAAATTCAAAGTATCCACAAAAAACAATAACATTAAAAAGGCAGCTATACTGCCTGACTTATCCACAGGCAGAACACAAGGCAGTATTAAAGCTAATTAAGTAATGAAATAATCAGGTTGCAAAAAGCCATCAGACATCAAATAATTCAGATTAGTTTGTGGAAACCAGCAACAAAATTGAGTGCAAGAATAAAACGCTTGTGATGATCAGCAAACATCACAAAAAGAAAATTGTCCAAGTCACTTAGATTTGTATAAATTGTAAAGTTCTACATACTTGAAAAGCAGTTCAGAAAAAATGTCTGGTGGTCCAAATTGTGGCTAGATATAGTCCTGAACAAACGCTACATAAACTAGCAAATAGTGGGTTCAATTTATTGGAAAGGAAAATCTCATCAAAACACTATTTAACCAACTGTGCAAAAGAATCATCTTGACTTACTGGTAATAGTGTTGGTGGGAACTCATAAACTGCATTTTCAAATTGAAGCTTCTCTATTAGGCTGAAAAGGTTTCCATTTGGGGCCATGAATCCACTGATGATTTTGAACAAGGCCTCATCTTTTGGTGATTTTCTGTTAAGGCTATGCAGCCTCCAGCCAGGGAAATCACCAAGTCCAAAGATATCTGCAAGCAGTTTAGTGTAGAATCTGGACATCTCCTAGGGTGAAGAAGCAACGTATTGCAAATTAATCTCTTAACCTTGGTTGCCTTCAAATTCCTGCTAGGTGGCACCTTTGCTTTTTCTGCTTCATGGATGCAGCTTATTTATTAACAAAAAACAAGCAGTAGTCATGCAAGTCATAAGTGGTTTCAGTATTTATTAAATAAGCCTTAATAGGGACTGACCAAGGAGCAAAAATGTAACTCTTAATGGCACTTATAGAACTTTATGTTATTTTACATTACAATTAAGATGAATTAAACAAGAGACAAGTTATAAGCAGAAAGCTTATAACCTAATTCCAAACATACCAAGCCAACACTCCTGTTTGATGATGGGTACTAACAGTTATGTAAAACAACTGCAAAATTAAGATGGTAGTAGCTTAATTAAGAATCAGATCTTATATAATACCCCATCTATAGGGTCAGCAGATACAAACCCAGAATGAAATATGCAAACTCATTCAAACATTGACTTCATAACAAACAACAATACCCTCATTTTCCTTATGCTGTACAGGCAAAAAAAACTCACCAGGTTAACAGGCAGATCCATGATAACTTGCTTGTAAATTTCAAGCTTTGTTGGGATGTCTGAGGTATTTTGTGCTCTGGTCATGAAAGTTGTCATATCATTGGCGAGATTCACTCTCTGCATGAAGAGAAAGGTATTTGTTTTTGCTATGATCAAAGTTACAATTTATCATTTGTCATTCAAACAAAAATTAGAACATTGATAGAGCAACAAGGTAAGTAAAACATCTTTGGACTTAAACTATCTATGACTTAGAAATCAGCCTCATGGTGTTATAATTTACTTTACAAATTCTCACACTAGGATCAAATGGCTTGAGAGAATATACAATGGTTCCAATTATAGGCATTTGATCAAGAAAGCAAGATCAAACATGACAGGAAAATTGCTATAGAAACAAAGGGCTTTTGGGTTTTTACAGTGGCAGATACTTTGCTGTTAATTATGAGGAGGAGCAGCATAACCAAAGGAGTCTGGCATGATGCTCCACAACCAGGTCCTAAAATCAGAGTTCTTTAAATGTATTGTGGGGGGACATCTCTCCTTACTCCCATAGTTTCTTCAACTGTCTATTCATAACATTCGACCCTAAGTAAAAAGACAACGGTTAAATAGAAAACAAACTTAGCCTTAATTGCCTAAGTTAAATAAATAACCATCCGATGTGACAGAATATGTTATTTTTGTCACTTAAATTTAATAAAAGATGGTTTTTCATAAAATACACCATAAAATTCCACAAATAGGCCAAATCTTCTTTTCTCATTGTGGTATTGAAATGTTGAAAATCGGGGGTGTGGCCTTTGTGTAAAGTGTATCATTCCTCAGGAAAAGTCCTCACTCAAAAAGGACATTTGCAGTTGTCATAAACAACTCAAATACAGATGATAACTGCTGCACATGCCTATTCATGTGTAAGAATTTTATTGCAAATTTAGGTTTCATTTAAATATATTTCTGTTCTTGTTTGCTACATTTTATTTAGATTGATTTCTGTTCTCTGCAATAGATCTTTTATTCTGTTCTGGCTATCTAATCAATATTTAATTAAATGGTTGGCAATATTAGCCTCAGACTATTTATTATATTAGCCAACCTTAAATAAAGAAATTATAACAATTATTGCTAGTAAAATGAATAATATGTCTTACAACTTGGAAGCAAGTAATTTATCTGAGGCTAATTGCAATCAAGATACTACAGCAAAGGGGAGCATCATAATTCTGCCAGGGGCGCATCACAATTCTGCCAGGGGTGCATCATAATTCTGCCAGTAAGGCAGAGATTTTGAGCTTCACATCAGTTTGCTCAGCTGTAATTCAATTCAACACAGCCTCTGATAAACTTAGCTTAGCTAAGCAAGCTACAATAGTCGCTAAAAGTCCTTGGGACACTTAGAAGAAACAGATAAAAAACCGCTTTCCTCTACATATTGTCATAGTTGCTACAAACATGCACCCCCTGCCCCCTAGAACAATGTTGATTCGTTTGTGGGACACTTGAAGTTGGCGTGCATGCGAAATTTTCCCATTATCGCAGGTACTTCTCCAGAAAACCAACATTGTGTCAGGGGGAGAGGGGGATGAAAGTTCGTTGCAGAATACAAAAAGTGCAAAGTGTCCCAAGACTTTTGGCGAGTATTGTAGGTACAACATAGAAACTTGGCATACAGGTGGATCTGATTCTGCTCTTTGCTATGGTTTGCGTTAATTCTGAATTAGTTCGACGGAGAAAAGCTACTATAATTTAAAAAAAAATTAATATCAGGATTGTTTTGGAAATTGGCTCTGTTCTTACAATTAAATCTTGCGCATAGGTAGAGCAATACCTTAGTGATATTATTCCAAAATTTCATGATGATATGGCATATGCATCACTTTGTAAAATCAATTTAAGTACAGGTAAAACGGTGCTGTAGTGTCAACAGTTTGAGTTACAGGTCACTAAAGTTGTCCTTGTTTTAGAGTTCTTTTCTAGTGTCATTAAGCCAATTGTTTTGCTTATCAAAATCTGTCAAAAATTCCCCTTCTTGTCATACGCTAAGCAGCCTATAACATTTCAGCCACTTATCCGATTATGAAAAAGATTGCATTAAATTCCAACCGTATAGATCTTTCTATTGGAATCGACTCCATATGCTTGCAAGAAAGTTCATTTATGACTTAGTTTAGGACTAGCTACCCATGGCTTCAACACCAAAGTTCTATTACCATATTTGCTTACCTCACACTAAACGGAAGTGATTTGCTATGAAGTTCAGCTTAAATAAGTACACCCCACTCTATCACGCTAATCAACGTCAAGCTACCCAAATTCTGGGTGTGCAGTATCATTTGAGAAAAAATCTCAGGTTTGCACTTGCCAAACTATGCAGTGTAGCAGTGAGGAGCAAGGACTAAAGCTATCAGCATACCTGCGCAAAGGGATTGCTGCTTATTGGCGAAGAGGCTACGGTGCTTGATGCAAGCATTCTGTTATCACTGTGGATCATCCCTATATGTATTCTCTACGCTCAGTAATAAGGCATGAATTTAGCAGGTTTTCTCGTCAATATCGAGTGTTTTGTAGCTTCTGTTGGAACTCGCATTTCGCGCCTCTTGCTCGTGCCTCATTCTCATGATGAGACTGTATACTCAATAATCCATCTCCAGACGGGGGCTAGTTACATACCATAATTGAATCTATCTGGGCTTTGGAAATGAAATGCGGAAAACTGGAACTTTAAACTCGCTTTATGAATTTAGAGGGATTTTTGGGATCAACTAATACATTCACCAAACTTATTGCTCGTATTGCAAGCGAAAGTGGCTCTTGGTTGTCTCTCTTAGGCTTAAGGTTTTCGCATTTTCCTTAGTCAGGGAAATGAAATAACGTATGGTAGGAAGAAGTTTGGTATTTAGCTGATGCTGTCTCTCAGATGGTATTAATTTTTTTCTGATAGAAGCTACCAACGTTGCATAGGAGATGTTTAGAATAAAATAACAATAAAATTATAAGGAAAAATTCTTAAATTTATTGCAACTAGGGTTATTTTTGATAAACTAGAAGATCTCTACACTAAGCATTACAATATACCAAGTGCCGAGACTTCTAGTTTCAGAAAGTTACTTAAGTTGCAATGAATATTAGAGTGTTCACCAGTGTTGTGAACTTTCTATCGATTGATTTTTGAGTTGGTCATCATCGCAGTCATCATTTCAGTCACTGTAGCAACTATGATAAATTGAGAAGTATTTCGCAGAGGAAATCAGGGGTTTTATGCACTCCAAATTGTATTTTGCAGTCAGACACACTATACGGTAATCATCCGAGGGAAGGTGAAATACTCTGCTATTGAATAGGAGGTTCAATGAATTTTAAGTCCCTTGCGCCGTAATGGGATGAGTCCCGGATGAATCTAGGTGCATGACGGGGCGGTTATGTCATTCAGTTGACTCTTGCCACTCAACTGTGTTGAATTTTTTGTTAGAGCATTGCAGAAGGATAATAAAAATGCACAAGTGACATGCAGTTAAGACAATTGTTCTTTCAACTCGGTTACACAATATGACAATCCCATTCGAAAACGGCTTCAATGTAAAATATCTGAAATTGCAAAATGCCAGTGGGTTATCGCATTTGCTTGTTCTCTCTTCCTGATCTGCATATTATCTGTAGATCGCTCTTTCCGCTCAAAATTCTTAATTATGTGGATGAATTTTATGATTACTATAAATCAAAGGCTGCCTGTCTTGATTATGCACGAAGGTGGAAAAAAATGTCCGCGGTGCAATCAGAAAGTTTTCTATAGTGCATTTTCCCGCGATTTTGCCAAGGAATATGTTTAGACTTTTACCATAGTGAAACACCAGGGTTATTTTCTAATATTCCTCTCTCATTCTTGAAGGAGGCTAGAATTTATTTCCTAAAGACCTAACACCTGATAGTATATTCACTCAAACTATCCAGGAGTCAAATATGAAGGTGAAAGAGGACTAAGTGCGAACATTTGGTCCTATTGTATACTTTATCATAACTTCCAAGATTCATTCACAAAGTAAGGTAACAAGAATTGAACCTTTCTACATTGGCCCCATCAAAAGCCAAATGCTTTACTCCATTTGGATGAAAACACTAATCATTACCCCCGGTGAGGAATGTCCGCTGGTAAGGTAAGTATGAATGCGGTGCGCAGCCTGGCTGCGCTGATTTAACGAATACTGGCAAGGCCGTGAAGTCCGTGATGGCCGAAATTTGAAAGCGCGATAAGTCATCAGGATTCGACCGAAAAATACTCAGTAAATAGCGCGATTTGGTCTTGTGCTCGGCAACTGAAGCGTGCAGGCAACCTTCAAGAAACGGGATTGAGGTACATTTTTGAATGATGTATCGATTTTATTCCTTTTTTGAGTGACTTTTTAACTGTAGTTTGGTCAAACATTAAATGGCACATTGGGGTCCAAAGGTCTTGCGCATGCCCTGTGATTTTGAAACTGTCAACACTGACGTACATTCAAATGAAACACTTAGTTCTGTGACTTGATGTTTTCAATATCTACAATGCAGCCAGATCTACTGAAAGACACTTGCCATATCGAGGGTGCTCATCCATGTAGACTCTCTGCGATGGGCCAATACCTCAAAAATTGATTACTATGATCTTTCAATGTTCGTCTCTATTCAGGTCTTGAGCTGGTATAAGGTGTTAAACGTAGTAATCGCTGATCTGTTGATAAGAAGAAAGTTTGTACCCACACATGAAGGCTAGTGGATGTGAGTCTTATCAGACTTTATAGGCCAAATAGAAGCTCTGCGTTTTTTGTGTATAGAAATAGTGGAAAGATAGTCTAGGGAAGAGTAGGCTACTAAAAACTTTAGTTGCATCGAATTTAACTTTTGAATAGTGTTTATTGAAATGACTCATTACCCACCATTGCCACTATATTTTGAAAAAGTGTAGATGATGATTGCTGACCAAGTGTAATGCATAATTTTGTAGATATCTTGTGAGTTGAAACTGTAGTAAACTGTAATGGAATTTTTGCACTCTGGCTTGCTTAGACATTCGTTTTAGCAGTAGTTGGATTTCATTAGAGATTTTATGCTTTGTTTGGGAATAGTATATGCTATGGAAATAGGATTTTGCTTTAGAGGAAGAGTGAGAAGCATTTGACTTCTGGCTGAGTGTGCATTCTACATTGATCCTATGCCAGACCTTTTTTCAGTATTCTGTTGTTATGCTATAATTGGGCTGATTCAAAAGGTGGGTGCAGCAGTATACCAAAAATTCTTGGTACTTTTCTGCAGTGTATAATAAATGAAGGAGTGATCTGAGATGAACCAACAAAGTTTTCCATTACAATTTAGTACACAAGCAAACTAGAGAAAAGTAATTTAAGTATCAAAAAAATTTGCAGTACAGGAAGTACTCAAAAATTATTTTCGGGATTCCATAAGTTCAAAGAACAATTTGGCAACAAAGTGAACAATTCATTCATTTTAGGGATTTTCTGTTGTAGGTACACCAAGAGGTTCTGGCCTACCTACCTGGAATGCACCTTGGCCCCTACTTTGTTAATCCATAAATTATTTTACTCTTCACATTGTGGTATTTTAATATTGCAGGTCAAACTCAACTCTGTTATGAGTAGTTATAGCACGGTCTTCTAGTAAGATGCATTTATGATAATGGCTCATGAAGCAAAGATTTTCACTGATGTAATGGCAAAGGTCCTTTAGAAAAGAGCATGGCAATGAATTGTAACAAGTATGAATGTAAACAAGAACATAGTGTATGGCCAACCTACAACAATAAATAATCCACAACATGTTATGCAGCCAACCTCATCAATCCATGGTCACCCACCAGGGTCTTCTCCTTATGGGTATGCAATTCCACAAGCTGTAAGGTCCAGTGGTATAAATACAAATCATTGGAGAGGTCCTGTTTACACATCTCAAGCAAATTGGGCTGTTTCTCAAACCCAGCCACCATTCCATAGCCAACACCTTCTACAAGAGCGTCCGTTGCTTCGTTTGCCCACAGTTGGACAGGTTCCCATCACAAGTAATACTGTGCACTATCATGGTGATCACTTGTCAACTGTCTCAAGTGCTGTTGGTGTGAGTACCCATAGTGGATTGATTGGACCAGGCTGGAAATCTCATATGCAATCGCATCCTGTTGGACAGCAAGGTCAAAGCAAGTTATCAGTGAGCTCTGCACCTTCAAATACAAGCCATTTGAATATTAGACAAGAAATCAAGAGTGAAGATGAGGACCTCACAGATCCCAATTTACTAAGACACAAGGTTTTAGAGCTCTATATGGAAGCAATGGAGCATGTTAGGGTAACATATAGGGATAAACTTCAGGAACTGTTTTTCCTTCAAAATGGGGGCAATTTAGTTGACTACCCTGGGTGGCGAAAGAGACAGAATCCACAGCTTGTTGCATTTCTGAATGCAAGTAGGTTAGACCATGAGGTGAGCATTTCAACACCCACTGCAACAAATACAGTGTCCCCATCGATTCAGGCACAGGCAGTTTTTACCAGTCAACACCACCCACTGCTTATGTACCAGGCAGCCAGGCACCCAGTTGTAGAACAGATGGATCCAAGGCTTATGCAGAATCAGCACGGTAAGCCAGTTCAGTCGCACATTAGTGGTCCACCTTATGCACAAAATTATGGATTTAACCAATCATTCTCTCAGTCCATGCCCCCTCAATCTGTTTCACATCAGCCTATGGCTGTTGCTACCCAGTCACAGCTAAGTCAAAGCGCGCAGTATACTGCAACACTGGGGACAACCCATGGGAGTAGGGAAACAATGTTACAGAGCACTGTTGTATCAACTGCCCAATCATCAGTTCAGAGCTCATTGTCTGCCATGTATGCCCCAGTTCTTGGCACCCAAGAAGATATAGCCCAGCAAGCACGTAAGGAGCAAGAAATCTTGCAAAGGGTTGCAGAACTTAGAAAACAAGGCCTATGGTCTGCTAGTCGTCTCCCAAAAGTTCATGAGCCTCCAAGGAAGAAGGCTCATTGGGATTATTTATTGGAAGAAATGCAATGGCTAGCTACTGATTTTGCCCAGGAAAGGAGATGGAAACGTAACATGGCTAGAAAAGTAAGTATATTTATTTATTATTTCAAATATATATATATTTGTGTGTGTGTGTGTGTGTGTGTGTGTGTGTGTGTGTGTGTGTGTGTGTGTGTGTGTGTTTGTGTGTGTGTGTTTGTGTGTGTTTGTGTGTGTGTGTTTGTGTGTGTGTGTGTGTGTGTGTGTGTGTGTGCTTGTGTGTGTGTGTGTGTTTGTGTGTGTGTGTGTGTTTGTGTGTGTTTGTGTTTCATATATATATATATATATATATATATATATATATATATATATATATATATATATATATATATATATATATATATATATATATATATATATATATACATACATACATACATACATACATACATACATACATACATACATACATACATACATACATACATACATACATACATACATACATACATACATACATACATACATACATACATACATACATACATACATACATATATATTTGAATTAATTTATATAAGTATAAATATTGATATATAATTATACCCTTATAGTATATAGTATTTTTATATAGTTAAACATTCATCCACTACAATCTCTAAGAAATTTTAGAATATTTTGTAAGTATCAAAAGGAACTTCAAGTTTTAATCATTTTGACTTGTGTCTTCTTCATTACTCATCATTCCAATTACACACAGTGTATTTATAATCACAACATCACAACACACATGCACAAACAATATACAATTAGAAAATTGTCCATATTTTGTCTATTGTTCACTATTTGTATTCTTTACAGTTTTTCATTGCTACTTTGCAATTGTACATATATCCATTAAGTGATGGCATTTGTAGTACCAAAAAAAGTTTGGAATTATTAACTTACTCTCGAGTGCTTAATAAAAGAGGGGACGCTTATTAATTTTTCAGGTTTTATTCACCCCCCAGACCTTATTAGGACCCCCCCACTATTGATTTTAGTAAGTTGAAGTGTCAAAGGCCTATGTCAATTATATTTCAGGTACAGGTTTTTTCGTTTTGTATTTTCAAAAAGATAATATATCGTTGCATTCACGTTTTGAGTTTTCTATTTAGTTATAAGTGAGTTATTTGACCATAGAACATGGTGTTCTATTACTTAGCGCATGACAGGCTTCCTATCTGGAAAATCCCCCCCATTTATTAGTTTTGGAATAAGTTCCCACCCTCCAACTATCAAGATCCCCCTTGTATCAAGCACCCCCAAGAATATTTATATAGGAGCCTATCATGTATCTGTGGTATGTCCAGGCCTGTCAATGAGTAAATTAGACGCGCGCTGCTAATCGTGCGCGTGGGATCGTTTGTGCGCGCTAAGCATTCAATTGCCAGAGCTTTCCTTAGTACTTGGATGTATATTTGTCATAACGCTGGCGCGAGCGACAGATCGAGCGCGTGACCTGAGTTGGGCGCGTGCTTGCGCGCGTCTCATTGAAAGGCCTGTAATGTCACTATTGCAGCTATGGTTTTGTGCGTTCAGATATGGATATGAAATGATTTTGTGATTCTGCAAATTATCTCTCATCTATAACTAGGTTTCTAAATCAGTGATGAAGTATCATCAAGATAAGAAGATGAAGGAACAACGAGCAAAGAAAGAAGAATCCGCGCGTCTAAGGAGAATAGCTTCAAGCATAGCTAAGGAAGTCAAACAGTTCTGGCAGTCAGTTGAAAAGGTACCTAATGTTTTTTGCATGTTTGAGCACGGTTTTAGTTACATTTTGGAAAGGTGTTTCATATCCAGAGAAAATGACAGTTCATTAGATTTTGGGAGCAGCCTGGTCAAAGAAGGTGGTGCCTATATAACCAGTTCAATAGCAATTACTCATTTTTCTCAGAAGGAGCTCTAAGGATTTTTCTGATTTTTCAAATGAAGCTGGAGACTTTTTGTTCATAATTTTCATTTCTCCTCATCAAATTGTTTGGCAGTTGTTTACTATCGATATTTGGGGGAGGAGTGGTTCTTATAATTTCACTTGTCTGTGACCTACAGGTCTGTGAGTTATTATGGCATTGAGTTGCTTTTTCTTTTTATCTTGTAAGTTTCAACTTAACGTTGATAGCCACTACTCAAACATGGAGAATTTATGCAGATTACATTAGGGACTTTCGTGAGATCCAATGCACATCTGGCTGACAGATGTCTAAGTGTATCAGTATAGCATTTAGAGATTCAAAGAGAATCTTTCTAGACACTGGTAGATAAAGTGGATGTTGTCTAGCATCCAGTTTATCACTATCCTCAGAGTGTCCGATCTGGACCCCCATCAATGACCTGATAATTTTGAGATTAGTTTGAGTTTTCTTATGAGGCGTGTAGTGCGACATTCCGCTGTATTTCTGCTCTGGAAGTGGTTTATCATTTCATATTAAAAGCTTATATCTGTTTAGGTTTGGAATTCTGATTTTGGATGCTAACTCCTTGTTCCCACTCCACAGCCCAATGTTCGCAATTTGCAAAATGTTCAGAGATGGACTGGTAACAATGAGTTTGCATTCTAGATCTATTGTCCGAATTAAGTAGAGATTGGTTATGATAATCTACAACAGAGTCTTACATCATATTTGTAATTTTGTAATGGTATTTATGTACTTTAGCCCAAATTTGACACATTTATTTGATGGGTTAGTTACAGTATACAGACCTTTCCATGAGATGCGCACGTGAGCGCAGGCACGCGCCCAGCTCAGGGCACGCGCTTGATTTGTCACTCGCGCCAGTTTTATCAAAAGTAAAACCAAGTACAAGTACTATGGAAAGCTCTCACGATTTAGTGATTAGCACGTGCAAACGGTCCCAAGCGCGCGATTGGCGACACGCGTCTAGTTGGCTTATTGAAAGGCCTGAGCATAGTCCAGGAGTTGGCAAACTGCGCCTCGCGACCCACATGGGGGCTCTTAGACACTTATCTGGGGAAAGGGGTACACTTTTAAGCTATCAGATAAGTAAGAGCATTTTCTTTAAAAACTGAATGCGAACGAACTTACCATTTACTTACCTTTTTTACTTCAATATGAATGTACAAGTTTTTCGTAGAAACTCTCGTAGTACATGAATATGCTGATCGATATAAGAACAAGTACTATATACGTGATCTCCGGCTGCTCTGAGACATCTGCATCCTGTTGTATTCGGCTCTAACCTTAGAGAATATTTGCCACTCATGTTATGGTCTATTTTTTTTATTTGTTGATTCTTTGATTGTGGGTTACAGAACCATATCCTGTTTGTTTTGGGGTGATAGATAGTTGGTAAAAGATATTTGAGTTTCAAAGATATTCAAAGAATAACTTGAAGATTAATGAAAGGTTTTATGATTTGAAAAATAGTCAAAGGGTTTTGGGATTTGAAAGATAATCAAAAGTTGTAGACTTTGAAAATAGTCAGCGGTTTTTCGGGTGTGAAGGGTAGTCAAAGATTTTAGGTTTTGAGAGATACTCGAGGATTTTCGATTGTAATGGAGTGTAGTAGGAGATAGGCCACTTACCAGGACTTAATTCATTTTTGAAGTCGATTGTTTTGACAGTTTTTTCTTGCTTTTAAGGTTGCGCAATATAAGCACCAATCAAGACTGGAAGAAAGGAGAAAGAAAGCTCTTGATTTGCATTTGAATTTCATTGTTGATCAAACTGAAAAGTATTCTTCATGGCTTGTGGAGGGCTTCAAATCGTCAGAGAGAGGTTCAACAGTTTCATCTCCCAGGTCGACAAGGAATGATACGGGTAACTGGACAGACATTGTTTTGATCTAATTTTAGCCTTTGACTTAGGAGGAGATGAATGGACGGAAGTAGAGGATGTTGTGATGAATACTGAAGAGGGGAAGATGGAAAGAACTAGGGGGTGTATTGAGGAATAGATGGAAAAAAGGCTAGAAATGTTGCTCGGCGAGAAATAAAATACAATTAAGGAAAAGGAGAAGGGTTAGGCCATCTCAAAGACAAGACTTCTATTTGTTTTCCTTGCAATTATTTATATTCCTGCACTTTACCCCATACTTTTAAAGGTTATTTTCCCTTTTCATTTAAGGATCGGAAGTTTACGAAGGCTCAGAGAGTGACGAAGATGACGAAGAAACTATTGAAGAAGAAGAAGAAGAGCATGAGCAGGTAGAAATGTTTTGTTGTATTTATAGTGCGTGGTTTAAGCATTCTGATTGTCCTTCTGGTTAGGCCCTCAAGTATCCGAAGCCATGTCATTGAAGACAGCTGTTTGATTTGATAAATGTTCTGGTCGGCTTCGCTAAACGTTATCTTCCGCCTTACTTTGAAGAAAATTATCATTTCTCACCACGGGGCAATTATCTAGCCACGCAGGCTGAAAAGAAAAATCACGACTGGTTTTGGGATTTCATGGAAAGTTGAATATGATTAACCGCATGTCCTTTTTCAAGATCATTGTCCACTTCCATTTGTCTAAAGCAGAAGCATGATCACCAGGGGTTGCCAGGTGGGCGGTTTGTCCCGCCTACTTGGGCTGGTTTTTCCATTTTTACGATGTTTTTTTCCTTAGGACGTGTATTTATTTTTTGGGCTTGCTTTAGCACTTTGCCGAACTCCTTATAGGTATCGAGTTACTGTCCTCCTGCGAAGTTTCCATCCATATTAGAGCTCCGTACATATCTCTTTGCACAGTTTTACTTGTCATTCTATTGTCAACTAATCTATTATTACTGGAAAAGCGAGCCATCCATCCATTCTCACTGAAAGGAGATATATTTGCCACGCACTTTTGAGCTTCTAGACGCTCAGTACTAGCGTCAGAAAACATCTGGGTGATACTGACCAGAAATACCTGGCATTACTTATTGTCACGAAATGTTTTGCACAATGTTTTTTCCTGTTAGTTTTGCAAGATTCTTCTTCTTGATGAGCGAACTCCTTTCAGCTATAGATCACTTTCATTTCATTTTTCACTTCAGTTTTATTGAATTTAATTTTGCACAGTGCCTTTTCTCTAGGAGAATCATTTTCTGGTAATACTATGTACAGTAGAATTTTGCGCATAGGAATCTACGACTTTGAAATGATCCTTTCAATGTACTCTTGGGCTGAAGATGTTTCCAATAATTAGGGTGCATGCTTTTGACAATAGTCCTATCCTCACAGACCTTGCCCATCACAGTTCCGTATGAAATGTTTTTGAAGTATCTATGAAAAGGATTGACCGATATAATGGCTGAAGTGATTTCTCAATGGATAAAGAATGAATTAGAATATTAGTCCGAAAAGGCTGCAGGCAATTGAAGTTCCAGCTTTTAGGTCCTTAAGAAATAAGGACTATTATCTGCAAATTTTTGTTGTATTTCAGTTTCATCATTAGCTTTATTAAACAATTGTAGTATCGAATTGTTACTTGCGCTTGTCTTTGCGTTAGAACGAGTATCTATACATGTAGATTTTCGTCAAAAATGATTAAGTTTCCCACAGTAGACTTCACTCTGTTCTGGCGCACAAGCGAGTTTTACTACCACTGTTGGTGTATATTTGATTGCATGATTATTCTATGTTTTGTTTAGGATCAAAAGAAATATTCCGATGAAATTGAAGCACTGCAGAAGGAGAACGAGATGTCACTTGATGATGTGTTAGAGAGTCTTCCACCTCAGATGATAAGTCACTTGACGGCATTAAAGCCGGTGGGCGAAGATAGTGCTGATGAAAATAGCCTTTCTGATAACATTAATGAGGAGGAGGAGAACAGGTGAGCTCCAGAGATTACTTTTGGTTTTACTCGTTTTCGCATTCCATTGAAAAGCGAGCTGGAATATCGTTCTCGTTTTCCACATTCTGGCATGTCCGTTTGTTCTCCATAACGAAACGTCATTTTAGAGTGCAGTACACTTTTAACTGCAATCATGTTTCGTTTTTCAGTTAGTTAGAGCAGTTGTGAGTTTTGATTCTTAAGTCTTTGTATGTTATTTATGCAATGTTGTGTTGCTTGTGTGGTGTTAACGTAAATTTTTATGGTTCCTCTTTAGCATTGATGATGATCTTGAATTTGATGCTGTCAACGAAGATGATGTTGACGATGAAGAGACGTTGGCAGAACAAGAAAATAAAGAAAAAGATAAAGTCGATCATAAAGAAGAAATAGAGAATTTAGAAAAAGAAGGTATGGCTTATTGATAAGTAAGAGATAGAGCTCATTAGGAGGTTTGTGTTGAGCAGGAAATGTAGCCTACATGCTACATTATCAAGCCTTCATTGTGTCAAAAAGTAACTTAGAGGGCACACATGACATACTAACATCTTTTAATATTAAAACGACACATTCACCTTTTATTGCATCATTTTCTACTAGTTTGCAGTTGCATGGGTACTGAGTGCGTAGGGGCTTTCATACACCCCAGTATTTCCAGCCCGCAGGCCATTTCGGGAAAGTACTCAGAGCACGTTTATCTTAAATCGTCGGATTGACGTGCATAGATGACAGAGAACATATAAACTAGAATGTTAATTGAATTGAATTTACGTCCAGAAGGAGCCTTCCAATGAATCTCTCGCACGTAAATGATAATTTAATTGAATTTTGCCCAAAGCTTTGTTGGGAAGATTGGAGCAGAAAGTTTTGATCGGCCCTTTCTTCATACTACACATTTTTTTACAAGAAAGTTTTTACACTGTACTGAAAGTACTGAAACTTTCTTAAGATTATCTTGGCGAGAATACTTGAGTTTGTGTATCACTGCAGTGTTGCGCAGATGGAATGACACTACACAAAAATAGCATTGGAATGCATAGAGTCTCATTGGATTTCTATGCATATTAGACAACAAAAAAAGATGATAGGCTTGCGTAAAAATTGGGACCATCAAGTTTATATCAACTTATCCACGTCTCATGTCTCAAACACCCAATATTGAACTGTCTTAACTTTTTGAGCAATCAAGCACTGGTGTCTTCTCTTATAAAAAATACGTGTACTAGAAGTATCAATACTCCCTAGCTGGTTTAGCCTCTTCCTTCATTTCTATTGATCATAGCTTATCATCATAGTTCATACTAACTCAAGCCTCTGTTATCTTCATCTTCTAGCTTTTTCTTAACATCTCTGAAAGTTAATGCCAGTGAATACAGTATTTCCATTATGATCGAAGCATGCATCCAAAGTTACATAGTCTTATTGGTTTTACTTTAGTTTGTTCGTGTTTTTTGCTATTTTAATACAGCTCCTTTTGTGTAAAATTTTTGTGAGCATTTTCAGTCACAGAATAGGAGGAAAGAATTTTTTTTGAAAAATTTAGAAATCACTTGTTGGTTATCGATCAGTAAGACAAATAATAATCTCCCTAGGTGAAATGCCACTATCTGAACTTTTGAAATTGTATGATATTGATCAGTCGGAGATTGGAGTAAAGGAAGAAGGCAAAGTAGATCTTCCAGAAGAAGAAGCAGCTAGTTATTCTACAGACGAAGGTTTGTTGGTTGTCTGCTTTGTGTTCTTGTATCAATAAGATATCGTTTCTTGTAGACATCTATCTCTTTTTGGCCCCGTGTTGTTTCAATATTGCTTCTATCCACGATCGCTTCAGTGTAATCTTTTACGATTGAGTAAGCAGATAGCAGTAATGGAGCTTTTGCACTTGGCAGATGTTCTTGTTATTCAAAGCATAAATGGCAGATGGGCAATTGTCAAGGTGACCAAATTGCTCGTTGGCTGTCCAGATGGCCTATCGTTTAAGCCAAGGTCCATCTTCAGGTACCCTCAACACAGAAACCTTACGTGGCTTGTTTCTGTTTGTGAAAAGTTAGCTGTATTTTTGTGTAGCCAGATAGATTGCTTATTGCAAAATAAAATCTTCATGGTACATGTACACATGTATTTGTAGCGGTTTAGCTGTTCATTTTTAGAAATGAGCGAAGAAGAAGGCACTGAAGCGTTACTTGAAGAAACGGAATCAACCAATCAGGTTATTGCTACACTGATACATTATCTTTGTTTTACTGTGATGATATGATTTTATATTACTCTGACTTGGTATTTATGGTAGCTCCCTGGTATGATATTTTTATAATATCTCAATATCATATTTTTCTACTACTCTAATATGTTATTTTTGTAATTCTTTGATATCATATTTTTGTATTACTCTGACATGATGTGTTGTGTCGCCTTCTCTTGTTCTGTATGATGAAATGTTTATTTTTAAGTTCAAATTCCTTCTTCCCCCAAATTGACTTGCAGACCTCTCAAAACATTTTGCGTTGTTTTTGTCTGTACTGTATATGGCCAATTTTATTGTGTGTCAGCAGGATGAAAGCTTGGAAGCAGTTCCAGACGAAATGCTTAGCAATGTCGCTGCAACGGCCGAAAGCTTGCAACCGAAGGGATTTACATTATCGACTGCGGAGGTAAGTTTACGTTATGTAAAAAAGTAAAGTTAGCGTTTGTGGAAAGTAAAGTTTACGTTAAAAACTGGATTGTATAATCAGGACATTGTCACTCTGTTGGAGATAACCAAAAGTCCTGATCGCTCTAGTTTGAAATGGTAGAAATCAGTCGATTTCCCATCTTCAGTGTTTGATGTGTTTCAAAGCCGCAGGCAAAATTCCTATGTTCACTCTCGGTGTCCAGTTTGTTCATCATGTTAAAGAATCCTGATGAGCACTTGTCAAATAGCTCAACTTCACCTGCTGATAGATTGGCGAATTTGATACTTATATTGTTTTCCTTCAGTTGCTCTGCACGGTCAGAATAGTTAAGTTATATGTGAATCACCACCACCGGCATCATCATCGTAGTCTTCATCATTATTGTCATCATCATCGTTTTCGTCATTATCATCATCATTATCATCATTATCATCATCATCATCATCATCATCATCATCATCATCATCATCATCATCATCATCATCATCATCATCATCATCATCATCATCATCATCATCATCATCATCATCATCATCATCATCATCATCTTTCTTTTCTTTTTTTCCTGTACGCCCCTTACGGGGCCTAGGCTGACCCTGAGGTCAGTGTCGCCTGCAAATTATTAAAAGAGGTGACTGAGTCGGCTACACTCAATCCACTCTGTTACCACACCAGCTACTTATCAGAACTGCAGCCTGAAGCTGCCGTGCCTGACTTTCACTGAAGGGGCCTGGTTGGACAGTTTGCCACAGGTTGTCAACATCTGCCCCAATTCTGAATCTTCGCGAAATGAATCGCTATCAACTTAAGGACAGTGTCTCTCTGTGCCCGCTTGCCACCACGAGGAGGTCTCCAACCATGGGCTAGCCATCATCATCATCTTCAACATCATCATCATCTTCTTCATCATCATGCTATGGAACACACTCCCTGACATGATTAAATCTGCCAAAAATGACAGACAGTTTAAAAACAGAATCAAAGATTGGACGGGATCCACATGCTGTTGTATAATTTGTGCATAGCATTGTAAATAAGAAGATCAGTTGGCCTGTATTAGTTTTAAAACTATTTATTTTTAGCCAACTTTAAAGAAATGTATTATTATTATATTATTATTATATTATCATCTTCTTCTCGTTACGCCCCTCACGGGGCCTGAAACTGACCCTAGGGTCAGTGGACCGCCTATCAATTGTTTAAAGAGGTGACTGAGTCGGCCGCGCTCAGTCCACTCTGTTACCCCAACGGTTACTTGGCAGAACTGCAGCCTGGTCCTCTGAGCCTGTTGTTCACCGCCGGGGCCTTCATCATCACCGTCATTGTGGTCCTCACAATCGTCATTGTCATCTACATCAGTATTTTCTTGATCATCTCCGTCACCATCTCCATTACTGCTGTCATTGTCTTCATAGGGAATGTTGCTTCCATCGCTACTTAAGCTATTTGAAATCCGACATATGCAGAAATTTCGAAATAGAGCAGCCCGAAAAATTACTGCGAGTAATTATGATGCTTCCACTAAACCTCTGATTGAAACCTTGGATTGGAAAACAATCGAAGAGCTAATTCAGTGCGAAACACTCATTATCGTTTTTAAATCAGTGAGCGGGCTTTCCTTACAATATCTCTCGGATTTGTTTGTCTCAAACTCGACTAACTCCTCGTATAGTCTAAGGCGTACAGCTACTGACCTTAGTTTACCGAAGAAAATATCCTAAATTGACCAAAAGAGTTTCTCTTATAGAGGAGCAATATTGTGGCATAACCTAACATCCACAGCAAAGCGGGCGTTTGACCTTGCCACGTGTTTAAAATCTGCAATATGTAGCACGTTGGTTGTTTTGTGCGTTTTAGGTTTCTTGTACATATTTTACTTTTTTGTTTTTTTTCTTGATTGGCATTTTGTTTTTCTTTTAGTTAGTTTTTTTATAATATACAGCAATTCAATCTTGACTGTTTTTGTTTAGGTTAAAACAGCCATCCCTTTTCTGCTTCATCATACACTGCGAGAATATCAACATATTGGTCTCGATTGGCTTGTCACAATGTACGATAAGCAATTGAATGGAATATTAGCTGATGAAATGGGACTGGGAAAAACTATAGAAACGATCGCATTGCTAGCGCATTTGGCTTGTGAAAAAGAGATCTGGGGGCCGCATTTGATTGTCGTACCAACTAGTGTTATGCTGAATTGGGAGTATGAATTCAAGAAATGGGTTCCTGGGTTTAAGATATTGACTTATTACGGTACCCAAAAGGAGCGAAAATTGAAAAGACAGGTATGAAATTGCTGTTTTTCAGGGTTTGTTATATAATGTTAGTCATCGTCATTATTATACCACATGCGTGCGCGCGCGCGCGCACACACACGCACACACACGCACACACCTGCCCACATTTCCTTTTGAAATACTAGTTCTATGATGGTTTTAAGCTAATAAGGCCACTATCCAATGTTGACTGTCTAATTTATAGAAGCTGACAATTTCAGGTGGCCTAGATAAATGTATCGATTCTTCGCTTGATGTCGAAAACCACGTGAATCAATTTTCGAAGTTTCGATCGACATGTATTTAATGGAATAGCCTTTCAATGTTATTTTGCACAATGTAGACTTCTACCTTCCAGACTTTAGGTTTAGGCGCGATGGGAAAGAGTGTTGGATTTTTGGATGTCGCATAGCCTTCAAAGGAGATGTTTGCCCCCTTGCTCCTTAAAAACGATCACTGGCAGGAAGGCAGTTGTATCTGTTTAATTTTTCGGAAATTAACATGAAAATGTTTGTTACTTAAAAAGTGCGTTACGAGACTTCAAAAAACTGTGCCGAGTGATATCAGGCGACTTTTTGTCTTGTAATGAGACATTTTTGCATCTAGTCGGATAAGTGTGTTAATATTTCGGCTGTTTGCAGGGTTGGTCAAAACCGAATGCATTCCATATCTGCATAACGTCGTACAAGTTAGTGTTGCAAGATCATCAAGCATTTAGACGCAGAAAATGGAAATATCTCATTCTAGACGAAGTAAGTTGGATTCTTCATACAGACACAGTGCATATATGTATTGATCTTGTATATGCTGATTTTAAGGATAAGCTTGAAGATAGGTTACAGATTTTAATAGTTTCTGCGTTTATATGGACATTATTTCTTTTGTTATTTATATGTTATTGGTATTGCTCAAGATTCATATGAGTGTACCAACATCTGTCCGGAGAACCTGTGAATTTTGCAAGGTGAAATAAGTTGAATACCATTGCCATGCCTATGCTTTTGGCCTCGAACGGAAAGGCAAATGAGAGGCAGATTAGACTGTTTTTGTGTGATAGTATAATTGTGCTTTTGCTCCCTGGCACAGTAATGACAGCTGATATAATTCGTGTATGGATTTTTCGCGGTATTTGCTAAGTAACTGCTAGCTCGTACCCCTGTTTGTACCCCCGCCCCCTGAACTATGCGTACCACGTTAATTTAATTCATGGTTTGTTTTCATTACCAACCGTATTCCTTATTCTATTTTGATAGGCACAGAATATAAAGAATTTCAAATCGCAAAGATGGCAAACCTTGTTGAATTTCAACAGCCAAAGAAGGCTTCTTCTGACTGGAACGCCATTGCAAAACAACCTTATGGAACTGTGGTCCTTAATGCACTTTCTGATGCCACATTTGTTTACATCGCACCATGACTTTAAAGAGTGGTTTTCTAATCCTCTCACCGGAATGATTGAAGGCAGTCAGGAATATAACGAAAACATTGTTAAAAGACTCCACAAGGTTAGACTTACGCTCTCACCTCCTATCTTCCCCCCTACTATTTCATTTCCTCTCTCTTCAGTCTTCCCTCCTCTCCCCTTGTCTCTTATCGCTTCTTCTCCTCTCTTCTCCTGTCTTCTTCTATCTCATTTTCTCTTCCCACCTCCGCTATTCTCCCCTGCTCCCCATTCCTCTCCTTTCTCCTACACTACCTCTCCTTTCATCCTTCTTCTCTATCCAGTCATACGTTCACAGCAGTGCGGTAACCTTGTTGTACATAGTAACCATATCATGATAGCACATTTGGTCGTCTGGCTATCTATTGCAGCAGCTAACTTCATGCTGCATCGTACTTAAGCCACATTTCATAACATTGTTTCATATTATGCATGCAGTATGATATACACACTGGCTGACTTTACCAAGTCTTCTTGTCCTCTATACAAGAAGGTTAATGGCTGTCAGCCAATATTAAAAGACCTCGTTACAACCTTTAGAATTGTCGATAATTTTAAAGGCCTCCAGAGCATCGCACATCCATCACGCTCTCAAGAGCATAGCTGCCAAATGTTTGAGAACCCTGTTAGGCCTATTTTCTCCCAACCTAACTGACCAATCATCATGCAGGATTATGACCATGCATGCTAAGACTAGGCCCATTTTGCATGATGATTGGTCAATTAGGTTATGAGAAAATAGACCTGACAAGGCTCTCAAGCATTTGGCGACTATGCTGCTTTCAAGCATTTTGTAAAGATTGCACCTTATTTGCCCTTCTTGCACCGGCCACTGTAACTCCGGCCCTTTAGATGCTGATCTAAGAAAACTGACGCCATTAAGGGTGGGCGTAGATAGGGGCGATAAGGTATCACAATAATTTTATATCGGATCTATTATATTGTGTAGTATATTGTACCGTAATTTGTCTTTAAGCCCCCCTCTCAATTAGACCCCTTTCCAATATACCCCCTTGTTAAAGACAAAAAGTTATTGAGTCCCCCTCTCTATTATGCCCCCCTCAAAATCTGAAAAATCCACAAAATAGGACCTTGATAAAAAGCATCAACTTTGTACCTTGATGACATTCTTAGTACTTAACATAAGAGATCTAAATCAAACTCCCGTCTATGTCTGCAAACAGAAACGTTCCAGATACTGAAAGAAGCTCTCAGCACAATTAATGCAGAAGTCAATTACAAAGGGTGCTTTGTTTGAGTCTCAATAGATCTGAAGACGGAAATTTAATATGAATTAAGTACTGGCCATGTAAGCGCCTTTTGCCCAAGCTTCAGGCCATTCTAGTTCAGACAGAAGAAATTAACAATTTTGAATGCGACATTTCAGAAGAGGAATGGAATCAGGAAAATATTTTGAATTTACTCGTTGATGAAGATGACGATGCTATTGATGAAGAAGCCTGATATACACATATTTTGTCACTACAGAAAATCTTGTCGTATTTCAAAAATTCATTGACCTACTTTCTCCAATAAGCCCCTCACTAAAGTTATTGAAAGCAATAACCCCCGAGGGGACTTGATAGGAATTTACGGTATGTTGTACCAAGCATTGACCTTCTAGCAGAAGACAATTGCACCACAACGTTGCAATAACCTAATATGAGTGTAAGCTGTTGCACAGACTTCTTTGTTGAAATAATTAACCAGAGTGAATGTAGGAAATGATTTTGGGACTTGATAAATTGATTCAGCAAGTAGAAGAAAAATTTTATTTTAAGACCAGAACCACTAGCATTTTCCTAGTATTGCTTGCTCTCTGACCAACATCCTCGTGTTTTTGCGTCTGTCCGGTGACAAAGAAGTCTACATCCCAATTTTCTGGTTTGCCAAAAGCACCATGTCATTTAGGAACCAGAGCACAGCATATTTTAGAAGCTAAGAAATGCCTCAGATACTTATTTCACTGACCTCACACTTGACTGCGTTCCAAATTATCTGGAAATCCTGCCGAGTTTTCCACTTTTCAATATTATTTTGCTACGGCCGTTTCTGTAACTGCCCTCCCTCCATTTTGTACCTTCTGTCTCGCTACTTTGTCGGTGTTTCACAGCTTTCTCTACGCAGTTAATGTCTATGGTTCATGTCTTTCTATTGACATTCTGCTGATTAAATTTCTCATTTATTGTTGCAGGTACTAAGGCCGTTCTTGTTGAGGAGATTGAAAAGCGAAGTAGAAACACAATTGCCAAAGAAGTACGAGCATGTGATACGATGCTACTTGTCAAAACGGCAAAGATATTTGTACGAGGAGTTCATGTCAAGGACTAAGTATGCATACATTATGGATTGTCTTGTCCGTCATTTCCACCATACCTAAAGGGATCTTAATTTTCTAACTTGTAGATTGATGATTGCTTTTTTGGTTAGCAATATATATTATCTGTTAAATGCAGGATGTTTGAAAAAGTGATATGAATCTATTCGCTTTTTAGGACAAAGGAGACTCTTGAAAGTGGAAACTTTCTTAGTGTAATCAACATTCTAATGCAGTTACGAAAGGTAGACTTGCTATGCACACGTTTTTTTCTATTAGAAATAAACTTGCCTTCACGCTAGATTGTTTTTAATATTTTTTTTACATCCAGCCTTACATGTCTCTTAAATGTTTCCTAAATTTGTTATAAGCTTTAGCTTTCCAAGTTGTATTGGGATTCCAATGCTTAAAGTACATTCATGAACTAGACTTTCATTGCTACACTGTTTGCGCAAAGTGAATTGTCTTAAAGAATGAGCTTTTTCAACTTTGCTTTTGAAGTTTAACCTGCCTGTGTTTCTTAGATGTTCCTTGGTTTCTGCACGATTTGAACCTCATCTTTCTTATATACTTGTTTCTTACTTATAAAACAAAAAGTGTAGCTTGCCCGTTTGACTTATTTTGCAAGTGACATTTTCATCACCCCCCCCCCCTAGGAGGAAACCGCAGGTTTGGTGTGGCCGTAGGGAGATAAACATATTTCGTACTGTCATTTTCTCTTTGTGTTGCGTATACTGTATCGAAAACCGAAAACAGTGACTTATCTCATTTAAAATAAGTTAGATAGGCTTTAATTTTTCTGTTGATTATGAAGCTTTTTTCTGAAATTCTGAACACAATAGCAGAACGTTTGATTGGCGAAGTCATTTTATTTATCAGGTTTGCAATCACCCTGATCTCTTCGAAACAAGGCCGACTTTGTCATCGTTTATCATGGATACTGGCATTACGTACAGAGCACCGTCGTTATTTCTGGTGACAGTGGACAGAAACCCCTTCGAATTTGTAGACTTATCAACTCTAAATCTCTGTTTTGCTGACACTGAATTGCGACTATCGGCGTTTGCAAGTCACAGGACGCAAGATCTGCAGTGCAAACGAAAATTAATAGAAGAAATAGGGAGCATTGATAGCGAATCGGATAGGACTAAAGCTATTAGCGATCCTTCGCCATCGAACATATTTGACATTTTGAGCCCAGATGGGGTCAAATCTAATATCGATAGTAATAATTCATTTGATGGGAACGAGATTGATGTCGTCGGGGACGTTGATAACGAGGATTCATTGCAAGGAGATGCTGAAACAAAAACTGGACGGCTATTGGACGATTATATCGACACGGATAATTCTATGTTTACTATGGTAAGTTCGTTTTATCTTTTTTGTCTTATGTCCCATGACCAGGCCAGAAGACGTGCGTGCAGTTTGCAGCCATACTTTCATTAGTTATCTAATTATCTCAGCTCTACATATTTATTTGTTGCACGTTCCAGTGATATTATTACTCGCACTTTGCATAGCCCCGGGGGTTTATTTGTCTAAATCACCTTTAAGAGTGAGGACTTATTCAAGAGAAGGGCTTATTCAGGAGAAGGGTTTGTTCCAGAGAGGGGCTTATTGGGGATAGGGGCTTATTCGAGAGATACGGTTATTCGGGAGAGAGGCGTGTTCAAGAGAGGGGCTTATTCGAGAGGCGCTTATTCGGGATAGGGGCATATTCGAACGAGGCGCTTATTCAGGATAGTGACGTATTCGAGATAGGGAGAGGGACTTATTAATTGTTGCATAAATATTAATAACCATCTGTATATAATACAAAATATCTTTCAATCCCTTAAGACTAAAAAATTCTGTTTGGCTCATTTTCGAGCAAAATATATTACTCTTACTGAAAGCAAAGTGCTTGCAAATATTTTATCAGGAAGGCTACGAGAAAGGGCACCAGAAGATTTACAGTTTTAATTTGATATTACTACAACCACTTTAACATATATCACAATTAGTGTAAAATATGACAAAACGGATTAATACAATTGAACTCAGTTCAGTCTGTTCAAATCCCTTTGTAATCTCGCGATGTGTTTACCTGGGAGAAGGCGAATTGGAATTCAGTTCGGCGTGAGTTTACTTCGCTCTTTCTTCAGGGCTTGATGGTGAATAAACTGTTATATAAATGGAACAGAATTTAGTTGCATTGTTGTGCTTGTAATTGCTAGCAGAAATTTAATCGAAAATAAAGTGATTTGACTCAGTCGCGTATTCCTTGACGGCATTTTGTTGTCAAGAACAATCTGTACGAAATGCGCATGCGTACTGATGAATCGGTCTACAACCTAAACTGGTTTGAAATCATCATGTAATCTCGATGCAGTTTTGCAGATTTGTCGGAAACTCAGGCCGGTTTGAAATTTCAAGTCAGCGTGAGTTTCATTTCGGGTCTCATGTAGATAAATCTTTAATCGGTCATTTACGGCATCATTCACCGATCATAAACATAACATCATCAACACCATTGCAAGTTTATCTGTAATTATTTGTTCTTTCCCCCCCCCCTCGATTTGCTAACTCTGTCACAGTTTACAACACCCAGGTTATTGAAGAATCCTTTGCCCGCAGTCCAATTTCCTTTGGTTGCATGTCGCAGCCGACAAAGTGCTCTTGATCGCAACTACGCGTAGGCCATATATAGCGTATTTTCCTTCCCGGTCTTATGAACATTGATCCATTGGAAGATGACATCAGTGGATTATTTGTCGGTATCTTGATCTACTTCCACCTTAATGATTACTCATGTCGTTTTTTGGTATACAGATATTCCTCTAGCCTTGCTTTTACGTAGCTTACTCTTCATTTCATTGTTCATTTTTACCCCATTTATCCTCATTTCTTGTTATTCATTGATTTTCCTTTTATTTCATTTTCTATCAGTTCTTTTTCACTCATTTCATTTTACTTATTTTTCTACGCATTGCTTCCCAATCACTTTCTCTTTCTTTCGTTTTCTTTTATTGGTTTCTTTTTTACTGATTTTGTTTCTTGGTTTCTTTTTCATCCACGTCTTTTCTGTTAATTCTGTTTTGTTCATTAGCTTATTTTTGAAAGTTTCAATATATGGTGCTTATTTAGCATGGAGTGATAGCATATTCTCTATGAGCATCAATGAAATGCTTTATTTTCTTTCCATTAGGGACGGGTCATTAATTACTCTTGGGGAGGGGGTGGAAGACATTCTCATATATTTGATGGAAATTTCTTCCCCCCTCTTAGATTTATGTAAATATTTTGATACCCACTCCAGGATTTCAGAAGAAACTCCATAGTCCTTCTCTTGAAATGCTTTTATTTTTCATCCCCCTCCTTGTACTCACAGAATCTTGCAGAATCTTGGTTCCCCCCACAGATGTTTTCCATCCCTCCCCTGGAAGAATTAATGACCAGTCCCTTAAAACCATCCCATGAATGATCTCATATTTATTAGATGTCTCTTGATTTAGAGTTTGGAGCTGCGAAAGTTTTCTGAGTGCTCCTTTCTGTCACCATCATGTTGAGCAAGTTCTGTCTTATTTGCTTTGCAGAGTTACCTTTACCATAAAAATTCTTATCATTCCCTAGCCTGATTTAAAGGATAAAGTTATGAGGTACCGCAAGGACCGTTTGGAGAGAATTTCGAAGATTAATGAGAGGCGTTGTGCCAGTCAACCTATCTATGGATCTGATTTGTGTCATGCTGTTATGGTGAACAGAGGCAGACAGTATCGTTGGATAGGAGCCCTTGTCCATCAGAGGAAGCCAATTTCTACTCATTGTATGGCCATCGATGAAATGACTAAGAATCCAGTAGAAATCTTAGACGAATTGAGTGATATAATTGAAAGGTGGGATTGTACATGGATGATATAATAAATTTTGTTGCATTGTATTGTTAAAATGTTGAGGAGGGAATTTCCAGTGCTGATTTTGGTGAGGAGCAACACAGGTTGTCGTTTCTGTGAGGAATAACGCAAGTTTCACGCGGTTTTTTCAAGCAACCGCTTTATATAGAACCTACATATAGAGGGCAAAAATAGTTAAGGGGAATTTACTGGTAATGATAAAATCGCCATTTAACTCTTCCTATTGGATTATTGTCATCACTTCAAGCATTAAGGAAGTATGAAGCCAGTATTCGCATGGAATTATGCACAACATATATAGCTGTGTTTCATATATGAGTTTGGGCTGAAACTTAAAATGTCTATATATACTGTTTTAGCATTTAACACTTGTAATATCTATAACGCTTAACACTTGCAATATCTTCTTTATATTGCTAACTGTGCAGTTAAAGTTAGGGGACTATTAAAGAACTTTTAGTACTAAAATGTGGCAAAAAGGTCCAGAAATATGGGAGTAAGAACTAAGCCTTGTGCTAGGTTCCTCACAGCAAAGCTGGTGTACTGTAGACATAGTAGAAGGAATGCAGAGGCATAGCATGTGGAAAGGCGTTGTTGTGCCACGCCCCCCCCCCACCCCCCAAATATTTCCAAGCTGCGAGACTGGCAAATATTCAGATTATAGTATATTTATGTTAAATTTCTTCGCATTTGGAAGAACTTTTCCCTGCTAAATATTCAACCAAAGAACAAATTTATACAACTGTAATATGATTAGTCATTTTGTGATCGTAAGGGCTGGTTCATTAGGTTGACATGCATAGATAGCATGAAACAAATACGCAATCCGAGAAAGGGACCTTAGAACGAATCTCCTACATTTAAGTGTTAATTTAAGTGAATTGCAGTGTTACCTAACATATGTTGTGAAAATTGATGCAAGAATTTCTGACACCCTCAATAGCTGAAGTATTAGCACGCCCCTGTTTGAACGGTGCCATGCCGTTGTATTGATTGAAAATTACCTTTTTAGGTTTGTATTTGTTATTCCTGCTGTCGAGGCACCAGTGATTGACTTCCATGTTTCACATCCTCCTCCGATGTGGTCAAGCAAACAGAAGCAGCTAGAGAACATTAGTGAAACTGTATCGATTGGCAATCCTTCATGGGAGATTGAGCGACAGATGAAGATCCAGTTCCCCGAAACGAGGCTTATCCAATATGACTGTGGTAGGTATTTGACCTAGATTTACCCGGAAAGACTCCAACGATGTCTACCTTATTATATATTGTGCTCCCGAAGCAACGACTGAACTGGTCCACTTTCTATGAACTTCTACGCATGTGTTCCTTTGCTATGTTTTTTGTTTTGGGTTTATGCTGCTTATATCGCTATTGCATTGCGGACCAATGCGGAAACAACTTATTTTTTGACACTGCCTGTTATTTCAAAAGGCTCACCATAGTAGTTTAATGGTTATGGTCAAAAAAGATGTCTGAAAAATTATTATGCCAAACTTATCACATAGGCGGTTATTATGAAACCTAGCTATTTTATAGCTAGCTAATGCCTGGTATGAAAGAAACGTTTGCTGATAAGGATATATACATGAATACAAAAAGCACATGGGAGTATAAATGCAGTATCATTGTGCATATTTAGTAGCATTGAAATAGTTTTCTTTCATAAAGAATGAGTCGAGATATGGTTTAGTTTTAAATACCAATCGTTAGTTGTAGCAAGGTGTTTATGTGGACAAACCCAGGGCTGCACTTACCATTGGGCAGAATGGATCCTACCCATGGGGGGGGGGGCGTGCTAACTTTGAAAGTCCTATGAAGTACTGCTGATCTCAGATATATGTTTAAATTAACGTCTGCAGAAACTGTAATGGTCTCATTTGTTGATAATACCTCAAGTAGTAGGCAAGTACCGCTACCTGAAGCAACAGTTCTTGCTGACAGGGTGCCGACTACCAATCACATGGCAAAAGTTGGTTTAGATGTATTTAGTGGACCCGCATCTGCTTGGGTCTGAGGCGCCAACAGACTTAATTGCGGCCTTGGAATTATTTTTGTTAATTTGTGTAGGAGAGTCCTTGAATTGTTCACTTTGCAGTACACACTTTTGTATATTTTGTTAGGTAAGCTGCAAACTCTGGATGTGCTGTTGCGTATGCTGAAACCGGATAAACACAGGTAAGTTTGTTAGTGACTATCTGTGGTATACAGTCAACCTGAGTGAAGGAAATATACGTCACAGGACTAGGCCAATTGTTGTGCAGATTCTTGTGATTTGTAGATGGAATCCTCTATTATGTATTTTGGGTCTTTTGCGGCTCTTTTACAGATCATGTGCGCTGTCTCTCTTTTAGGGCGCTGATTTTCACTCAGATGACAAAAATGTTGGACGTTTTGGAGAAATTCCTCACTTACCATGGCCATATATATCTAAGGTTAGATGGAACTACCAAAGTAGAGCAGCGTCAGGTTTGTCGTGTTTAAAAATTTTCAATGAAATCACTATGCTTGTTTCCTACCATATCCCCCGTGAAAATTTTATCTTTCCTAGTACAGAATAGAACGTTGCTTTGAAAAAAAACAATCATTGCCTAAAATTTTGCTAGAGCTTCCTTATTCGACACTCTTTATGACATGCACCCATTTGTTTAGAAGAAATTATTTAAAATGCTAGGGCTAAGGGTTTCTTAAATTGTTTGTTATTTTAGAGTTAAAAGTTACTTATCAGTTTCTCACCTTAATGCTTAGGCTCTTACCCTACCAACCGTGAAAGAAATCTGACATTAATTGTCATGTATTCAATTGAATTTCTGAAGCCAGGTTCTTAGATTTGGACGATGTAGCCCTATGGTCCTCAGACTTCGGCCTTTGCAGTCCTCGAAGAGTTTTTCCGGAGAATTTTTTCAGGATATTCCGTAACGCTTGCGTTTGTTAACGCGTTCTACTTCATAGACTCAATGCAAATACAATGTCGAGAGATGCGAGTTTACGCACAGCGCGGGCCACTCATTTTCTTACTGTTTCTTTAACAATTCTCCAATATTCTTTATTATCTTTACTTCATCTTCCTTCGCCAGGTGCTAATGGAAAGATTCAACCAGGACCCGAAAATATTCTGTTTTATCTTGTCAACTCGCAGTGGTGGCATCGGCGTGAATTTAACTGGAGCTGATACCGTTATATTTTATGATAGCGACTGGAATCCAACAATGGATGCGCAGGCGCAAGACAGATGCCATAGAATCGGACAAACGAGAGATGTCCACATTTATCGGTCAGTAGCAATAACTTTGGTTTAAGAATAGTAGACTACTCTTGGGTGCTTAATAAATGGGGAGGGACGCTTATTAATTTTTCAGATTTTTTCCCATTCCCCGGATCTTATTAGGACCCCCCCTATTAATTTTTGTAAGTTGAGGTGTCAAAGGTCCATGTCAATTATATTTGAAGACATACCTTAAATGCCCACGAACCAGTACTTACGTGGTTCCCTGGGGGTGAATGTAAATAAAAATTGAGGTGCAGTAAATACCCGGACATAAGAACCTGCATTTAGTAAGAACCTACGGTCTGAAGTTTTATGTTTTTATTTCAATTAATTAGTTTAACCTTTTCATCCTCATATTCCACTAGGTTATTGTAAATGATTTCATTGCATATCCACTGAGAAATGAATTTAGCCTGTTTGTTAATTTTCCCCGTTCATGAATGGTCTATATTTGTTACATAACTAGCTATGATAGAAGGGTTCTACAGGGATATGAATTGTGTTAAGAACTAGCATCCGGATTGCTTTAATTATCTTATCACATAAGAACATGAACAGACTCATGTCAAAATCTTAGGTTTTTGTTTCCAGGTTTTTTGCTGTACTTCACTTAGAATCATTTACTACCATCTCAATTTATGTAAGCTTGATTGACTGATAATAGATTCCTTATCATATTCAAAGAGATTTTATGACATACAGGAAAACCGCGGACATTTTGAATACGTACAATCTGTTGTGCTATTTGTTTTAGATATTGAATTTTCATTAGGTTATTTGTCAATGTTTGCAGTCCTATTACCAGTCTAAGGTATAACTGTGGTTTTGTCGTTTGATAGTAGGTTTTTGGTTTTGATGATTGTAGGTTGATATGTGAGCACACAGTTGAGGAGAATATCTTGAAGAAAGCTAACGAGAAGCGAATCCTTGGAGATATTGCAATCGAAGGAGGAAATTTTAATACCGCTTTTTTCAAAAAGGTAACTAGAAGCAATTATGTGTGTTGCTTGTAAGATACTGTTCTTATGCAGGGACGTAGGAAGCATCTAAAAAGTGGGGGGGGCAAGTACTAAAAGGGGCACAGTACCACGCCAATTTTAGGCTTCGAAGGGGGACTTTTGCTTAGTTTGCTAAAAAGTAGGGGGCATGGCCCCTCTGGCCGCCCCGTTCCTACATCCCTACTCTTATGTTTTTATTGATATTATTTAGCATTGCATTTGAAGAGTTGATGTGTTTTGGAAAAGGTTTGATTGAAAATTGCAAGTTCGTAAATTCTGTTGTTGTTCTTGTTGTATTATTAGCTACAGATTCAATTGTTTGGTCATTTGTTTTGGCCATAGGGTTGACATGCAACTCCATACTCCCTGTTTTATCGTATTGTAGTCTTTCATAACAAAATTGAATTCTAGAAGTTAGAAATAGTCTGTTATTATGGAATTGAGAAATATATTTTTTTGGCAGAAATCGATCAAGGATCTCTTTGATGTTCATCCATATGATGGTCAAGTGTCATCGAATGATCGGGTTGCTGCCATTGAAACCGGCGAGGGCGTGATCGAAGTCGAGAGTTTTGACAGTGCGACACTAGAAGTGCCAGAGTCAAGGTCGGAAAAGAAGAAGATGGCTGCATTTGAACAAGTATGAAGGCCTGTCCTATTAGTTGTTGAATTTTACCTGTAAAATATACCGTCAAGATGCTGCCAGTTTTTTATGAATAGTGCCGAGTTTCATTAGAAAGTGTCGATTATAGTAGTAAACACTAGTTTCAATGCCCGATGCCACAAATTTTAAGTCGAGAATGAATACTGCTTGCTCCTACACAGGGGAGCCAACGTGTATAGTTGGGGTGGCTGGTCATGTTGATTTCCTAACTATGACAGAAGAATCTGGACAGGCAAAATTATGAAATATTTTACTTAAATGAGTAAAACTGAAATAAATGAGCGGCAACTACGCGTTTGGTAATCACTATAGAGCATAGCCCAATTTTTGAAGCAGTTATGAATCATTTTACTCTTTCAGCAACTTTATCCTTTAAAGTTTTATCAATTTCTCTACATGTAATGTTGAATCTAAGACCCCATGTACACGAAACCAGATTCAAATGAATCCCACATGTTTTCATACCGTATTGGCCTATTCGTTTACGCGAAGAAGATAACGAATACGGTATGATGTCAATATGCTTATGAGTGCGATATGAAGTGAATACGGTATCATGTAGACACTTAAATCTGGTATGATTTTAGATACAAGTAAGTAATTAAGGCCAACTGGGAGGGTAGAAAGAACAGGCTCATTATCGATCAATTCTTACATCATATATCGTACTCGCCTTGGTCATTGTGCAGGTGTACGGCTAATACGGTGTGGAAACTTTCCATTGATTTGGATCCGATTACGAATAGACGGGGTCCAAGGCAGCACTCGTTCGAGTATTTTCGAGGTCATGTTTTATGGATTACACATCCTTTCATGTATTGAAATCTTTCTATGAGACTTTTAGAATGATGGATGTATATGCATTATAATTCTTGTTTTCTTTGAAGGCCCTCTTCAAAGCTGAAGACGAACAGGATGTCAGGGCAGCATCAACTGCAAAAGCGGAACAAGTAGCAGAGATGGCTGAATTCAACGAAAATGTCCCATTGAAAGCTGATGTATATGCTCCTTGTTTTCGAATTTATTCACTGATTTCCTCCACTGACCTCCTCCACAGATTTCCTTCACCGATTTCCCTCACAGATCGCCCTCACATGTTTTCTTCACATATATCCTTAGCAGATTTTTTCGACAACTGTTTTTACAGATTTGCTTGACAGATTTCCTCGATAGATTTCCCTCGTAGATTTCCTTCACAGATTCCTCTACAGATCTCCCTCACAAATATCCCTCACAGATTTCCTCCACAGGTTTCTATAGAAGATTTTCTTGATAGATTTCCCTCACAGATGTCCTCGACGAAGATCCCCGTCATGTTTCCCTCATAGATTTCCCGCACATATCTCCTCCACAGACTTCCTCCACAGATTTCCCTCACAGATTTCCCTCACAGATATCCCCCACAGATATCCCCCATAAATTTCATCCGTAAATTCCCCTGACAGATTTCCTTCACAGGTGTCAAGTTCTCTCGGGATAGTTTTATGCTATTTGTACATGTGATCTATCATGAAGTCTAGCTGTACGAGGGGTAATTCTATTTTGTGTAGTTCGCATTGCTCTCTTTGCACGCAGCTCTTACTTTTTGCGTTTTATTGTTTGAAACAGGATGAAAATGAAGAAGGCAAATCGAAAGTGGAAGAAGAGATTGCCAACCTTGAAAGCGAGGTAAAAGCGATCGTGCAGACTTAGCACGAGTTTTCCATTGACAACAGTTGATTTTTGTCATCATTGGACTGCTTATTATTAGACACTCATTTAGACGATCTTCTTTTTGTGTATTGTGATGCCGTATGCCAAGCAGCAATGCCATAGCGCAATAGCATATCGCAGTACCATAAACCTTTTCGGAACTTAGTACGTGTATTTTGTAGTTGTTTCCTTTGTTTCACCCGACGATTGAATACTGATTCGATTGATGAAGCGTTTATTGACAGTGTAATTCATTGATTGATGATCTGATTGAATGGTTTGGCTGATTAGTGGATGGGTTAACTGGCTTACTCACAAGATTAGTTGATTGATGGGTTACATGTTTTTGTATAAGAATTTTTTCCAAGAACTGAAACTTTCTTGGCATTTTCTTGATTTCAGTACTAGAACTTTCTTAGGACGTTGTTAGCGAGAGTGTTCAGGTTTGTGTTACACTGCAGTGTTACACAGATATACATGCGTTACACAGACATAACACTGAAATACTTGGACTATCACAACAAGTCAGTGCAAATTAAACAATAAGGGTGATAAGCTTGCGTAGATATTTGAATTTCAAATGTTTATGGACTTTTCTACTTTCTCAATCGATTGATTGATGAATTGATTAAGATATGTTACTTGACAAATTGGCGCACTTTTGAATAACTGATTACTTTATAGAGTGATTGAAGGAGTGACTAATTGATCGATTGACTGGTTAACTGTTCAACTGGTTATCTGGTTGACTGTGTGGGCACCGATCGGCTTGTTGGTCCTAACATTTCTTCTGTAACATTTATCTTTTTCTTAATAAAGCTCACGCCAGTTGAGAGATTCGCTGTGCGATTCTTGGAGACAACTTGTGATTATTACAACATCGAAGATATGGACGATGCAGAAGTAAGAAGATTTAGTCGTTTTTTGTTGTAAGCTACTTTTCTAGTGCGTTTGTTTAAATGATGGCTAACTTTACCAAGCCCTGGGTTCTTATATGGCCTAGGGTCAATGGCTGTTAGCCTAGAGAGAGATGATTGCGTTACAACCTTTGAATGGTTATTTGCCCAATTGAAGGCCTCCAGCTTATCATACACATAATCCAAATAGTTAGAGATATTAATTTTGCATGCTATATGTTACTGTCTTGAGATTGTTTATTGTTTATGCGGCCGACCTCCCTCATAATTGTCTTGTATCTTTAAGATTTGTTATGTTAGTAGAGTGATGCCATAGCCTACACGAGCAACTTTTGTGGTCTAAGCGCTAAGAATTTTGTATTGCAAAGGAAGCTGTTCTAGTGCACTGCTTAAAGACTGTGATCTTAGTGTTCCAACTATTGCTGACAAGATAAAGCCTTTCGTCTGCGGTTATCTCAAAAACAAACGCATTTCTGTTTGCCAGACAGCAGTGCACGACAGAACAAATTTATCTCTTATCATCTGTCTATCGATAGAATGCTCAGCCGTCCCTGATATCTTTCGAGAAAAAAACGTACTTATGTCGTCAGTACTATGTTTCTAGCCAATAAGCATCCATGCTTATATGGGACAAGGGATATGGGATAGAGCATATGTTGTGAAGGTTTTAATTTCATTGTTATTAATCTACAAATGAGTTTTGGTAGAATCGTTAGGGATGAGTCGATGTTCCATGATCTGTTTTCATTTCCCTATGTGATTGAGACTTTTGGCTATCCCTGGTACCGTTTGATATCTGAATTTGGTTTTTGGGTATCTGTAGATTTTTGTTTTGAAATTATTGCTCTTGTTAATATTATTTTTCCTTGTTTAATTATTTAGAAACAGATCGAAGTGGCCAAGAAAGAGTGGGAACTGGAGCATTTGCAAGCGAAGAAGGAGGCGGAGGAGCGCAAGAATGCAGCTGAGGAGGATGATATGTTTTTCACATACGCCAAGGATGATTCATACGACCAGGTGCACAGCCCTAAATCATCCTCTAAGAATACATCAGTGAATAAGTTAAAAATGCGAATTTCTAGAGTGATTCCGAATGGCAACGGCGCGTGTTTATCACCTGACATCGTTGAAAATGATTTCGTCTCCAGCAAGAGAAACGATGAATATGTTGATGTCATCGACGATGAGCGGCCCCAGGGGAGTCCGGTAGATTTCAGGCCTAATCGACGGCTAAGTAGAAGGGATAGTGATTTAAGAGATGGAGTACCCAATAAGAACGTTTGGACTAGCAACCGGCACGATAGACTGTCACGGCAGTCTAGTAGAAGTAATTCAAGAAGTTCTAGCCGTAGTAGTTCCAAAAGCCGAATTAATCCATCGAATTCTAGTAGTCCAGTTCATTCACCGAGGTACAGCAGACGGTCCTCCAAGACTTAGGTGGGTGGCAATATCGAATGTCAGATACAATAGGCAATGGATCGTAGATGCGAGTTTGAGGGCCCTCTAGAGATTCTGTGCCCCCTTAGAAGGTGTTACGTCCCCTTAAGAGAGTTTGTGGTCTCTTAAGGTAGCTTAAGGCTCCTTGGGGGAGTTTGGTTCCTTGAGGGTTTTGCGGCCCCTTAGAAGAGCATGTGGTCCCATAGGAAATTTTGTGGCCCCGTTGGAGAGTCTGAGGTCCCTCTAGAGAGTTTGTAGCTCCTTCGCAGAGTTCACGGCTCTAGGTATGTGTGATTTATAATTGACAATTTAGTTGAAGTGCAATCTCTTCACTGTAGACTCATGGGATCCCTTATTCAATTCAAGTACGTGACGTAACAAAATCCCAATACAAATTAGGAAATTTATTGAAATAAGGATAATCAGCATTATCAGCATTATCAACAGATATACTTTTGGAACGCTATCATAATTGGGCACTTTAGCAGTATGACTAGGAAGTTCTGTAACGGGCTTTCTGTGGGGATGGTTAGAGTGCGTTTGGCCAGTTATTGTGTGTTCATGCTCTGATTGGGACCTCTTTTGTATGGAGTATTATCATCATAGGACCCCCGTCTTGTAGAGAATTTATCCAATACACTTTCAATACAATCAAAGACATAGCCCCCTTTTAAGGGTTGCCTTCGTGGGAAAGTTTGTGCCTGGAGAGACTTGACCTGTATGAGTATATTTGGTTGCTTTCCGTTTTTGTATGTATTGTGGTGTAAAATTGTTTATATTTTGATAAAAAATAGCCGAATTAAATAGCTTCGCCACATATTACCAGTCTTTGTTGTCTTTCTTTCTCTGGCTTTTAAAGCATGGCTCATGCTTGTATCAGCCTACGAGTTGATGCACCGTCTGATACTGTTGATTTACAGCAAGGTGACAGTCTGTCTTTAACCCTTTTAATGGTCTTTAGATCTGGCTTTCAATTCAATATTTAATTGAGATCAGAATCTTCATGGCTATTAAGAGGTCTAACCAGTCTTCCTGTTGGCACAGAAATGCGTGGTATTAGCTTTTAATGTAACCTTCATGTTTTGGTCCAATTTATTAACAATGTGATGGGAAACAATCTAGTTTTGAATTAGGCGAAGGGGTGCCTTACGGTTAGTGCATTTGAGCTGTCCTCTAGCTGTTTACATTTTATCTAAAGTTAGAAATTTGTCGCCTTGCTGTTTACACTGTGTCATTCAGGAAAGCCAGGAAGAGACAACTGGACTGGTAAGAGCAGACTGTCATCTTAGTCAAAAGCATGGTTAATTGTAAGGAGATTGTTGCAATTTGGAGATACGATACGAAAAAGATTATAATCCCTCAGAGGCGGGAAATTAGCTCTCTATGAAAAATGTTTATATGATTAGGAAAGCTGTTTATGAGCCTCCCTGGCTGTATTTGCAAAATGCTATTTGTTTGTCAGCGAGAGCTCTACTAGATTAAAAAAGAATTATGCTTAGGGGATTTCAATTAGATATATTTCTATGGAAAGTTCTAGAGTGTTTTGGCAGATTTATAACTGGTTGATAGATACTTTAAAAGACATATCATTCAAGGTTTTCATATGAACCCTACTGTTCGTCACTTTAAAAGACGAAACTATAGAAAGTCGTGTTTTATGTCCACACTTTTTGGATCAAGAGTCATAGTAGGAAATATCCACACATTCTACCCATTATGTAGGCAGTAAATTCTGACTGCACAGACAATTTTTACGGAAATGTCGATTTAATTCACAATAGAATACCCTGGCATGGAATCCGTTTGAAAACAATTTTCATAGGACTAAATGAGGTTAGATGGATTTTTATATAAAGTCTTTGAGGTCGAATTTTTTTGGAAATATTTTTTCGGAACCTGTTGGTATCTTATGGAAACATCGTTAAACAAGAATGACAAAATGATACCCATAGTGACCCAAACTCTGGGATTTGACGACCAACTCGAGTATTTGCATTTGGAGTAAGCGATTTGAGGGAATGTTTTGTCAATATCTGGAAAGGTTACAGGACTTTTCTTGCCAAGTTTTTGGGCGGCTCACTTTGTGTTCTCTTTATGTTTGATTCTCCGACGAAAGACAGGAGACAGATTAACTTAAACCTGAAGCATGTTCTTCGCTATAAACTTTCTGACTATTCAAGCGCTGTAAACTAAAAGTAAGATCTTATTTTCTCCTCAGCTTTTGCAGCTTATAGGAATGTTATACTATCTTCCAGGAGTTCATAAAATGGCATTAAAGCGACATTTTCATAATTTTCCAAGATTTGCCAGTCTTAACATTCCTTTCTCTACTTCCACCCAGAACTCTAAACGTATAACAAGCAATACAACTAAATTTGACAGAGCCTAACTCAAACAGCATGTCTACTTATATAGGAACCTGTAAATCCTCCAATTGGCCCCCTCGAATATTCAAAATGCTAGTAAGCCCCCCTCGAATAACCCCCCATCACAGGCGATGATAAACACCTTGTAGACTGGTGCTTGGGTTAAGACCAGTTTTGGAATATGGAAGCAAAGAGTGTTGAACATGAGCTTTTTATGCAACATGCCTCCGATAATTTTTGTATGCCCTCTCTCGAATAACCTTTCCCCTCGAATAGGCCTCCATCCAGAAAGTAAAGAAAATAAATGAGGCCCTTTAGCGCTAATTCGACAAAATGCGTTATATGAGGTAGACTGCGAAACAGCTGTTGCACATATAATTCAACAAATAATAGGGAAATCATTCAACACAAAGTGCAACTGAACATAAGTATATGGCACTATGTACTTTTGAATAGGTGTTCATTTACGTCGGGGGTGCTGTTCTAAAATGCTAGCATGGGGAGTTGTGCTGTAAGCCGTCCTATTGACCACGCCTAACAGTTTACTTAACTGACGGAAATATGCTAAAAAGCGTATGAGTAAAGAGTAAAGAATTGGTAGTAAAGACTAAGCTCGAACAACCCAGCCAGGAATTCTCAAAATTAGTATACGCTCATTGGAAAGGGAAAGAGCCCCCTAAACTCTCTCTATTTTATCGACGGGAATTGCCCCCCCCCAGCTCCCCTCCATTGCAACCCTGATTTACGTAGTTTTGATTTGTAGATGCGGCTGTAGCAAGAATTTTAGTAGATAGCCGACAACAGTGTCGATTTGTTTAGAACAAAACCAAGGAAGAAATAAATTAATAGACAGAAAATTTACAACCTGGGAAATTAAGACAAATGGGTTGAGATAGCCATGGTGAGATGAACAAATTTTAGACTAGTAGATGGAGGTATAAATATTGAGAAAAGCAAGAGACTTGGAGGTTAATCAAATTTGAGGGACCAAGAGATGTTTGAAGATATAAATATAATACAGTGAGAATATTCATTAGAAACAATGTTGCAAGATCTCTTAGGGATTGTAGTTTACGCTTTACATACTGGATTTGCTACTTCGAATCCAGATGTAGTCTCTTGTGGGAGGTTGTCTTCCAGGAAATGATTGTGAAGCTTTCGTTGCTTCAATCTGCAAGAGCTGTTTGTATCAGGTGGTGCCAAATTGAATGAAAAACCGAAAAGATTGCATTAGTGTTTGGCTGTTCTTCAACTTCATTTTCACCTCCAACTGTAATGTGCTGTGCCACCACTTGTCTTATCTAGAGAGCAATTTTATGTGATAATATATCTGCAAGATTTAACCATTATCTTTGATTTGTTTTTAGCCTTACATTGATGATTACACTTGGACAGAAATGCCCGTAAGTATTGAGCTGTTTTATGAGACCATAAAGTATTGCAGTGTTTTGTGAACATACCATAAATCCTCGAATTAGCGCTAAGGGGTGCTGATTTATTTGTTTTATTTCTTGACTGGGACTTATTTGTGGTGGAACTTGTATGAGGAGAGGGGATTTATAAGAATTTCAGGGACATGCCGCATAAAGAACTTATTTTCAAAACAGTGTTATGATTTCATAGCAGCAATCTTTTTATCTTCTATACTGAAACTTAGCCAAACACGTATATACCGTAAATCCTCGAATTGGCCCCCTCGAATAAGCCCCCATGCTAGAACTTCAAATTGCTAATAGCCCCCCCCCGAATAAGCCCCCACCTCATATGATGATGAAGACCTGGATAAAGACTAATGCTTAAATTTAGACTGACCCTTTATTATGATTGAGAAAGGAGCTCTGACAATGAGCGTTGTATGCAACATGTGTTAAGAAATTTTATAAGCATCCCCCCCTCTAATAAGCCCTTGAGGATCTACGGTATTTTTAACGTCGGTTTAATGCACAAGTTAGTTATGGGCAAGATAGAGACGTTGTCATTTCTGAGTCTTTTTTTGAGAACCCTATTGATTTTAACCACTTATTTTGTTCATAACATAGAGTGAGATTAGTCTATGTATAATGGTTAGTCTGTGATAAGTTCCTCATCTTCCGTGGTGGGATTTATTTGAGAGGGGCATATTAACAGGTTGTTGTTCTAAGATAGAGACTTATTGAATGAGGGGGGAGGGCTTTTTCTAGAGAGGTCAATTCGGGTGTTTGCAATATTAACTGGAGTCAGCAGTTACCAGTTGTGCCATATACCTTGGGTTTGCAATGGGTATACACTCATGCCTTCGTGTTTTTGTTCCAGATTTGGACTCCACCAACACCACCAGGCGGTGAAGATGAAACCGTCATGGATGCAGCCTTCAACTTTCTCTATGAATCAAATATAATTCCTGAGAACCATCTTCCTCCTACCAATACTTCGAAGTAAGTAATAATGATGTTGCCTTGAAGTATATTATTTGTGCGTTGCCAGGCCTGCTTTTTGCTCAGCTAGGGGTGGTGCTGGGAAGACTTATGCAGGCCTTGCCATTTTTGGAATTACACCCTTTGTGACACACCCTTCAATGCAAAACACCATATAATAACAGATAGCACTTAAGGCTGCTAAAGAGCAATGTTATGAATTATCATAGAGTTAAATCTTGCCAGAAATCTTCCATCCCCCCTTAAACGTTTTCTCCTTAAATTTGGACGACTTTGAAAATCGTTCCTGGAGAGGATTGGAGAACATACCCCCTTCCTTTCCCCTATTGCTGTTGCTACTCCAGCTGTGTTCAGTAGTGTTATGTCAAGTTGTTTATGCGTGTTCATCTTACTTTGTATTATAGAAAGAATGGAATGGATCTGTATGCAGTGAAATCTAACAGCAAGCGAACGCACTATGTTGGTGTTTTCCGGCGTAAAAGGTGGATATTTAAAGTCGCGATAATCTCTTATAGTATTCTGTTAAAATGTTAATTTCCATGTATCAATGTATAGATGAATATCACATGAAGTATTGCTGATGCATCTGTTTTCTGTTAAGTATACTATATGATCATAAAATTACTATTATACAACAAGCAAGCATTAAAAGGCACAAGACAATACCACAGGGAGCATATCAATACATTGCAACACTATTGCAGTTTACAATTATTATACTTAAGATCAGTCAACAGTCAATGTGCATATACCATATTATCTCTTATGAGCGACTGGAGGCGCTTATTTGAACTTTTTGTCCTCGGGGGGATATTTTTCAGTTCTTAAAGTCGTTGCATTCTGGCTTGTGTGATTTTATCTTCATTTGATCTTATGTTTTTGTACGGCGCAAAGACACATCTTCCTAATCGCCAAAAGTCCTGGGATACTTTGCATTTTTTGTATTCTGCAATGAACTGTCATCCTTCTCCTCCCCGCAAACAATGTTTGCTTGTAGGAGAAGTAAATGCGATAAGTGGGAAAATTTCAAATACACGCAAACTTCAAGTGTCCCACAGACGAACCAACATTATTGTAGGGGGAAGGGGTGCGTGTATGTTGGAATGGTTGCAAAACGTAGAGGAATGTGGTTTATATCACTTTCCTGTATGTGTCCCAAGGACTTTTGCGGAGTATAGTAGCTCCGCGCGATTTTTGTGTGACAAAATCCGTTGAGTCGGCCATTGAGAGTATGGGTGTTGTAATTTGAAAGCCAGAGTTTCTTTGGTTCATTCTGACTCAAATGGTTTCCCTTCGCAGGGAGAGAATTGCAAAGGCGAAATCCATATTCGACAAAAGAGCTTTAGAGTTACTGAACAGAGCAAAATTAAAGAAATCCAAGTTGAAACAAAAGGGTGGCGCATTACCTTTACAAGGCCATACAAACAAACCGGATTCATCGCAGGTTGGATTTGTCAAATCCTCTTATAATCTTTTGTGTGTATTTTTTTGCATAATATTACCAATTTGTTTAGAATTTTATAGCTGCACACGATTTATTTTGTATTCGTATAAATGTTTTCAAAAATGACTGTGACACGATACCACTGGGAGCGTATATTTGCTTATCAACCCTGTGGCCATTACAAATATTACCAGAATAGGGACACCAATGATGTGAACACCTGGGTGGTGAGCGAGAGGGGCACAGGGCAAGGGGCAAAGGGCAGGAGGAGGTCATATCCAATTGTGGTACTACTTATTAGATTGTTTTTAGACTTTTTGTTAGATTACCAGTACATTGCTCTTGGATCACTATTAGATTAGTAATAGATTGTCATTAGGCAAAGAGATTACTGTTAGATTGCTAATAGATTACTATTAGATTAGTATTAGATCTTTATTAGATCCTTGTTTTTGTTAGTACTGGCGCACATAACATAATTTTGTTATTCAAATCCACCAGGCATTGAAAATTGTGTCATTTTTTCTGCCTGAAGATTTTCCATCAAAATCATGCATATGGCCGTTAGAACAGAGATTAGTTCCTATCCTCACCTGCGGTTAGTAAGTGGGAATTATGATGTCCGTATGAGAATTTAGTCAGGTGTTTTGCGAAGGATTGCATTATTGAAATGTGCAATGCAAGCTTTTGCTTAATGATTCAAATATCAACGAAAATTTGTTTGGGAGCTATAATATAAAGACTATCAAAGGACATGAATTAAAGCGCGATTTGAACCATTACGCAACATTCATTTTCTTGCTAGTCAGAGATTTAATTTTTTTTGGCGACTTTAATACAGTTTTGTGCTCTATCTCTTGCTCTTGATTTCTACTATGAATCACACCTTTAGATTTGCTTTCCAACGACTTAGAAGTAATAGGCAGAGTCTATAAACAGACTTCTCGTTTTGAAAGCAATGACGAATAGTTCAATTGGAATTGAGATTAGATTTAAGCCATGTTTAAGATTTGATAATTGCTCCATTTTACAGTCTCGCATTGGAATGAATTCCTCTAGTTCATGGGCTGACTACTTTTGGCAACTTTTGTAGATACTGTATTTTAGGCTTTTTAAAAATATTTAGGCATTCTTTTGAAAAGTATAGCATTTTATTTGAGTCCTGTTGTTGTTTTAGCATGGACCGGAATGGCAAATCAATGAGGACTGGGCTCTATTGCAAGTGAGTTTCTGATAGTGCTTTAATCGAAATGTTTTCTCCCGTACTTTTGTAATGATTTAGTTGCCCTATTGCCGCTTTTATATAGAAAATCTGTTGGTTGCCCCTCAAATTTCGCTTAAATTGGCAATATGGTAATTCAATTAAAATCAGCTCCGAAGAAAAAAGCATTTTGTATTCTAGAAAGATGTACCTCCTTTTTACACATTTAATCCTTCGGTTAGAGCTCTGGTTTGCTGTGCAGATGATTAATGTTTCAAAGCGAACCATTGAGCCATATTTTACTTGCCTGCTCACTGTCCACACAATAGGAAATAGGTACCAGATAGGAACATTTCGGAGATAAAGGTGGCGAGGAAAGGAACTGGCCACCCTAGGCAGCACTATGCCGACGGCCCTGGATAAGATTCCTCTTACAGGCACCCAACGTACGTATATGGGAATAACTGTATCTTGCTTAGAGATCAGCTCGATTCCTGTACGAGATTGGAAATCCTGATAAGAAATGACTACGTTCATAATGTCATTTCGTTCTGCTTGTGGTCATATCGTTAAAGCTAGCATATCAGTTGTTGCTTCTCTATTTGACAGGCCGTTAACACGCTGTCTGAATTACCGTTGGATCCAGTATCTGAAACGCTTCATAACAAGATACCAAATTGGGACATAATCAGTGAGATCGTAAATTCAACAAGCATTATTCGAAGATCTGCCAGACAGGTGAGGCCTATCTCGAGACCAAGTCACGTAGTTGCTGATTGATTGAAGCGAGTCAAACACTTTTGTTACAAGGATTCTTTCTACACTCATGTGTTGTTACCTTCATACATGTTTTTTTTATAAGAAAAAAGTTTATAAGAAAATGAGGCTCAAATGGCCAAAATCTTAAGAAAATCCTTAGAAAATCACAAGGGTCAAGTTCCAGAAAATGCTAAGAAAATCACAGTTCATCTTCTTGAAGGCCTGAAATGATATTGTATTGGGACCACATCACTGGTGTCGTGCATTTGGTGGCCCAACAAATACAGAGTAGCCTGTTTCAGCCAGTTTATTCCTGCAAAAGTTAACAAAATCTTAAGGAAATCTCAGCCTCAGACTTGTGAAAAGTTAAGAAAATTGAGCCTCAGGAAAAAAGCGTTTTTCTTATAAAATAACGTGTACCAATTGTCAGACACTGAATCTGATTCTGAAACTTCTACTGTTAGAACTAAAATTAAAGACTTTTCTTATTGAACAATTTTATCTTTTGTACATCACATAGCATACTGAATTTATTAGTAGTTTATGCATGCCTTAATTAGAATAGGTTGGCTCCAGCTCAATCTGCAATAGCACATGAGATCTGTATGTACATATATCTGAATGTATCTGTCTATTTTTGTATCTATGTATATGGAGTTTCCTCATCAGTGCATCGCCACTGAAGGTTTTTCAGAACTCCTATAGTACTATACTCTTAGTGTTGATATAAATTTCGTTAATACCTTAAGTATTTGTTCCTACATAAATAGTATTTTATTTCTTTGCGCATTTTCTGCCAAGACTGTATGAACTATGTTATTTTTTCCAGTGTCGTGACAGATATATGAATGTCATTTTGCCGAGGGAGGAAGGAAAGGTAATTGGACATACAGGACTATGTTAATATTATACTGTGGATTCATAGAATGAGAATTCCGTTATAATGCATATTTTGATTTTGCCATCATGCTATATGTAGAGGTTTGTATGGGAATTATATCGTAAATATCGCATGAATAATTTGAATGTTAAGGTAAGGACGGTGGCAAGAAACAGGAACATTGCTTCGTCTTTAATTGTTGTTTGATATTCAAGAAATTACTTCAACATAATCTGTAGATTTATCGACACAATCGACAGACGTAGAGTTACACGCAATCGATAGACTTGGAGTAAGATAAAGTCGATTTAGAGTTTGTCGTAAAATTGTCGTAATATTCTAGTTTGAAAATAGATGAACGCAGTTAAACCTGAATAAGGCTTTAATCAAAACATCCTCGCTAGATACTCAAAATCAATAAAACGCTCTAATGCGCTAATGCCCTAAACTAAAACATAATACGTTCTTTGTTAATGCTAACTCAATCAATTCTTTGGTTTCTAAAGAAAGTGTCAAAATCACAGAATACAAAACACACTAGGATGATCAACAACAACAGATTAGTTTCACCACATTCTCCCCCACTGGAGAAAGTCACTCATCAACTTGAATACCGTATCTTTCAGGCTTCTTGCGCAATCGAGTAGACCGGCGAGGTTCCTGAACAGATTCTGCGATATTGTCATCATCATTCTCAATTATTGGTGTAGAAATGTTATCAGTATCTGATTGTCCGGCCTCAGCTACATTGTCTTCATGATTTCTAACTGTTGCATCCTCTGCATTCAAAGTATCTCTTGGGCAAGGTGCAAGGTCTGTGAGAGAAACTGTTGATTCTCGGCCATCTTTGTAGCGAATGTGGGCATACGTTGGATTAGCATGAGTCAGTTCTACTTCTTCCACTAGATCATCATTTTTACTAGAACGCACAAACTTCCTCAGAAGGACTGGACCTGGTGATAACCATGAGGGTAGAGATACTCCTTGACTGGATTTCCTTGAAAAGTTGAAGAATCTGTCATGTGGAGTTGTATTTGTTGCCGTCGATAGTAAAGATCGAATTGAATGAAGTGCATCAGGTAAAACCCTCTCCCATTGCTCAACAGGTAGCTTAACAGAGGCCAAAGCAAGCCTTACTGATTTCCACACAATACCATTGTATCTTTCTACTTGTGAGTTGCCGATGGGATGATAGGGAGTGCTACGGCTGCTAGCAATACCTCTGCTTCTTAAAAAGCTGATGAGTTCTTCAGACATGAAAGAAGAACCTCGATCGGAGTGTATGAATTCAGGCATCCCACAAAGGGAAAATATCACTTCCAAGCATTTAATAACTGTTTCAGAAGCAACATTAGGGCAAGGAATAGCAAAAGGAAACCGAGAATACTCATCGACCACTGTGAGGAAGAACTTGTTCCTTGATGAAGAAGGTAGGGGTCCCTTAAAGTCAATACTTAATCGCTCCATGGGACGCGTTGCTTTTACTAACTTACTGTTCTGGCTCTGATAAAACTTGGGCTTGAGCTCAGCACAAATCCGACAATTTGAGCATATATCACGCACATCCTGTGTTGAAAATGGAAGGTTCTTAGCTTTCACAAAGTGAAGAAGACGGATGACACCTGGATGGCATAGCTGAGAATGGATTTCCTCTAGACTCGTCGAAACTGCTGCACAATGAGCACGCGTGAATGAATCCGGAACGACATTATCCTTTCCTTCCCGGTACTGGATAGTATAACTGAATTCTGCAAGTTCTAGACGCCAAGACTGAATTTTGCTATTCTTGATCTTAGAACGTTTTCTGTTATCAAACATGAAGGAAACAGATTTTTGATCTGTTATCAGGATGAATGGCTGACGAGATAGTAAATGATTCCATTTCCTAACAGCTTCGATTATGGCTAGGGCTTCTTTCTCTACGGCTGGGTAACGACGTTCAGTAGCGGAAAGCGTTTTAGACATAAATGCCACAGGTCTCCCATTCTGGTTTAGAGAAGCAGAAATTGCAACATCCGATGCGTCGCATTCAACTATAAAAGGTATATCCTCATCAATTGGAGACAAGGCGACACGTGCAAGTTCGTCCTTCAAAGCATTGAATGATGCAAGAGCTTCTTTGTCAAGAGGGAAAGATGTGGTGTCTGCCAAAGGGCGAATCTTGTCTGAGAATTGTGGGATCCACTTGGCATAGTATGCGAACATCCCCAAAGCCCTACGTAATGAAGGAACATTTGAAGGTGGTGGGTAATCCTGCAAAGGTTGCAATCTCTCAGGGTCTGGTTTGATGCTCTGGTGACTAAGTCGATATCCAAGTATATCGATAATGGGAACTGAATAAACGCTTTTCGATTCATTGAGGGTTATGTTCCTTCGTTTGATCATCTCGAGGAAGGCAGCGACATTCTTGTCATGATCAGCTTGATTGACGCCGGCTACTGTGACATTGTCCAAGTAAGGGAAAGTATTCTTTAGACCCTCTTCAGTAACTAAATTGTCTATGATTCTCTGAAAAGATGGTACTCCATTTGTGACTCCGAACGGCAATACAACAAATTCATACAAGTCACCAAGTGCTTCAAATGCAGTGAACTTTGTCTCAGACTCTCGAAGAGGTATTTGATGATATGCACTCTTTAGATCAAAAGTCGAAAACACTTTGTATTGGGATAGCTTATTGACCATATCTTCAATACGTGGCAATGGATATGCGTCCAACTCTGTAAATAGATTTATAGTCTGAGAATAGTCAATGCACATTCTCTTCTTATGGCGTTGAAGCTCATCACGTGCAATCATGACCTGTGCTCGCCATGGTGAATCACTTCTCTTTATCAAGCCTTTTGCTAGTAATGATGAGATCTGATCTCGAATGAAAGCTCGATCATCCTTATTAAAGAATCTCGATTTCGTGGCCACAGGTTTTACATCATTTGAAACACTTTTAAACAAAGTGGGCGGGTCAACAGCGGCTACATTGGCGTCAGTGATCTGTTGAGATAGAGGTTGCTTTGTATTGACAGTAGATACAACTTTGGGGGTACTGCTTGTGACGACTAAGTCCTCTTTATTTCCTCCATAATGAAACGTAAGATTTTTGTGCCGTTTCTGAAATTCATACCCGAGGATAATATCACTGCAAAGGTTGGGTAGAATATCTAGTCTGACATCGTCATATCTCTTTCCTTTCAACTCTATAACTACATTACACTTTCCAATTATTGGAGACTCCATGGATGTCTGCGCCATTGTTACCTTCCTGCTTGACGGCTGAGCTGGTATTTGCAACTTATTGAAAGCATCTTCACTTATATAGTTATCTGAACTGCAAGAATCAATTAAAGCGGTCATGCTAACTTTATCATTTATTTTGACTGAAATTGAAGCATGCTTTAGATCAGAGGGGCATGCGGCTGTAATTGTACAGAGTGAAGGCTTATAGATGGCATTAACAGTGGCAGCTTTCTTAGTAGATTGACATACTTTGGCAAAATGACCTTTCTTTGAACAGTTGTGGCAAACAGCGTCACGGGCAGGGCAAGAAGCACGGTTAGCATGAAGGAAGCCTCCACAAAAGTAGCAGGACCTTTTTGCGGGGGTTTGTTTGCGCACGGCAGCCAATGATTCTTGATCTGGATTAGTATGTAGAGTCGACTGATCACTGATAGATGCAGCAACAACATTGCTGGGTATTTGTCGAGGGCTTTGTTGAATATATAATTCAGAGTTCTTCTGAGCAGTATGAAGAGTGCGTGCTATTTCATAAGCTCTGTCCAACGATAACTCTGAATTTTCCAAAAGCCTCTGCCGAATATAATTAGATGTAAGCCCATTGATGAAAGAGTCCCTTATCATCTCAGATCTGTAAGTTTCTGAAGTAACTGCAGTGAAACCACAATGCTTGCTTAATTTCTTCAGTTCCTCCAAAAACTCATCAAGAGATTCACCAGGCTGTTGTTTTCTTGTGGCAAGATCGTGGCGAGCAAAAATTTTGTTTGGCGTTTTCACAAAGAGTCTTTCAAGTGTCTCAATAACAGCATCATAGGTTGTGCAATCCTCAACATAATCAAAAACTTCGGCAGAAATGAAGTTAACAATGGAACGAAAACGATCAGGAGCTGTCTCTCCACACTCCTCGATAAAATTGTCAAACGTCCTTTTCCAATGCTTCCATTGTTTCGCAGCATCTGAAGAATTAGGATCAAGGTCTAGTCGTATTGGCTTCAACGCCTTGCTCATTGTCAATGGGATGTTTTTGATTAAATTGTCGTAAAATTGTCGTAATATTCTAGTTTGAAAATAGATGAACGCAGTTAAACCTGAATAAGGCTTTAATCAAAACATCCTCGCTAGATACTCAAAATCAATAAAACGCTCTAATGCGCTAATGCCCTAAACTAAAACATAATACGTTCTTTGTTAATGCTAACTCAATCAATTCTTTGGTTTCTAAAGAAAGTGTCAAAATCACAGAATACAAAACACACTAGGATGATCAACAACAACAGATTAGTTTCACCACAGAGTTGGACATAATCGATGGAATAAGAGTTAAACACAACCGATTGGCTTGGAGTTAGACACACTCCTTAGATCTAGACTAATACGAGAGCCATCATCGGTAAGAGAGTAAGAAAATATTCAAACAAACTTAATAGCAATTTGAATTGTCAATTTCTTTTATAAATACAGGTTTATTAATGTTTGTTATCTTGTATTACTAAAAGCCATTACTTATTTTGTGAAATGTGGATTAAGTCTTGTCGACTCGCGATCGTTTTGAGAAAGTAAGCTATTTAGAATGCATGTACTGTGTATTCAATTTTTATGATATTTAACAAGTGGTTTGCTCTTGCAGGCTGGGTCATATCATGATTATGAGCAAAAGTCTAAAAAGAAGAAAGGATTGCCAATGCACACAAAGGTAATTCTCGTTTCAATTCGTGCTATGTTTTTGCAATAAATTTGTTTATAAGAAACTAGTAAACGACTGGCCAAAAAATTAAGAAGCTCTATTAATGTGCTCAAAGCAATTTGGAAAACCAGACTATAGACCATAGATAGTGAACTCTCTTGTCAACAATTGTTTTTTGTGTCAACAAAGCGGACAACAATTGTCAACAAAGCCTTAATTTGTTTGATTTTGTTTCGAAAAGATTGTTACTTTAAATTTTGACTTGCTTGGCCTTTTCTCGTCAGCATTTATATCCATCCAGAAATGCTCAACTTTCAGACAATAAAGCGATTTTCTGTCCCAAAAATAAGAAATCAATTAAGAAAACCTTCAATGCCAAATTGAACAACCCTTAGTACTAAGTGTCGATCCACTTTTCTAATAAACAAACGTAAAACCTGTAATTCATTTGGTAGCTAAGCAGCTTAATAATTTAGTAGGTAGTAGCTGAATAAGCAGACAACGTTAGATAACTGCCTGTTGACATTCCACTATAGCCTATGTTACTTCTTTGCCTTCCACCTTTTAGTCGATGTTATATCATCAATAGGGTTGCTTATAGGGTGCCTGTAACTGTTCTGCCTTCCGATCTGCCCTTTGTGCAATCGTCTCAAAGGAGTACTGCTGCTGAAAGGAGTATTTTTGTGGCAGAAACTTAGGTTCCCAGAAAGGAAAAAATGTTTTCCATCTCTGATTTGTTGCTTTTATCCCATAGATGCCAATGTCTCACCTTCCGATAAAGACGCAACCACTCTTCAACAACGACCAAGGACACAAAATTCTTGGAATCCACCAAGGGAAATTCGAACTGCACAAGCGAGCAGCTCAGAAGCGAAAACCACCTCTTAAACCAGTGTAAGCATGAAGAAAGTTTAATGAATAGCTTCTCTTGCCATTTATTAATCATCTCAAGGTAATCGTTTTATGGCATTTTGGCCTAGGAAGCCATTTGCAAATATTGCTCGTCTCCAAGGCTTTCTTGGTTGTAGCAAATGATATCTTCTCTCAATATAGAATTGGACTGTCGGTACAGCCTCATTTCCAGTTAATTTATATTGTAGCTGATATTTAAAAACTATGTGATCTGTTGTATCGCATTTTTTCCTGATGTCATTTTTCAATTAGAATCACAACGCAACGCAGGGGCGCTCAACCACGAAGGGGCCCTACGTTTTCGTCAAAGTATGAAAGTGCTTTTTTCCTGGCCATTTGTAAAGTTGTTTATTGTATTTTTGTTGACTAGATCTGCCCGTAATCCTCTTTGAACCTGAAAGCAACGAAATCATAAAGTTTTTACAATATCCTCTGTTTCTAAATCTGAAAAATATCATTCCAGGCTATATTGTGTTTAAAAATTTTAATGAGCCTTTTTATGGATCAGATCCTTTCTCTCCCAAATTCCTAGTTGCGCGCTTGCGCATTCACATCCTTTTATCTCTCGAGAATACAGACAATTCCTAGCTAGACTTAGTTCAGAGTACCGCATAGAAAGAAGTTTTTAATCAAAACATTTCTAATATCATGGTAGAACATATATGGACCATAGCAGAAGCGATTGTTTCCTCGCAAAAATAGGTTTAACATTGAGGGTTTTTCATGGTAGCGTTTTATTCTCGGTTGGTTTTTTTTCTTTTCACCGTGAAATAGAATTGTATTGAGCTCTGTTCCTTTTTCGTTTTTAGATTATCTTCCGATCGCTATCAAAAGAGCACGAAAAATGCCCCTGGCCATGCAACCACAGATGTGAGCAGCGAAACAGTTTTGAACCCGCTTCAACTTGCATCTTTGCGGGCAGAGAGAATTTCTAAAGAAAAGCATGCAGCAACAGTAAGATGTTTCCTGAGTTTTAGGCCCTTTGTTTATACTTGGTTTATCAGTTATCTTGTCAGAATGGTTTTTAATTACGGAATGGTTTTTCAAAGTGCCAGTTCGTTGGCTAGATTTTTTGAACTCCTTTGTTTGAAATCCTTCGTTTGAAATCCGTATATTTCCTAGTCAAATGTAGTTTGAGCGAACAATGATATGCCTTCGTATTGATGCATGTGTATGGAAGATGACAGGCAGTTGCCGTATTGACATATTATGTTATAGTCAGGCATGAAAATATGGATTTTCTATAATACTTTAGAGACAAACGAAATACTGTTAAGACTTTAGATACGACAATTGTTGTAGGCATGGTCTGAATGGATCCATCGAAGGCATTTGATTTTGTGCCACATGATCTGCTCATTGCAAAATTGAACGCATATGGGTTTGTGACATACAGAGCCTAAGATTGATTGCAAATTATTTCTCCAATTGGAGACAAGGCGTAAAAACAGTACGATATACAGTATATTATCGAAAATGATGACCGGTGTACCTCACGGCTCTGTGTTAGGTCCATATTGATCTCATCTATGTTATTGAGTAGTCGGAAGTATGCAATTTTGCGTATGATATTAATAGTTTCTCTTGGGGTAATTATTTTGAAGTTTTTGCCACAATTCTTAAAGAAGATATATCTTAATCGATATCATCGTTTAAAACAAACCAAGTGGTTTTTAATACATCAGAATTTCAGGTCGTGTTATTTTGCATGAAATCTAATGAAAACTATTCTTCTTGAGTTAGCCGAACTCTTTGAATATTGCCAACAGTGTTGCCCTACTGAGGGTAACAATTGATTCTATCCTTAAAATTAATCAACATGTATCAAAAATTTGTTAAATGCAATCATCAATACCTTTTTCCAGGATTTCAGGTTATCTTGATAGGTCACAATCGCTCATCCTTTAAAACTCATTTATAAACATCCCAATTTAATTACTGTCCATTGATATTGATGTTTTGTGGAAAACCTACCAATTAAGACTTGAACCGCATCCGTAAGTGAGCACTTCGAATTCTACACAATGGCTGTTCTTTACGATCACTGATACTTACAGCGAATGAGTTGATAAGATCCCGTGTGTTATAGCGCAAATTGTATTTAGGTAGGTTCATACCTATATTGAGTACATTAGATAGGCCACAAGTATTAAACACACTTATACTTCTCTTTTGATCTTTCAGAGAGATCAAACCAAGAGTATATTTATTACTTATGGTTTTGTAATGTATTAAATATAGGTATGAAGCTACAATGCCTGCCAAAAGTAGTTGGAACACCCACATAATTGTGTGAATTTCCGACTCCTACCGCTTCTCCGTGACATCATTTAAAATGTAAACCTCCTTCCCCCCTCAAAAATGTTGATTCGATAGCGGAGACCAGTAGCTTTAAAAACACGCATCACTTTTGGCCTTCGAGTTGCTCATATTTGCTTCATACAACATTGTTTAACAGGGCAGAGGATGCTATAGCTCATCTATAGCGTAAATCATAGTAAGTGTTCCAAGACTTTTGGCAGGCATTGTACCTGAACACAAGCTATTCTTTTTCTCTTTGAAGAACTTGCTGTTTTTAAGAAAAAGCTCTTGTCAATAATTCGCCCCCCTGCAAAATCTGTATTTGGTATTCATGACCCAGTAGGCTTAACGTATCTTACCCAAATAAGGGTCGGTCTCAGTAAATTAAAGTTTCACAAATTCAGTCATAATTTTCGAGATACCATTGACCCAATGTGCCCAACGAACGATGGCATTGAGGATACGGAGCACTTTTTGTTGCTCTGCCCTTCATTTGACATTCAACGACGAGACCTTCTCGCTGGAGTTTCGGAATTATTGCGACCATATGTTCGAATAAACAGCCTCCCAAATAATGCGCTGGTCCAAATTTTATTGTATGGTGATAAAGACCTTCCTACTGATATTAATAAAAAAGTACTAAAATCAACTCTAAATTTCATTCACCAAACAGGTAGGTTCAACTGAAATGGTTTAAAGTAGCCGCTATACCCCCCCGCAAAGTCTCCTTTTTCTCCCTTTATTTGTTTTCCAGTTCCTTGAGTCTGTTTCGCAGTGGATTCCAGACAGTTTATCTACACTATATCGTGATCCATATCGTGATCCATAAACCCAGACAACCTGGAGGCGCGGTGTCATGGGCAGTGGGAACTCCGGGGGGAGGCAGGAACAGCAGCAATTATTGCTGTTGTTGCTTGCTCTCTCGGCCGGTGTTTCTATTGTTCAGCATCAGGAGCCTCCGTCGCTGGTCTGGTGCCGGGTGCGAAACAGACTCCAGGATCTGTCAGTATCGTATAGTGTGTGTATCGTTCTGTGGGTGTGTATTTAGTTGAATTGTATGTCTTAATGTGTTGCCATGGGGTAGACAGCGTCTTTTGCTCCCCATGGTATAGTTCCTTGTAGTAATGTATAGTAATTAGAGTATAGTAGAATGTAGCATTATATTGTAACTTTTTATATTGATATAAAAAAAAAAGAGAACTTCTACACAAATCAATGGAATGTAAATGCATTTATTTCTTTTCGAATCTTAGCAGCAGTTACAACAGCAGCAGCAGCAACTGCAACAACAACAGCAACAGCAACAGCAACAACAGCAATCGCAGCAACAACAAAATCACTCAGCCGAAGTTGCCAAGACGGATCCTACTAAATACCGGAGTCTCATAACGACACAAACGGTAAAGTGTGATTTGTTTTTGTCAATGTCGGATTTTACAATAGCAATAGACTGAGCTGACACCTATTATTTCAGCCTCTGATATTGTAGCCTTTGGCAGTATGGCCTTTGGCAGTATGGCCTTTGGCAGTATGGCCTTTGGCAGTATGGCCTTTGACAATGTAGCCTTGAGCATTTAAGTCAAGTGCAATGTATAGACTGTGAAGCATCATGCAAATTATACCTCAACCCAGTTTCTTAAGTGTTAATCGCTTTGTTCACTGTCACAGCAAACTGAACTCATTTTGTCCCATACCTTATCTTTCCTTCCCACCCTGACTTGAAGATCTTTTTTTTTATACCAGGCACAGCAACATTTGCAGAAAGCAGTCGCACTTGGGGCCTCACAGGCTGCAAATGCCGCAGTTTTTAAGGGTAAGCCCATCAATATTATTGCCTTCATCATCAGTCATCATATTATCCACGTTATTGCAGAGTCCTACTTGCGTGACTTTTCAATTTTTCTTTCTATTATTTAGTTTCTCATCTCTTAGCTTTGTTTCTGTAGGTGGATTGGTACTATCATCCGGTGGGGCTGCTTCTGGCTCTGTCGCTAACACTACAAATACAGCCGTGCCTTTGAATACGACGACGACATCTGTTGCCGCTGGTAATAAAAGACCGCGAACACTTCCAACAGTTTCTTTAGGACAGGTTTCAACGGTACGTAAATTATTCTGTTATTATTAGGTACGTCAATTATTAGAAACTTTGTGTTTTAGGCTCTGTTGTTGATAGCAGCGTAGTTGAAGGAGGTATAGGTGTATTGTTTCAAGATATACTTCTTGCACTGATGCTTGATAAAGTTATTGATTTTGTGTTATAGCTGTTACAGATAGTATTGTATGTACTTTAATTTTTCCTCTTTTTGATGTCCCTCTTTTTAAGAGCCCTGTGGCCAAAACTGCAAACCGTCTACTTCAAGTCCAGCAAGCGACACCGTCTGTGAGTGGTATTGTAACAAGCAAAATAGCGCCGCAATCCGCAAATCTTGTTGTAGCCAGTTCCGCATCAGCCGCTGGTATTTCAACGGTGGTAAGTCATAAACTGTCCGAGGTTTTTTTGCTAATGTTTTGATAGTCAGATCGATTTGTTTGTACATTTTTATGAGTATATGATCAAGTAGGAAAGCCATGTGTCTTTAAAATAGCAACTTGAGGAGCGTTTTTTGATCCTATCAGCCCACAGCAGAGTACATACGTTTTTTGAGCCTAGTTCTTAAAGTTCCTTATTTTTATGCCTCTTTTGGCACATGGTAACACTAAAAGTGCATTAGTATCTTAGGGTTTAGCTACACATTTCATAAATGTGTGTGTGTGTGTGTGTGTGTGTGTGTGTGTGTGTGTGTGTGTGTGTGTGTGTGTGTGTGTGTGTGTGTGTGTGTGTGTGTGTGTGTGTGTGTGTGTGTGTGTGTGTGTGTGTATGTGTGTGCTGTGTTTATTTTTGTGGCCATATTTAGCCATGAGTTGTTGTCAGCTCCTTCCTCTAACAAAATGAAAGTTTCAACTTGTTTATTTATATATATAAAAAGTTACTACTCATTACTAAATATAAATGCATAAATATATATTTATATATTGCTATATATGTATTCATATATATATATATATATATATATATTTTTTTTTATATAAAGCATAGTTATCTTTTTGTTTGCTACTTATAAAAGGGCATGTAGATCAACCAAGGATAGAGCATACTCTTAGATCCCTAGTAAACGTGGGGGGTACGTTTATTAATTTTTAATGTTTTTATATATATTGTTATTTATTTTACCCTCTATTTGTACCTAGTTTCATGAGTTGTTATTTCTTAATATTCCAATTATTACTGTGTCGTTTCTCGATTTGTTGTTGGTGAATTTCTGTTTTATTGCCTCGTCTTTTCTAGGGTCAGTTGCCCAGAGGTGGATCAACTCTTGTGGGAAGTGGAGGTAGGCCTTAATATGTTATTACTATCACCAATTGCCAATATTTTTTATCTCCTTCCACCAGTCCTAAAGCACTTATACAAATTTGCATAGCAATATCATTCAAAGACCTGATGAATTTAGTGTCCTATCATATATAGCATGTCTATATGGGTTGTACAGATATATTGCCAGTAACACTTGCCTGATTATAAAAGGACATGAACTATCAACACACAGTTGAGTGTCACTGGATGTTGTTAGTTTTTTGATAATTTAAGACTCACAATTTCTTAAAATTGCCCTTACTTCAAGTGTAACAACAACAATAACAACAATTTTACCTGTCATCACTACAGTTATAGCCCCCCTTTATTTGATCTTTCATTATCATTCTGCATTAGGCACACCACAGCTTGTCACTGGCCAACAATTGCTCCAAACCAAAACCCTCACCGCACAGCAACTCGCCATACTGCAGCAGAAACAGCAACAAGCCCAGCAACATAGGTTGCAGCAACAAAAGCAGCTTCTCCAACAACAACAACAGCAACAACTTCAGCAGCAAACGCAGCCACAACAGCAGCAGCAACAGCAACAGCAACAACAGACAACTCAGGGACAGCAACCCGTCACGGTCACTGCCGCGCAACTTGCAGGTATCTTGATGTTTGTGGCTACTTTCACATCATGAATACTAAGGATAGGAAAGCAAGGACTCATAGGCTGTTTCGATTGTTCTTAGGCTTCACGAATTTCAGTTATATTTTATACAGCTAAAAAGCCTAGAATCTATGAGAGCTAATACGGATGCAATATTACATATTACTGTAGGACATCTCGCTTCCTTATAGATAATAAGCAGCCATCACGCACGATTTTGTTGCTGTCTCATTATTAGGTGCATACCTTATTCTTTCCTGCATTTCCGCTTGGGGTTTATTGATTCAACATCCTAATTTAACGCAGAATTATTAGAGATGAGATTATCAGGGAGGAGGGATTTTCAGAATACGGGACATTATATGTCAATGTGCTGGGACATTTTTTTAACATTTCAGTGGGCTTACGTGTGAGACATTTTCTCGAAACACGAGGTCTTTTGCCACGGCACTTTTGAAAAATATCAATAGCAAATTGCTCAACAGTATCATTCAGAGCTTTCCTTCCCGATCCTGGTAAACAATGAATCTTGCTGTGTTTCTGTTGAATTGAAGACTTCTTTACGCTTAATTTTTGGAAGACGAGACCCAAAGTGGGATAATTAGAGAGAATACAGTATGCCTCATTCTCGAAGTCAAGAAAACTGTTCTTGTTTGCAATATGCTTGATTCCTCTTGAAATTGATTTGGTAAAAAATAATACTAATTTTTAGTACTTATGTTGATGATCACCTATTATAATGATACGTATTTAAGTAGAAAAAACAAGATTTATGAGGAATTAAATACAAATGTATAGAGGATAGCCTTTTCATTATTTAATGTTGCTAGCGATAAGGACCCAGTAGAAGTGAACTTTTGTAGAACAAATGGAGGTACCCCAGCATGATACCACAGCATGAAAGCCAACAGAAATGCCTTTTTCATAGTTTTGGAGCTTTTTAGGCCCTCCTTCCCTCGAATCTTGGCACTCTCTCCCATACGTATTAGAGAAACAGACAATTATTGATTTGGTTATTATTGTCATGTTTCCAATAAATTTCGACAGATTTGGGTTTTTTGGAAGAATGCTATACTTATCTGTTTATTTCTTCTTTTGACCATTTGATTTGATGGCCTTTTGATTTCATATGATTTCTGACACATCAACCTTTTTTAAATTCTATTCATCACTTTCATGGTTTGGATTACATGCAATTTTGTGGGATCAAATTTGAGACCATAACTATGGAACGTCTTTACCTTCATCTTTCTTGCCAGAGTTCTAAATTTCCCTTTTTTCATATATAAAAGCAGCAAGCTTGATTTGATCCAAGTCTCCCTCTCTACTTAGCCTTTATCTTTATGCCTTTGTTTGGGACTCTTCCATTGGCCTGAAGTCCTTTCCACAAACACGACACACTATAAGAGGCAACAGCACGAAGCGAAATAGTTTACATTGATTTACCTACTTCGCACCGTTTTTCTATGCTCTTCCATCACTTCAGTAACCTTAAAAATTTTTCCCTACAGGTCTGACTGTGCAGACAATGAAGGGCCCTGTTTCTCTTCGAGGCGCTACTCCACAGATACCAACTACCCAGTTATCTGTTGCGCAGCAGCATCAAATTCTAAAACAAGCTCTGCAGAAGCACCAAATGCTACAGAAGGTTCAGCTTGCTCAAGGTGGCCAGCAGCAGCTGATTTCTAGGCAGGCGTTGACTCCGCAACAACAACTTCAGTTTCAGCAACTGACTCAGCAGAGACAGATGCAACAACAGCAAATCAAATTTCAGCAGCAACAGCAGCAACAGCAGCGGTCAGCTACTGGCACGCCTCCAAAGCCACAGCTTGTGATGACCCAGGTGAGGGTTTGGTTTTTTGTTGTTGAAACTCTATTACTCAACGAATGTGTATCTGTAATGTATATATTTATTTGTATACCTCTTGGTAGTATCTAGACATTTAGAGGAAATTGGATGGAAATTCCTTTGTTTAATTCCTGCTAAAGATTGCCCCGCTGTTTCATCTTGCGATACTTACATTTGAGGGGACGTTTGTAAGATTGGTTGTTCTTGTTCAAATTACGCTGTGTTCTGTGTTTTCTCTGAATTTTTTCTGAATTTCCTCTGAGTATAGTTTTACCCTTTCCAGAGAGGAGTGTATTGAGGGAGCATTCATAATAGGGGAATTTCTATTTCGATTGTAATGAAAAGAGTAATTAGAAAACTTGTGGAATATTGTTATCACTTCTTCGTTGTTTTCCATGACTATTCGAATATAGTAAATTATGTTCAATATTCATCTCTTCAAGGTTAAACAGCAACCAGGCATTTCTACTCAGCAACTGAAACAAGTATCTACCTCTAACCCGAGACCACAAACTCTAATTCAACAATCAAATGGGTCACTTTCGCAGTCTGGGTCCCAGTCTCTGCCCCAGCAAATCCTCCTCCGCTCAACGATGTCACAGGTAACCAGCCAGGCTCAACAGATTCAAGTCCAACAAGGATTGCCACCACCGATACAGTTGCGTGCTACGATGGTTAGCCAGCAAACCCCACAAATACAACAGCTTAGATTAAGTCAGCCGCAACCGTTCCAAGCGCTACAAGCGCAGGTGCAACTACCGTCAGGTAAGGCGGAGCATTTCCACTCAATGGTCTGTCCTTCATTTAACTAGTTATTTTATTAATCTTTGAAATTTTGATTCATAGAGTATACTTTATTTCTTTCATTTAATGACCCATTTTTAGATTTTTAAACCTCAAGTATATATATATATATTTATTTATATATATATTTATATATATATATATATATATATATATATATATATATATATATATATATATATATATATATATATATATATATATATATATATATATATATATATATATATATATATATATATATATATATATATATATATATATATATTTATATATATATATATATATGTATATATATGTATGTATGTATGTATGTATGTATGTATGTATGTATGTATGTATGTATGTATGTATGTATGTATGTATGTATGTATGTATGTATGTATGTATGTATGTATGTATGTATGTATGTATGTATGTATGTATGTATGTATGTATATATATATATATGTTTTGGGAAGCGCAGACTAATGATGAATTGAAGAATAAAGACCATGACGACAATCATAGTCACAAACGTCAGGGGACATTTTATCTCATTTATTTCAATTGCCCAATTTATTTCAATCGACATATAGAATCCCCAAGATCAACTGTCCTGAAACTGCTTCAAGAACTAAAGGCTTTTCGCTCTAATTAACAAAAGCCAATTCCCCAAACATTCACTTCGAATGCTAGGCCCGAAATATTTTCACCTTGAAATGCCGGAATATCACGCTTCTACGTTCATAAATGCTTCATTCTGCTGCAATTTGCTATGCCTGCTATAAACAAACAGTTATTGCCCATACTTTTGATGGCACTACTTCAAAATCTTACAAATTTTTCCATTGAAAACATCAATGTTGTTTCGCAGTTTGTTCCACTTCGAAACTTGCTCTGTGTGTGTGTGTGTGTGTGTGTGTGTGTGTGTGTGTGTGTGTGTGCTGTGTTTATTTTTGTGGCCATATTTAGCCATGAGTTGTTGTCAGCTCCTTCCTCTAACAAAATGAAAGTTTCAACTTGTTAGACAGTCTTTTCATCAATAGTTAAACGTTATGCTCGTCTGTTATTTTGACAACAGACCCCTCGGTACAGTTGACGGTAACAATAAATAATTACCCTTGGTATGTAAGGTGCTGGCGGTCTTTTTTAGAGATGATTGTAAATCCCTACTAGCTTTTTCATAAATTTGAATGTATTAATGATCTTACTTATTTCACAACACATTCTGCTTATCGTTTACACCCTCCAAGGAACAGGTAGAGTTTTGTCCTGAAGGTTATGCTGTTTGAGTTGGCAGCTGAACTTTGTTTTAGGCACCCTAGTTTTGCAACAACAACAGCAGAATCAGTCGAATCAAAACTTAGCACAGGTGATCGGATCAACGCAAGTTCAGGTTGTTTCTTCGCAGCAACAACAGCAGCAACAACAGCAGCAGCAGCAGCGAGGCTTCCAAGCCAATCTTCAAGCTCAGCCTAAGCAGACTGTGTCATCTGGTCAAACAATAGCTCACAGCCAATTACAACAGCAGCAGCAACAACAGCAGCAGCAGCAACAACAGCAACCACAGCAGGTATCCCAGACCGTTCAGCTCAAGGTTGTAACTCAGCCACAACTTTATGCACAGTCTCCTATTCAAATACAAAGCCAGTCTCAGACAACTGCCTCTGCACAGCAGCTTTTGCAGCAACAGCAACAGCAGCAGCGACAAAGATTGCAGGCCCAACAAACTACTGCACAACAACGACAGCTGCAACAGCAACGTCAACTGCAGCAACAACAGCAGCAACAGCAGCAACAGCAGCAACAAGCTGCAGCAGTGTCTCAGAGCTCGCCGTCGCAGACTCCCCAAGCAAGTCGAGCACCTACCCCTCAGAAGGTGACTGAACAGAGTCTATTGGGGGATGATCTTACTCAAGACGACCAGCAGGAAAGGCGGGACAATTCTGGTGGTTCATATGCTTTGCGTCGAAGAAGCCAACAGAAACATTAGCTAGTCTTAGTCATTTATCTTAAGATGGCTTTCATTTTATGGATAGCTGGGATTGCAATGGAAATACCCATAGTACTATTCTCTCATTGCTGATCCAATGCTATGAACGGTATGCTTCATAGACAAGAGGAAGAAATTTATGGAGGATTTCTTTTTCAATTTCTAGGGTGATTTGCAAATAGATCATTTGCCATTATCATGTACATTGCTTAGATTTATATATTACCATAGTAACAAGTAAGAATTTTAATGGCTACCCTGATTGAAGTAGTAGCTTATTACTTTGACCTTCAAGGTCATTTATCTGAAACAGTTAAATTGAATGAGGCACCAGAGTCTGCATTTAAATAGACAGTTTACCATATTTTCTCCAGTTAATGCCCCCTATCTTTAACGCACCTTTGCCAATATACTTCCTCTCTAAAATCTAAAATTTTGATATTTTTAAAGGACCTCTAAAATTTAACTTACAGGGCCTGTATTGGAGAAAATGCAGTTAGGGATTTCAGCAAGAGAATTGGCACTGACCTCATTGTAAAATGGCTGAAACCCCATTTCGTTTCTCAATGTCATCTTTTGAAGTATTGGTAATCCAATTACCTTACATTAGAGAGTTTTTAGTGTACGCGGGGCAAAGTCAGTTGCCATGGAAATGATTTACCATCTGCCATTGTCTCTCTGGTAGTTGCAGATGCTTGATCAGTAGTGTATCAATACAGTTTTGTTGAAGTTTTGGGCCGGGCAATGTAATGGTTGTGCTTGTAAACTGCTGTACAGTGTGGCATTTCTGTGTAGTGTATTTGTGTGCTGCAGCTCCCCTTCCCTCACCTCCCCTCCCCTCCCCTTTCCTCCCCTCCTCTACCCTATCCATTTATCGAGTTTGATGTCATTGAAACAGAGTTTGCTAGAAGGTTTTTTAACCCTGCTTTTTTGCAGACAGATCAAGCCCCATGCCTTATCATTACAGAAAACCTTTTAACTTATTCGAGCCTCTTTTATATAGTTCTGGTTATTTTGCGATCAAGCAGGCAGCGTATGATCCAATGTACTACCCTGTTATTCTAAGATGTTAAGCCAGCATATGACATGCATTTTGAGTGTGCAATGACCTGGACAGGGTGCACATTTTTTAGTATGAACAATACTAGTTAATTAGTTGCTATAATAATTTTGCAGTTTCTCCTACCTTTTTTTCCTATAAATGCACACGGACACTTTTAACAATATGAGTTTAGCATGAATTATTAGCTGGCGTTCGTTTCTTTGTTGCTCCCTTCAATTCATCTCATTCAGTCATTCATTCCTTTGTTCATTCAATCGTTAATTCACTCATTTATTCATTTCATCTTTAAAGCAAGCAGGGTTCATGTTTCGGCAGATATAGCTGATTTCCAAACTGTCCTGTAAAAGTGCTAGAGAAAAAAGGTACATTTGAAAGATATATAATGCGTTTGAACCCCTGTTTACTATCTTGCATTAAACGAGATTAAAATGGAAAAGATTATTCATAGTTCGAATGGATGAAACTCTTGTTGCATGCTGCAGTGCTTCATCAGCAGCGAAAGAGATTGCAACCTTTCAATTTACTAAGTTCCTGATAGCAAAGCTGTGTCAGGCAGCTTCTGAGAAAATGCTAGCTACATATGTTAAGCGGGAATAAGTTTAAAGTAACTAGGCGTGGGGGAGGCATAATCGAGAGAGTACTTTGTTCCCTCAACAAGCCGTTCATCAATCTTTGCCGGTGTCAACGACAGCAGATGCGTCAGATTTTTCGCCCAGTCAGTTGTTTCCTTGTCATAGACATTGGAAATTCTAGATCTGTCGCTTTGCTCTAGACGAGCAACTTTAGTCTTCCGATGCCAGTGCAAGAATTTTGAAATAAACTAGAGCAGCTGTCGTTTGGAGACATGTTGATAGTTTCTACAGCTTCTGTCCATTTCTGTTAGCAAGCACCGATTCTTTTTACTAGAAGTATGGTAGGCTGCAAAGGAGCCAGAACGCCAATTCTGTTGTTTCAACTGCCAGAATGCACAGCGCATAATCTGCAAAGTGACGTCATTTGGCGTGTGATGCAGTTGATGACCAGTCCTACCTGTTTGTTGTGTCCATTGAGTTCCATGCTTAAGAAAGTGGTCCTTTGAGAGGCCTTCCTGGTTTCAAATGGGCATTTTTGAATTGCTCCGCAGCGAGGAGTTCACGAGCCCCAGTGCGTTTTGCATTTTGCATTCCCAAGTGGGGCAATGCTTGACTGCTAACAAATCTTAGGACACACACAACCGCGCCAATGTAACGTAAAGCAAGCTCGCTCGTTGAAAGACTTTACTGAACAACTGAAAGTAAATGGATGGAAACTGTTGGACGGCTCTTATGGAATCAGGTAAGTGAACAGTATTTCATTGCTCGCGATAGTTATTGCTCATGACGGATTTAGTAAGGCCACCTCCGTGATTTCTTATAGAGAGGTATCGTAGCAAGCTAGCAGAATGGTACTTTACTTTTTCATGGCAATGAGTCAATAATAATAATGCAAATATTTATTTACCCACTTTGCCCCGGTTTACCCGTTGTACCCCAGCAGACCCTATGTTAAAAAATTACCGGTTGAAGGTCTCATGAAACAGGCAAACGAGAGATTGTGTTAGAGCGCTGATTTTAATTAGAAAGTAAAAATAAACCAAAGCTCTTTTCCCTATGGTAAAATTGATTATTCATCCACCAGTTAGAGATTGACTGAATCTTTCCTACACTAGCATTACACAACGCAGTAAGGGTGAAAAAGCTACATGTCGAAATAACTTCAGAATGAGCTTACAATAAAGAAATATTCTCTGAATAACTCCTTGTCGCTTTCTACAAAAGTTAAGCCTACAAATCCAACTTATGTAATCGAAGGGCAACTTTCAAGTTCGTTGTCGTCCGTTCAGTGCGGTTTGGCAAATAGCTAAATTTTTGCACAAAACAATGACTGATCAGGCTGTAGCCTGATGTCCACCAGAACGGACGAATCTACTCGCTGAATAACGAATCAAATAAGTCTCAAAGATTTGCTGATTTTATTCTGTTTCGAAATATTTCTTGCTGTACCAGGACCCTTTTCGTTTCGACATATATATAACGTATATTTTTATGATGTTTTTATACCCAAGATCTTCATTAACAACAGGTATTTTAATGAAGGGAACTGTTTCTCCTAGGGATGGCGCCTTGAGAATTGCTGACAATTTAGCAGGTAATCTTAAAACTTTTTTATAACTACGAACTATTTATAATAGTCAAATGAAATTTCATTGCAAGAAATTGCTTTTCAAAAATTACAAATTCGTCCTTCAGAAGTCAATAGTGCGCTTTATAGTATGTATATGTATCAGAAGTTCTGGATAGCTGGGCCTTGTTGAGACTTTTCCTAAGTTTTCTGGGCACAGATCATTATTTCTCTTGTAAGTTATGATTGTTCTTTCGTATTTGATTAAGACGACAGCCAGGCAACCAGATGTAGATCCAGCCATCCCGAAACTTTGAATTTTCAATAAGTATGTGGGCTCTGCGCATAAGACACTGAAGGTAGTCAAGTTCAGTTTAACACGAAAAAGCGCGAACGTTCTTTTAGCATCCTGAAAGCTTTTTTCGTCCGATAGCTTTCAGTATACTAAAAGAATGTTCCCTTTGTTTCATGCTATAGTGAAGTTCTGTAGTACCAACAAACTCTCAATATGCTAAAAGGATGTTCCCGCTTTTTCGTGCTATAGTGAAGTTCTGTAGTACCAATTGACTTTTCAAGTTCAGTTTTTCACAAACCACCCTAATGGCGGATTTGTGTACATCTTTTGCGGTATTGATGGTAGATTTGTAGTAAAATAAGCGTGCTGACTGTGGGCATTTTAGTTCGTAGAATCATGGAATCATCGATCACTGTGCACTTTATGCCAAAACATTGAGTGATCTACCTCGGAGGGGTAGTTTCCCCCGTGACCCCCTGAAAACTGCCACTGAACTGCCTCATACTTCAATATGGTGTCGCAAATTGCTAACGACTAGTGCCCTATGCTCATGATTTAGCTTGGTCAGCAGTGGATACCGTAATTTCTCTCCCTCTCCTATACGCCCCCCTCTAAAGTGCTTGAAAACAATAAGTCCCCGGCGGGCTTAATAGAGCATTTACGGTATTTCTATTCTACTGATCGCAGAGGGATACAAACAACATAACATCCATTCTTACCAGAACATTTTCTTCGGCCTGTAGTGCAATTTCCTTAGTTTTTTTATGATCTCAGCACTAAACTTTCTTACGAATGTCTTAGCAAGAGTATCCAAGTTTATGTAGCATTGAAGTATTACACTGGCGGACAAATACTGAAATGCATAGAATGCAGGAAGAAATCTATGCAAATTAAAGAAAAGAGATGAATAGCTAGCGTGCTAATTTGAATTCAAATTGCATAAGACTTTATAAACTTTCTTAGATCTCAGGAATCCAATATTGGACATTGTTACCTTTTTGAGCAGTCTAGTACTACCTTCTTCTAAACCATTTTCTTATGAATTAATGTGTAATCTAGTGCACGTTAAGCGACAACAGAAGGTGGCCGAGGCTCCCTAATATGACAATTATTCCCTAATTTGTATGCAAAAGAGGAAAACAGTCAAATAAAGGACGCGATATTCAGATTTGCATATGACGGTCAATGTCATACAGCAAACTCTAATGAAATGGTATCAATCTAAACTATAAAATACTTTGGAATATAATTCTATCTCTATCTATCTACAAGTTATTTGTGACATAAACAAAAACATCAATTAAAATCGATATAGTTTCGTTTCTTTATGCTAATGTTAGAGGAAGAGTGCTACTAAAACAGTAAACAATACATCCATTCGATACCCGTGGTCACGTTGTCAAGGCCCGATGTTCGGACACGAATAAGGGGTGAAAAATTGAGGCCAGCAATGCTGTGTATCAGAGAGATTGTACGTACGAATTGAAGTTGCAAACACTAAACGATAGTTTTAAGTCTTTTGGTAGTCTTTCATCAATGGAATAACTTTTCTTCTAAATGGCTGTCGAGAAATTTTCACTCCTTATCAGTGCCAATACTCTGCCATAACAAAGAAGCCGCGGATATGATTTGTAAAAGTATTGAAGATGTTAGTAATATTCATGCAAAAAGGGGCACAAAAATAGGCCCATCATTAGCTACCTCTACATTGGACCATAATTTCAAAAATAATATAATTCATATTTCGCATATGATCAGGGGTGCCGTCCAAGAAAGTTAAGAAGGGGGCTGTGCTGTAATGTGCTTTTACGGACCACGCCCTTGACTACACTCAATATTTCATTCAACGAATTTGAATTTAAATATATACGAAAGACCAGAATACATTCGTAGGAAAGGAGGAGCAGAGGCCCTCAAAAACCCTCCTAATTTTAACAAGTGGGCTGAGCCCCCAAGTCCCCTCTCCACGGAACCCCCGCATGTGTTGTCAGAAGACACGACTGATATTGAGAGAAGGTCTGTAATTAAACGAGTGCAAAGATCGGAATACCTTTATGTATAGGGTAAAGCTATACTTCTACAATCTTCGAAAATACGCGAGGGACAAGTTCCCATAGCAAGATTCCACTGAAGGGTCATTTCACACTGATCACCTGACTACCTGCCTCGTCAGTTGTCAGAACCCACAACGCAATCTACAGCAGATCTGACTTTAAACGAAAGCTGAAAATTGATTGTTATATCCAACATGACTCGAGACTTAGAGCAATCTAGTGTCAAACAGTTCACGAAGCTAATGCCTTTTTTAACAATTGAAGAATCCGTCGTTGACCAGATCTAAGTTGCCATGCTAAAAATGCGTGTTGCGATAAGGTGCTTGAAGTGATTCCAGGAGGGTCTTCTTTCATTTGAGCTAGAGCATTTGCAATTACGCTGAAACGAAAATATGAATAAAATATAAGGCTATATTCAAGTGACGATGCCGAGCAGAGAGAAGACAGAAGAATAAACAACGTGTCCTTTATACACACTATATACGTAATCACAATTTAAACTCTAACTTCTCAACTGTAACTTCCACGAACATCTCTGTAACACTCTCTTCAAAAACTTACTACACCAAAACTAAATCACTCAAAACTACAATTCTCAATCACGCCACTCGTTCCAGATCTCTACTATGCCTCATACTCATTCCTGCTCCTTCACATTCAGTAGCAGTGAAGGCATCTCGGGGTTGGGGGGTTTGGGGTGGGACTGGAGGATATGTATCCCAGTTCTCTCCAGGATCAATTTTATTAACTTGTCTGAATTCCGGGAGCAAAAGACTAGGGAAGAGGGAGATTTTTCACAAAACTCAATTCTTTGTTTCATCATACCATTGCTATTTGTCGCACGGTAAATCACACATTTTACTTTACGCTGGTATGTTGACGGGTGTGGTCCCAAAAGGGCGTGATCTGCTAGCGTTTTAAGAGGCTAACACCCCCCCTGCTCAACAATTAAACAGATGTAGCACTACTCAGACAAAATCATGAAGACTTGGTTCTAAAATTTGCTTTTTGGGGCCTCACTTTCAGTACTAAAAGTTCTTTAACAGTTCTTTAATTTCAACAGCACACTAAGTGCTATTGACATTAGAAGTATTCACTGCTAAGACAGGGGACTATGGACATTGCAAGTTTCAAAGGAGACCCACCTTTGAAACAATTGGTACACGAATTACACGCAATTTATTTGATTCTGGTTTCATAATTTTCGATTGTTTGCATCGACAAAAGTAGTCGAAATTGGAAAACTCCTTGTGGATTTCCTCCTCCGTAATGCAAGTTCTTAGATTTTTTAGCCTTCAATACGTAGGTTCCCAATAATGCGGTCCCCTAAGAAAAACGTGTACCAGAGAGTGATACACACATAACAAAGCCAAACCAATGACACAAAAGTGCATATTGATAAATACAATAGTCGTCAAATGACCTGGGACACTTTGCACTTAATGCTGGCTTTCTGGAGAAGTACATGGGATAATGGGAAAATTTCGCGTGCACGCCAACTTCAAGTATCCCACAAACGAACCAATATTGTTCTAGAGGGAAGGGGTGGGTGTTTTTAGCAACTATGATGATATGTAGAGGAAAGTGATTTTTTATCAGTTTTTTTCTAAGTGTCCCAAGGACTTTTGGCGACTATTGTACAAAAAGGATACATACTCTCCCATTGTAACTTTCCAACTCGTCGGAAGAATGCTGTTTATCTGTTCTAAAAGGAAGAATACAATGGCTATAAACTTCACAGGAAGCTGAATAGGAGGCAGTTAGGGGTACACCTTGAGGAATCCCCATGAAGGACGTGCTGGAAGGTTTAAAACTAAAGAGAAGATTAAGAAAGTACTGCATATTGAAAATATTGGAAAACTATACATTGGACAATTAAAGAAAGATCTCACTGTTTTGTTTGCTTAGCTACGAAGAAACTGTTAAAAATTGAGAAGGAAGAAATATAATATTGGCTAGAAAGAAAAATTAGAACATGAAATCCTACGTTGGATGAAGCTAAGTTGCTTTGGATACAGCCTTTGATAACAATAAAATTCGCGAGAATCCCACAAATAAGATGAAAGTAATGCTGCAAGCAAACTCCAGGATCATTTTTAGTTTGAGAGTAGGATAGAGAGAAAGGATAGAGAGAAATGTACGCTACGGTGACCCGCCAATATGGACATCAAACTATCGTAACAAAAGTTCGAATACCGTAAGCCAGATCTGTTATTTCACTAAACAAAACAAAATTCAAGTTGACTATGTTACCCATTGTTCATTAGCCGATGATTATTTCCATCAACAGTTGCTAAATTATGTTCCGTTTTTAAATCCTTTTTAAAATGATTATAAATTTTTAGTTTTTCCTTTCTCGGCACTATGTATTGACTTATTTTACTATTCTATTTTAGATTGTTGTAAGTGTTTTCTTGCATTATATTGTAGTTTATATAATTATATATTTTCTAAAAGGAGGCCCCCTCGAAAACCAGCTATGCTGAAGGGCAACCCCCCCTAAAACATATGAAAATGAAATGAAAATGAAATGAATCACTAAAACATTTGCAAATTCAACTACATACAACGTACCATAAGTTAACTGAAGATTTGCCTCGCTATCTTCACCATCACTGTCATCATCCGGGTCCTCTGAATGCCCTTCATCATTATAATTAGGTAGCTGAAGAACCCATTTCGCAGTTTCCTCCTTCGCGCCTACTCTAGCATCCAACAACACGCTAGTCTCTTCCTTTTCTTCTCCTACTTCTTTCCTTAGATTATTATTTCTTCTTTTAGTAGAATAAATATTGTTAGGTTTTTCATTTCTATTTTGTTTCTTTCTAATACTAATGTCTTCACCTGAATCATCAGAATCTTCTATAAGAATAGCCTGCTTTCTCTTTCGATTTTTTAGCTTTCTTGAGCCATCAGATATCGATGACCCCTTCTTATGACCTTCTGATTTCAAGTCACAGGTTCCTGTTTCTTTCTTTTTCTCTAATATGGGAATATCCGATGCTCTACAGTCAGCAAACCCTTCTTCTACCTTCTGTTCCTTCGCAATGCTGTCTTGAACACCATCGCCCTCTGGAATATCCCCGTCATTTTTATTAGTACCACAAACGCCAGTCTTTTCTGGCTTCTCTGCTTCGACATTTTCATTCATTGCTTTTTCGTTTTCATTCGTTAATCCTTTCACCTCTCTCACTATAATTATGTCATCATCAGAATCATCAATTTTAGCAGCAGAAGGTTCATTTTCTCCGTTTTGCTCCTTACTTGCAGCCTCGTTCACGTGCTCTAAAAGATAGAGGAAGTAGCTGTCTTGGTACCAGCTTACATGATCTTGCAACAACCCGCAGAATTCTTTGAAATCCATGTGAAGAATCTGGGAAGAAAAACGTAACTCAAATAAAGCATCTTCGTAATATGAGCGGAAATTACAAAAATTTGTCCAAAACTAACACATTTAAGCTCACTTTTCGTTGTCTCTAACTAACAAATAATGCCGTACAATTCAACATCTGAAAATCTTTACTTGGATGATACACTTGCAAGATTGATTTTGAATAAAATACTGCCTAGACTTTTTCTAAAACATCGCTCGCTACTTACCCGAAGTACAGCATACAAATCTGGTCCGCTCTTTAGACCGGAAGCAGAAAAGACAAATGGGTCCTTCTCATCTGCAATACCCTAGACAGAAGGTGAATAACAATGCAATATCTCAGTACACTGAATAATAATAAAACTAACATCCTTATTGTCGCCTTCACTCCTTTTACCAATAAGCAATTAAAAGAACATATTTATCAGTCAAGTCGAAGTACGCGAATATTAACAAAATATTCATTTGTCAATTAAGTGGAGATGTGTCCAGTGGTGGGATTCAAATATTTTAGGAACAGGTTCTATCTTAAATATTAGAACTACCAGGGTAAATCGGTGCATCCGCGTATCACGGACTTGCAATTTTAGTAAGCTCATGATCATCTTTCTATATGTATGTACATGAATGAAAAATGAAATCAAATACAACTCATTTATTTAGAATTTATTTATTTCAAATAATTCCAAATAGCCACTTGATTTTCATTGTACTCTTTCGCCTTTTTTAGTTTTACACGATTCAAGCTGACTGAAACGTGTGGGGTGCATTGTAAATTTTTTTTATCAAAGTGTCACGTTTTCCAAGATTTTAGTAACCGGTTCGCAAACAGTGTGACTGTCTAGGAACCGGCTGAATCCCACCACTGGATGTGTCATACCCTCGCTAAATAAGGGCAAATTATTTGTCAAAGAATTTTAAACGGAGTTGTCACAATGTAGTTGCTATGAAAATTAAACTACTGTTTGATGCCAATCGTTCCTATCTTCTAGGGCAACTAGCACCCTGCTGATTTCCAACTAAAAGTACCTAGCACACAGTATTTAAGACCGTTTATTGATGTAAGTGTATGATTTTCTATGATGCAATTTGTGACGCCCGCTAGAAGTGCGTAAGAGGTGGGTGGATCAATCTCTTTTTTGTAATAAATAAACAGTCGCTGTAAAGCCAAGCTTCGCATTGATGCTTGAACAAAAATAAAATATGACCAGAAAACATTACCATTTTCCTCATGAATGCCAGCATTGCTTGCAAGACAGGGAGTTTTGAAACATCATTTGATTCTATGCTGTCTACAATCTGGGTAAGGGATATTTCCACCTGAAAGACAACGGAACCATAACCCTCTATTGCAAGTTGTCCCCATTTTGGATTTAATCTATTTTCAGAAAAAAGTAAACACAAGAGGAGAGTTTCCTTCCATTCAAGAAAAAACAGAAACATAAGTGAAATCTTGTAAATATCTTTACATTAGCTACAGCTTAAAAGATATGTCGTACAATAACGAAATGGAAAACTTACACAGTCGTTTGAATTCGGGTGTTTCTCCACAAACCCATACATGTGTAGAAGGTGTGCATTGCCCAGTTTCCCAAATGTGTTGAAAATTTCTTCTCCCTGAGAAACAATTAAATACAATACATGCAGTTCAACCAGAAACTGGCAGTAAAAATGAACATAGATTTGTTGAAAACGGATTCAACCAAATGAGTTCTTAATATTGTCCTCTTTTGAGTCCTATGTGAGAAACATTGGCCAGCAAAATGGATTCTTAAATTTGCATTCCTTTTAGCTTGAACAATATGCTTTCAACATGCTATTCAAGTAATGACTAGGCAGGGATCTAGGACTTTTACATGGTTAACCAAATTAAGAACTATGAATATTCAACATGTGTTTTGCAATGGCCAATATAAAACAGGACTATCACAAAGAACAAACAAAGATCGAAGTGTAAGAGCATAAGCATTACAACTGTTAGTAGCTATTCTTGTACATGGTTCCATCCAGAATAAGTTGAACAACAAATCACTGTTTTCTCATTCTATTATAAGGAGTTGAGAAGGAGGCCACTTCTCTCTAGAGAGAAGGATCAATATTAGATTTATAGAGAATGGTCAAGTGTGGGGGTTGTATTGGCAGACTGGGAGGAGTCTGTAGCAAGCCATACCCTTTCAGGGACCACATCCATTGGGTGTTGCACCCATTGGCACAGCAGTGTACAATAAAATATGATTTTATGCAAGGTTGGCAAACAACAATGATAGAAAAAATCTTATTAGAAAATCTCTTGATCCCCTCCAACTTTCTCTCCTCAAACTCAGATGAATTCAACAAATGGTCCTGTAGAGAACTAGGGGGCATGTTCCCAGTCTACCCTGCGGCACTGCTACTGGTCAAATGATTGACAATTAAAGTGCTCTTAAATCTACTATTTACACAGCCTGTAGGTGACAATAGGAAAAGCAAGATATTTCATGTGGCTATCCACTTGGCCTAGTATTCACTTCATCCGCACACCCATGTAGCGTATGAGCTATAGAAATTGAGAAATAACCCACTATAAACAAACTATAAATATGACTGACAAAAGGTAAATAGTGAAGAGATAACTTCAAAAGATGTGCTCTTATTGCTTGATATGATTCTAAAAAAAGGATGTTTTACTTTCTTTATTGGTTTTGTACTGATCATTCTAAGGTGTGACTCATCATCAAATGAGAGCTGTGCATTGTTGTTTGTATGGTGATTGAATATATCAGCAACTGGAACCATTAACGTCTCATTGCTTTCATGATCAGTAAAGCTGTATGACATCACAAACCCAACCATGTGCTTGTACAGAGTCAAGTCATGAATATCCTTGCTAGAGGAAATCAAGGTAGACCTGATTAAACAAATAAAATGCAAGTACAAATGCAAAACCTCCATAAAAGGCTTTAGAGAAAGAGACTGGAAGCAATTTGTAGGGTCTAAAGGAAAACTAAAACCATTTCTATAGGCCAAGACATAATTTTCAAGCCAGTTTTATTGCTCCTTTGGGGCCCTACCCATATGATAAAAGCCAAGTCTATAACAAAAAAAGATTCATCCAAAATAACCCACAAAAACTATGCAAAAGTACTATGTATAAGCAGCCCCTTATCTGAGACAGATGTCCTACCAAGTGGCCCTGAATGTGCAAAAGACGGAGGATTATGAATGCATACCTCATTATGTCCAGACATTCCTCAATGAATGGCACAGCAAACTGTTGATATTCTCGTTCAATGTTATATAGATCTCTTTGTACATCCCAAAGGACTGACAAGCCTGCAAGCTCTTCTTCCCTTTCCTCTTCATTCCAAAACATTGGCTGGCTAAACTCACTTATACTTGGGCAAAGTGCTAGGTAAGGTGCCCAATAAGAGTTGCCTTTTTTAATTTCATACATAAGTGCTAGGAGAAGTGATATCCAACCACTTGTCTGCTGCAACCTGAAAAGATAGTGAAGATAGCAGAGCTGCATGATGTGGAGGCATATGACTATTCACAAATAATTTTCAAAGTTAAAGAAAGGATAATCTTACAGAAGTCCTTTATCATAATAATAATTATAATACTATAAAAACTTTAATTCCAATGTAGTTGCTATTATTTTAAGAAATTCACATCTATTTAAAAAATGAATATATAGATCATTCTTTCAAATGTTGTCTTTAATAAAACATTGCTTTCAGAAAGACATTGTTATGAAATGACTATCTAAAATGCTAATTATCAAAATTACCTGTCGCCATGCCTTTCTTTGAAGCTCTCAAGTCTTGATGCTATTGAGCTCTGCTTTGGTGTTAATATAATACTCCTTGGAATCTCAACCAGTGTCTCACTGCATCTAATATCTTCCATTGCAATGATGCCATATCTATGGCTTGTACCAGAGTTTGTAATTCTAATCTAAGGGAAAACAATTATATCAATCAAAGACAACAGGTGGCCAGAACTCTTTTGCACATAAAGAAGCAAGGTTCTTGAATAGCCATATTTTCAATCATTTCCACTGTTCTGGTATCTTGTATTGCTGCTATATTGCAGAATATTTTCCAATCTCTCTTTTGTCAACTCTAACTTCTCGTTTCCCTTAAAACCAATAAAACACCCCCCTGACACACCCATAAAGGATACACAGTTTTTCTCAATTTATATATCATACTGAGAACAGGCCATCAATAAACAGCAACATACACCAATAAACAATAATATATATAAAGAGCAACACACAACTGCTGAAAACATCCTAAGCTAACAGGTTGAGTCAATCTGGCCTTTCATAAATATTTTTCGGAAAGGAGTAACAAACCAGCCATGTTCTTAGTTAAATACTTAATCCTATCTATATAACTTCTCATTCAAGTATACTCATTTCTTTTGAGTAAGCAATCCCCTGGCACCTGAAAAAGGCCATATAAGTTTGTCCTTTAGATAGAGAAGGGCTTTACAATGGCATGAAGTTACCTTCTGCCAAAGCAGTGTGGAGAGGCCTGTCTGATGTCCATTGCAAAATTGTTACTAAAATCTCAAAGCTGCCAGTTTACGATTTTACCTTAGAGCTTAGGTTGATCTTGTGTTCCATACACCAAGCAAGAAAGTCGTTAAGCATTTCAAGTTCGTCTGCTGCAACAAATTCCATCGTCGTCACTGTCTTGGAAGCAAACATGAGCTCAAGGCTGGAAGCAGAACTTAATGTTTGATTATCAAATGTTTGTCCAGTGCCTCGTTCACGTGTTATAACCAAAAGCACTGCAAAAGCCTGCACAGGTTTGTTTGGTCCAAAACATCCCAAACCGTCAAACTCTGTTACCTTTTAAATAAAACGGGCTTTCCTTTATGCCTGGGGTATGCTCTATAAAAATTCACTTATGGCTTTTAGCAAACATCATCAAAAAGGTGGTATTTTCGGAACACTGTAAACTTCGCGCATCTGGGACCTAAACCTGAAGGTTTTTCTAGTTATTTCTCGAGGCCTCAATATTTTGGGCTGCAGGTTATATGTGGTGCTATATAGGTCCACTAGGGTTTCAGTAGTGGCCAAATTGTCTTTAATTTTGATGTCAAGCCTCTTAAAGTATAAGGCTACTTGTGAGCAAGCACATAACTATGATATAATACTGTTCATAGCCATAAGCCAACTGGATATCCCTTCTACGGGTGTGCCTCCGCTTTGATGAACCCTTCAGTTACTGATTATATCACAGATGAACCCTTCATTTACTCTACGATGATATCACAGATGTTTAATTTAATTAAACTCCTGAAAAAGTCTCACAAGATTTGTGGTAAGCTCGAAATCAGTGCTTGTCATTTCAGAATTTTTTCCATCCGAACACGTGATTATACATCCATTAGCAGCAAAAATTCCTTAAAAATGCGCAGATCTGAAGCCGACTCAGCTGCATACGAGCCTGCATTTAGGAAACAATTCCGCGATAGCCAGATAGCTCTGGCGCCATACCATGAGAGGGCTGGGAGATAAGTCCACCCCAGTTCTCTCAAAGATCAGGATTCAAGTAGAAAATGTTGGAAAAGTTGGGAGATAGGGAGATCTAGAAAGATTTACTTCTACTTTCCGTCAAATCACTGCGATTTGCTACGTTAATGTTTATATGGTGGCCCATGAGTGCCATTGAGTGTTCCTTGTAAGATGTGTTTAATCATGATTTCAAAACACAGAAATTATTTTTTTTCACTTTCTTTTTTACTTCATTCAAAGAATCGGAAATATTCTTAAAAAGCATAAAATTGAAACAAGAGTAATTGTGATCGCCAACTAGCACACCAGGGCAACAGGCCATGAATTACTACTTTCAATGTCTAACTAAAATAAAGACAATTCTGAGGAAGGAAGCAAACAACACTGCCATTAGTGATAGACATCGACATAACAGAAATGTTATAAACAAATGCAAATAAGACAGTTCAAAACAGAAGAAGACTTCAACATCCTGAGAAGAGCAGCAACTGATTGTAACACATGGAAACAGGGGCGTGCCGAAGTAGGGGGTGTGGGGGTATCACACTCCCACTCTTGCAGAAACAGTCGTTAATTTATGCCTTGTGCGTAATTTTGTGCCTTGTCAGTAATTTTGTGCCTTGTCGGTAATTTTGTGCCTTGTCGGTAATTCTATGCCTTGTCGGTAAAAGTTTACACAACGATAACAGTGTGTCGGTATTTCGGCGAAGACTTAAACTAAATCTGTCTTTTGTACCTTATGATTAACTATCTTCAATCAACCCAGTCGGTAAATTTCTCTTGTCATCCCCCCCTCCACTCAAAAGCTCTTCGGCACCCCACTGAATGGAAAACTTGACTATTCTCATTTGTAGTGTCGCGCAAGGTGAACAATGTTACAGTTGCAAGCCGAATGCGCAAAGGAGAGAGAGAGAGAGACGACAGTAAACAAATTTGCTTCCAAAAATGCAAACATAAAATACTTTTAAAAACAATTTAAAACTATAAGACCATTAAAAGAATTGAAAGTTTTTTAAATCACTATCTGCCACATTTTGCAATAAAAGCTCAATAGGACTCATGGGCCACCATACTGTTGTACTGAAGGGCGTGATTATGAAGAGCTAGGCCTATAAAAAGACATGGCCCACCCAAGTAACCCGTCTGTTTACATTACTTTTTATTTTAATACTTTGAGAATTTTGATGCTTTGAAAAAGACACAAACAAAGTTAAGAACCTGTTAAGAAACTTCAGTTTTGAACATATTCAAGCTATCAGAAGCTAGCATACGCACTTTTGAGGTTGGTTTCATATAAAAAAAACTGAGCATGTGACTTAGTGCCAGCTGAAGCTCTATTTTCCTGCGAAAGGAAAATGTTTAGCATATTCTACAGCAATGTATCGTTACACTCAAAGCAAGTTGGCATGAGACTCAAATCAGGCAAAAATTAGGAAATATTTAAGAAACATAGGCTGAGTTTCAAAATTATACTTGAAAAATATATTTTTGTGCGTAAAATGTTTATTTAACTGGAAAAAATGCCAAGAGCATCTGTCTCTCAAATATTTCTAACTAAAAATTCTATTCCTCGTCTCACAGTTGCCTTCCTGTTATAAGAAATTTCAAGAACTTTAAGAAACAAGTAAGAAACATCTGAAGGGAGAAAGCTTGTTTCTTATAAAAAAAGTATATGACAAGCAACAACAACATTTATATGAGGGCCTAGGCCTTATCTGTCCAACTTATGGCTTTGCTTGGAATTTCTGAATATGGAACTTCTTCCAGCAGCGATTCAGACAGCAAAGACAGCGCAGAATTAGGAATCAGAGATCCAGATTCAGATAGCACTTGTGGAGCACTCAAGATGAAGCTTCCTCCTCCGGATCTGGATTGCAACGATTGTTCCCCGACCTCTGAAAGTATTTTCCACAATCCTTACAGTAAAGAATATAAACTCAACATAGATACACTTTCAAGGCATGTCATGCCATCAGAAAGCAAGGAAAAGCAGGAAAAAAGAGACCCCCCTGTGCAGATAAAAATATGTAGAAAATTTGCTGCTACAGGCAAATGTAGATTTGGGGATAAATGTAAATTTTCTCATGCTGGAACAAAAGAATATAGTGCTACCACAAAGCATAGCGCCAGAAGTAGACACGATATGAGTGAAAAAGGCAGGCTCCATTCATCTAGACCAATGCTTATAGGTGACTTAGATGGACTCTTTGATGAGGATGCTGGTACTGATTGTAGTAAGAGGAAAAGAAAACGACCAGGGCTTGCACATAACCTCATCCCATCAAAGAAGGCCCTTGATATGTATAACAGGTTTAGCAAAAGTTAATCCTTAATGGTTGTAAATAGCAGTTATGTTTGATATTTGAAGAGTCAGGTTTGAGCAGGTGAGCCAAAAGCTTTTTCAAGGATTTTTAGTAATGAAGCACAGAATACTTTTGTTGTTATTTGTTTTTAAATCAGTTATCTGTAGCCAAACTCACTTTCTTTACCTCCTTTTCCACATCTAATAATGCAGTACTAGGAAACCAGTGTGTTTCTTTGACAAATTTTGAGCAAAAAGCTTAGTGCACATAAAAGATCTTTGGGCCTAAGTACTTGAAATGTACCCTGGTTTGCAAATAGAGCCAGGAGTAAATCCTTTTTACAGCTAGGATCCTAGCTATCCTTTTAAAAAAGCTGCACAGCTTGACATATCCACCACTATTACAGAATCAAACAGTCCCATACAGAATATTCAATTCCTATAATGCTATGAGTATCGAACTGCCTTATATGATTTGGATATCAGGCTTTAGGTAGACCAGTGAAGTGAAAAAATGAATGACATGAGCAGACTGTTTGATGCTTCTATTGCATTCATTGACTCTGCAATCTACAATCTACATGGCTACAACCTGCACAACACTTGAACAACTAATTACCATGAGACAGAAGATATAAATTTATGGTTTAGTATAATAATTCTATAAAATATATGGTCATCAGTATAGGTGTTTCAAATAGTTGCACATTATTTAGCTTGATACATTTATTCATTTCTAATTATCCTCTTTCTATCTGTAGTATGTTGGGCAATCACCTTGCACATTTTGCCAAGCTTCATCAAAGGCATTTGTGATTGCTAGAAATGATGAATTGTATACATTCAGCAACTTAATGAACCGAGTAAAAGTACAAAGAAGTGTATAGTGAGTCAGTATGTTATATCCTATGGTTTCTGTACACTGTTTAATATACTTGGGGGTGGAGCAAATTCATTGTGAAAAAGATTAGTCTACAAAGCCTCTTCAGTGCCAAATAAATGGGGATTTCAATGAATGGATGTGAGCCTCTCTAAAAGCTTAATACACAGCAGTCTTAATAATTGGGGTTGGGGTAGGAAATTTTACACTATAGAGTGGATAAAGGCCCAAATATCCAAAGTTGCTTCATTGATACAGGTTGAGTAAATTTAGCATAGTCTCAAAATTAACAATTTTGACCTTCTATAGATAAGTGACAGTAATAGCATCTTGTAGAGATGAACATTAGGGCTATGAACAGGATCAAGAAAAATTTTGCTTGGATTGGATAGAGGAGCATTAATAAGCAGAGGGTCTTAATAGGCTTAGGGGTGGGAAAATTTTTGAAAAATAATCATTCCTACCATTTATTTGGTGTTGAAGAGAGTGATAAGAGTGTCATACTTTAAATTAATTGTGCATAATTGCAAGCAATTCCATGGATTCATGCTTGCAGGGACACCTATGCTGGGGGGCAAGGGGCAGCTGCCCCTCCTGCCCTTTTCCAAGGACTTAAGTATTTTAATGCAAAGATGTGTAGTGACACGTAAACATTGTAGCATAGGCCATTTCTCAGTCAATGCCGATTTTCTTCTTTTCATTCATTCTCATTCACAACATCACACACCTGGGACATCACCATACGTCACTCCTGTCATCACACACTCGGTCATTCCTATTCTGTTGTTCTGTACGCAATCATCACACCATGAGCCAATTCAACAATAAACTAACAAGCACCTAACCCTTCCTGTACGTAACTCATGTTTATTTCGGTTGTTCAATGTTTCTGTATATATCGATGTTATCTGTAATGTATAGTCAGTCAGAGTAGAGTCAGAGTACCGTCAACAGCATCGTCTCCTCTCTCTGCCTCCGTGTTCTCTGCACGTTAAATAATGATACGCAACAACTTGGATCAACGAAGGATGTCACTGAACGAGCATAGCAGTCTATAGGACCCAACAATTCACGTTCCTATAATGGTGACCGAGACGTGACCAGAGAATCCTTCGTTGATCCAGCTTCAACAAGCAAGCAGCAAGCAACAAACAGTCAACTTTCAACGCACTCGACTCACTGTAGTGCCTAAACAACACAGCAAAGGTTCCTGGTCAGCCTACTCACAAAACCTCGCACACACTCGTCGAACGCCGACATTCAGGTTCCTGGTTGATCCTACACACAAAACCTCGCAAGCACACAACTGTCGAACGCCGACACTCAGGTTCCTGGTCATCCTACTCATAAAACCTCGCAAATCACGCAATCGTCGAACGCCGACGCGCTGGTTCTTGGTCACCCAACACATAAAACCTTGACAACATCACATCGTGGCCGCCGCAGAAATTGACATTTTTATAGTATGTTTGGACATTTCGTATCTATTCTTCGTATTAATTCATTTTATTGTTCGTGTACAACTTCTGTTATTATATATTCGCATATTATCAACTATTACCGTATATATAGCCCTTCGTAGCATTAATCAGTACCACTAACATCTAGCTAGGACAACTAACGCTACTCTCGCCACTCATCATTCAGTTCTTTGTTGCCATTCACATTTCTCATCCTACAATGTTTACAATCCTACACTGCTTTCTCCCTTACGGTTCGAATGCTTCTCATCCGCTTGCATTCTAAGGGGGGAGCTCTTGTAGTGACACGTAAACATTGTAGCATAGGCCATTTCTCAGTCAATGCCGATTTTCTTCTTTTCATTCATTCTCATTCACAACATCACACACCTGGGACATCACCATACGTCACTCCTGTCATCACACACTCGGTCATTCCTATTCTGTTGTTCTGTACGCAATCATCACACCATGAGCCAATTCAACAATAAACTAACAAGCACCTAACCCTTCCTGTACGTAACTCATGTTTATTTCGGTTGTTCAATGTTTCTGTATATATCGATGTTATCTGTAATGTATAGTCAGTCAGAGTAGAGTCAGAGTACCGTCAACAGCATCGTCTCCTCTCTCTGCCTCCGTGTTCTCTGCACGTTAAATAATGATACGCAACAACTTGGATCAACGAAGGATGTCACTGAACGAGCATAGCAGTCTATAGGACCCAACAATTCACGTTCCTATAGATGTTTAAGATGTGCCCTCAACAGGAACCTTGCCCCCCCCCTGCCCTCAGTGTAGGCAGGCATCCCTGCATGCTTGCAAGAAAATCTTGAACAACAGCCCATTCATCACAGTCAAACATAACAACCTATGTGAAGAAAATTCCAGATGATAAAAATAACTAGACAGGGAGGCTTGCATTTGGCTTGAAAGTAAAAATGATGTGCCAAGATACCAATATTCATTAGTAGTCTAACAAAATTAACTCAATGCAATATTAAATCTTAGGGTTTCAAGAGCCACTGTTACTCCCAGAGACTTACAGATCTTAGATATTTGCTTGATCACACTTGAACTTCACCCAAACATTTTCGAAAGCTAATATTGCTCTGATGCTTAAGAGTGGGGCTCAGGAAAACTTATAATTTGGAATGCCAGAGCAATAGTAAGGCAAGAGTGCCACCATGAAAAAAAGGACATTGAAGAACACAGATGAGCAGAGTGAGCTGAAAAATTTGGGCTCTTGATTTAATTTTAAGGGGTAATTTCAGCAAAATTAATGGTGTTAATATCTTGTTTTGTCAAAAGAAGAGTGATCCTGGCCCCTTTTCCCCCCCTTGGAAAAGGTAGAAAGGATGCTTGCCTCCTGAGCTACCCTCTCTGGTGTCCCTGGTTGTAAGTACTATGGAAAGGAAAAGCAAAAACAAAGTTCTACACTTTTTTACATATATTGTGGCATAGAATCCAAAATCAATGAAACAATCTCACAGCACCTCAAAAGTAAACTGTTTTCTCTGAAAAGCGTTATATTGTGGAAATATTAACCACACAATGGCAGAGAAAACAACAGTTATAACCTACAACATCTGAACAATCATTCAGTTAATGCTACATTCCATGACATACCTTGATCAAGTGGACCTTCTTCCAATGATTTAAGATTATCCTTTAGATGTTCCATTTTGGAGCAACCAATGATAATTCCATCTACAATTGAACATTTACATCCACTTACAACCTACAAGGTCAGACAATTGTTTCATAATTTTGATTATTACATACTTTCCATTTTCACCATCTTTCAGTTGTTAGTACAATTCACTGTCAACAAGTCAAATACAATCCTAAACTTTATAAGAACCAGATAAATTTTGCCAAATCTTGATGCTCTGAATTGTTTTATACTTTTCCACTCAAATGCTCTTACAATTTTCCTTATATCAAGAGTAACTTTTTGGAAAAACTTCAGAAACTGCAAACAGTATGTACTTTCTATGATATTATGTTGGGTTGCTTTTTGAAACTAAAACAACAAATGCTTATGTTTATCAACAAAATCACCAGAATTTGTCTGCCAGAGGAATGTGGGCAGTTGAGTTCTTATGAAAATTCTCATCTGATATTGAACACGTTCTGACAGTGTTCTTATTCTTTCCGGACATAGAGCCTCAGTGCTCATGTATAAAGAATGCTATCATAAAAAAGAGTGCACTTTGTAAGTAAGAAACTTTTCCTAACATTATCTTACCATCAGGATTGAGAGCTGAGTGGTGTTTCATCCACCTCAGTGATGCTTCAGACATTGAAACTTTTCCTTCACCATAGCATTTGTCTAACTGCTCTTTGATCTTCTCAATGCCGTCAAAGTAGCATTTCTTCCAATAACGCTTTCTATAACTGTAACAAAGTAATTAATTGAAAATTCTCTAAATATCCCAAACTTGAAAAAGTGGTAGCTCTCCAATAAGAACCTAAGGAAAAAGCACAAGGTGTAATAATAACTTTGGGCTTATCATGAACGGTCAAGATATTTTGCAGCTTGTCTACAATGGATACGAACATTGCCCCCTGAAAAGTTAGCGGAGATCCTATTACGTACCAAATAAACTTAAAGGTTTTTCCGAGCCACTGTCCCAATGCATGTTTTTTTTTCGGTAATAACATGCTTTGCTGAAGTCTGTTTTCTCAGTGAATACCATAAGTGTAAAATGCCCTAGCACACCTCCATAGAGATAACCTTTGTGTTCCGATTATCTGTCTTAGGAATATATCTTCAACTTGTTTACAGAAAGCAACCACGAGATACCAATATGCTTTTTCACAATGTAAAACTCATAGTACATAGCAACATGAAGCACTAGAGAACAGAAACTAAATGTTCTTGTACAACCTCGCACAAGGCCTAAATCCAAAAGTTCCTTTAATTTTTAACATCTCTTGACCACATTAGTACTAAAAGTTCTATATTATTTTATTATTTTCACTGCTTATTTAGTGCTATAGGTGTTGGAAGTTTTCACTGTTAGGACAGGGCAATATGGATACTGCGTGTTTCAATGGGAAATTTCCTATGAAACACTTGCTACAAGGATTGCGCACAATCTATTTGAATTTGGCTTCCTAATCCTTGACTGGTTGCAGTGATAAGAACTAGTGAAAACTTAAAAGCTCTTTCGGAACTTTGCCGAAGTAACGTTCCTTGGCTTTTTTCGCTCCTTACACGCAGGCTACATATAAAGCAGTTCCTTATAAAAAAGACGTTCAAAGAAAAGAACCAGTTTTCTATTCGTGCGCCAAGTGTCCAGTTTATCTGATGATTGTCTTCCTAACGATATTCTCATGTGATAAGCGATTGCTCCTAAAATAACTGTATCAAAACAACCAAAGAGATAGTGTTGTGATTGGCATAGCGGCAACCCTTTATATATATATTGAACTGCAGCCAACAGAAGCTTCTTAACAAACGTCGTTATACTTTTTAGTTAGTTGTAGTTGTTTTGAGATGAGATAGAGACGTTGCCATTACTGAGTCTTTCTTTGAGAACCCTTTAAATCGCAACAATAGGAAAACACGATAAAGATAAGTTTTGAAACACCAATAAAATGCAGGCCAGAATAGTGAAATCCGCTGAGTTTATACTCACGCTTCGGCCCATTTGCCCCCTAATCCGAAAAATCTTCCATAAGGCTTCTTCTCCTCCACGTCATCGTATTGATACTTGCCAGATAACAGGCCACCTGCAAGCTGACAAGAACACATCAATTCACATTTCAATTTGCCCACAAAATTACAACTCCAGATTCCTGCAACAACAGATCAGGTTCTAATAATAAAGTTTTTCTTGCTACTCATGAATAGCCGCAAGAGCATCATGCAAATAGAAGCTACAAGTTATAATGTGCAATATTGGGATTCTGTAGTGCCAACAGACAATTCACCTATAAGTTCTAGCAATGAGTCTGATGTAACTTGAAATTACTACAGCTCTAGGTGGGTACTTGAACGTAGCAATTCAATCCATTGCATCTCGCCATAGACTATCCTAAGTCCATACAGTAGTCCCTCTGAATGTGCACTTAACTTTTGCCTTTTAAAATTTGATGTAGGAAATACACTCCAGTACAAAAACAACACAGAACACAGTAGTGACTGATCCGTGGGGGTATTTTGAAGACAGATAATTTCTAAGCTCTTTCTGCTCTTCCTATGATCAAGTTGCCGTCAGATTTACTAGTCAGCCTATCAGCGGGAGCTAATTTCTATGCGTACAATCCAATCGCTATGGCCAAAATTGTGACCGCGCTGAGTCTAGCACATTTTAATATAGCTTCCATAAAAAGATCCTCCTCATATGAAAATTTTGCAAAGGCAACAGCACGCTTCTAAATCGTTGATCAAAGGTAGGAAAGGGCATAGAATTTCTACAAAATTTATAGCAATAATGAATTTCTATGTAAAATTTAATAGCCGTACTATATTCACAGAAAATCCTGCAGACTTGTCGCGGAGAAATTCAACTTATTGAGCGATCTCACTCAACTTATGAAAGGAAAAAGTACCCGTACATTGGAATACTAGTTTTCACATTTTCTCTACTTGGTGATAAGGTAAGATTAAGGTTAGTACCATGTACCACCAAAGATAAATCAAGCAAACTCAGTGTCCTCCGTGATCTATACATGAGGCCTCAAACGGCTAGAGCATGTCTGTCGTCTCCCAGAGTCAAGACCTAGAAATCAGGTTCTTATTTTGGAACCAACAAGTCGCAGAAAGAACAGGCGACCATAGATGATGTGGAGATAAACAGCGGAAAGAGACTGGCTGAAGATGCTGAAGGCCGTGAAAACTAGGGAACGTTGACTGTGCCACGCGTCGAACGTCTCATGAGCAAAACAGTCTAAGTAAATAAGTCATGTATAAGTTTAGCAGTGTCTGCTAGAGAGACACTTTCCCGGGAAGTAAGTTTCGCGAAGAAGCGTAGCCAATGGCACTACTCGCCACATTACCTTAATCTTACTTTATCACCTTGTATGTAAACGAGGATGCAAACTTTGGCTCGAAAAGAGCTCTCACCCAGCAGAAGAACACTCTAACTACATTGCAACTCACAAGAAGGTACAAGGTGAATCACTAATGTTGTAAATACTTACAGGATTGTATGCATAAAACCGAAGACCAAATTTCCTCAATGCAGGGAACAATTCGCCCTCCACATGCCTGAAAAATGACCAAGCTTCAACTTCTTATTATTGTAGTGCATATTACAACCGAAAAATAGACCTTACCAAATAATACGGAGAGATCTACACAGCTGTCACCCAAGTGCAAATTAAATAAGTCAAAACATCAAAACCAAATAAGCATGAACTGATAAAAATTTCAAGCTGTGAGACAGTCAATACATGTATGTTACAAATATTAAA
>OZ025274.1:4967367-5029867 GCA_964019165.1 Mastigias papua | reverse complement strand
ACGTCCAGTTACCCGGTACAAGAACACTGTCACTTGTCTAAGTGTCATCTTTTCAGCAAATCGTCATAATCTTTCTGATTGATTTTGCCATGGTCACAAAGTTCCACCACAATTAAAAGTTCGCCCTCTTCTTCCTCTTCCTATTCTATTTCTTCAATACCTTCAAGTCTCTACCCTTCCACTTTCTGACATAGTTTCGATACGGTTAGTACAAATTTACCAAAATGACTGTTTTTCGGCACATATGAAATAAGCAACGGTAACTGTAGATATTGGAGAGCATCATAAGAAAAGATATCTACAACAATTGTACGTTCCTTACTTCTGAACTGATACCCCTACTGTACTTGCTTCTAACATCGACGGCATTCGCCAGCGCTCGCTGAAGGGGGGAATTAGTACGCGTAGACCCAAATTTATCTATCCTTTTCAAACCGACTTCTAAAACTAGGTAGAACGTCCAAACATAAGGGCTACAAAAATACTGCCGCAGATTGCTCGAAAATTGAAAATGTCGGCCCTTTCTACGCACGGCCCTTTAACATCAGCCCTGCTAACGCCGGCCCTTTCAACGCAGCTTCATGAACATTAAGGCCATTAGGGACCTGTGTAAAAAGGGCAGAAAGGTACTCAATTTATCGTTATTCCTCATGTGTTGTTAATTAGAGACATCTACCTACCTATTTGAGATAAATCTAAGAGGATCTCTTATCCAAAATATCAATCTAATTTGACAAGAATAAATAACAGTGCGCAGAGGATTCCAAATGGATGATCAAAAACATATAATTGCTCATCTGTATTCTTGAAGACATGCATGCTATGCAAATTTAAAAGTGACGATTATGAGTGAATGCAGTGTTAGCAAACCTTATCGCTGTCTCTGCAAACAGGAAGGTCCCCAATTATTTTTTCTGATTCTCCATTGACATACCTATGAAACAAGTAAACACTATAATGCTCTACCCTCCAACTGTTTTCCCAAGAATTACAATTTTTTGATGAATAATAAAAGACAGATCACTAGCCATCTAAATAGATTTCAAATGTTTGCCAAGCTGTTTTCTTCAAAAGTGAAAATATTTAGAGGTGGGAAGATTTCTTGTCAAATTATTCTAAATAATTAAAGTTCTGAATGACAACTACAGGCGACTAGGAATGGAGCTAGCAACTATAGACTGAAAAGGCTTTTGCAGGCTTGTCCTTTAACATACAATACTCTTTGGGGGCAATGCCCTTCAGAACGACAGCATTTAGTGAAATAGACAGCTTCAGATTGAAAAGGAGCAATTGTACAAGACACAAAAAAGAATTAAACCCTTGATAGAAATCTACCCCTGCAACTCCTATTCAGATTTGATGGATTAAAAGATTGATTCTAGATAGAACTAGGGGGGACCTTCCGCTTATGTCTTGTCTCATATAAGATATAGAATGCATATTTAGATATTTACAAACACTTACATAATTGCAGTGTCAACTTCCTTATGGCCATGACTGAGAAACTTTGAAATGAACTCATGGCTCTATGGGGAAAGGAAATCTCATATCAAAAAAGATATTTTCAAAGGAGCCATGATTTTGGTAATCACAGGTGTCATCCTTGAGAGTAATTTTGACCCTTGCAAATGAGATTTCTGATTGAGTATATGTAGCACTTAGCAAATGGATGGCACAATATTTCCCCCACCAACAGGTATATGGAGTTCACTCAGGGATTTGAAAATCTAGCATCAAAAACACAAATACAGAACACAGGTGAAAATTTACATAGCTTTTACTACCTTTTAAATTTACACTTGACAAACCTCATTTTAAACAAATACTGTTCACAATTCAAGCCAAGTTGAATAAAAGACATATCATCAACCTCTCTATGGACTAAAAATCTACATTGTATCAAGAAATCCTTAATACAATACTCTGGACCATTATTGCAGCCAAAATAAGATGAAATAAAAAATCTAATGCTTCAAAGATGAAAAGAAAATAGGAATTTTGACAATTCATCTTTAGCTCTTATTATCTTATGGTTAGCATTGTAAAGTGAACAAGCCATTTTATAGAAATTTTTAGATATATTGCTTAACAGGTATGTGTACATGTACTACAGTTGTGCAATATTTACAGAGTGCTCATTTCATTACACTATATAAGTATTTACAAAAGCATTTATACACTATAGAAGAAAAACAGTATTCAATGACATCATGGCAATCCTACTTGTGCAGCAATTTAAGCTGCTATTAGAATTGTCCTAATCATGAGGTCTGTGTGATATCCAGTACGCCCTGCCTGTATAAATACATATGCACACAGTTTTTACATGATTGATACATTTCACCATCACAAGTATGCAAAATATGGCAATCCCAATTGGTTCTTGTGTGCAGCACCAAGAAAAGGAAAGGAGCAGGGATACAGTTCAGAATCCCAAGGGCACAGGAGCAGGTTGGTAGTAATGAAGCCAAACTTGCTCTGAGGTGCATGCTGTTTGATATAGAATCTTGTAAGGTGAGAAACAGCATAAACATTTTTCTATTACATTTCCTATGTCACTGAGCTGATTTTGAAAAGGGTAGGACCATGCCACAAATAAAGGCCCTCAGATCAATTTCTAAGCAAAGTAAACAAGGCACTTGGGAGTGCAACAAAGAACATTTAAATAAACTTTGATACACTATAATAATCTAGTCACTGCTTTTGCAAGAGATACATTCATTACTGAAGAACTTTTATGAAATAGCCCAAATTTACTTTATGGTGGTTTTAAGTTTGGATGAGGGTCTATCTTGTATTTAGATAGTAGGAATGCAGGATGTGCTACAGAAGTCAACATTTCGTGTTTTGCTGCAATCAGCCCTGTGCGTTTACTTTTTTGCAGGTGTATGAGTTTGCAGGCACAGTACTGCCAAATGAAAAGTAGGAGCTACACACAAAATTGGGGGCTACAAACAATAAACTGCTTGATAAAGGCTAGAAAAATCACTAGCTGGCAAAATTTTGGGTGCAACTGAAGTCCCCAGCCCACTACCAATGCCGTGCCTGGTATGTCCTTTATCTCAATTTTGAAAACTTGACAGCCCTGAAAAAGAATAAATTGGCTTCTACTTTCTAAGTCAAAACTCAAGAGGGTGCTACTGCAGAATCGTTTCTCTCCTAGAAATAGTTGGTCTACCCTAACAAACTATACACCATTCAATAGCACTCGGTAGGTAGGCTACAATGATACCAACATTTACCACAGAGCTCAAATTTTCAAGAAGTTGTCAAGGGGTAGGGGTCAGAGTTAAGATTAGGGTATAAATAATACAAATCATCAACATTTCATCGATTTCTACTACTATCACCATGATATCAATGAAATAGATCGAATTTCAACACTTTGAGATGAAACCCTAACCCCAACCCTAGCCCCTATCCCACTTAGCAAAAAACATGGCAACCATGTTTGCTAGAAATAGCTCAATAACTCCTCGAAAATTTAAGCTATGTGGTAAATGGCGGTATCATCGTAGTCTACTCACCGAATGCCATCGAATGGTGCAAGTCTGTTAGGGTAGGCCATCTATTTCTAGGAGAGGTACAATTCTGCAGTGGCGCCACTCAAGCGCGCACTGTAAGTGCACACCTGAGATCAAGTGCGCACTTCCACACCTGGCCTTTTGCTCATGCACACTGGTGCACACTCGAGTTCTCGTTGAAAAAGGTCATATTCTGCAGTCGGGGCATATAGATATATAGGCCTACGCTCCAACCATCCAGGTTTAGAAACGAGAACTACAAAGAGAATAATAAGGAATATTTAACTTTTCCACTACAATGATGCCAAACTCAGTTTTATTGTACAAGCTATTAGTATACCATTGCTTTTGTCAACTGTGAACCCATTGACATCGTTCCTAGAGATATTCTAATTTGTGCCGCCATTTTGGCAAGAGGAAAGGGAGAAATCGTTGCTGTTGTTTACAATGCAACATGTTGTTGCTGCTTGTCGAGGTTGGCGATGGGGATTATCATTATAAATAGCATTCGAGATCAATGGGTTTCCATGAGCCTCGGATGCTGTCCTCGGATCTTCTCCCACAGCTCCTATTGCCCCATTGCTTCCCAATAAACAGCCAAGTGCACAGTGATCCAGATTCGCAAAATAAGGGAATAAACAGGGAAAAATAAAACTTGCAAAATTCAAACTTTTACTTGCAATTATCAAAAACCAGGCCTACATAACAAAGCAAATTCAAGAAATTCAGACTTCTAGACACAGAGATACAGTATGACATTTTGAAGTTGGAAGAAATTGATTAGGCCAAAGTTTAGCGCGATTTCTATTCGAAATTTACATTGTTGGCAGAATTTCAATAACTTTGAAACAGAGTTTTATCCACTTCTCCAAGTCCGGTTGCAGCCATTTTTATTTTGTTTTGTAGGCTTTTGTCTATATTTAGCCATTACTTATTCGTTCATACAATAAGATTAAGAATATTTTGTATTTTGCATGTTGTTTTAATTACGCTCGTTTTGCTAGTATTCCACCGAAAAATTTAGAAGAGCAAGAGGACCTTATATAGCAAACTACCACAATTGCAATCCCTTTATTCTGTGAGAAGTTTTATTGATTCTTCTTGTTAATTTCAAAATGCCTTTGAAATCACTAATTCAGGATTACTTGAGTCTATGTTCTGTTTATAAGGGCTGGAACGTCGAAGCAACTAAGGACACATCAGTGCTCAGCGATTTTCCCGTAATCAAAAGCTCTTCCTAGGAATTTTTGCAAACTGGAGTTTCGCTTGTCATTACGAACGGCAAAGCTAAGATACGTCTTAGAGGAATATTATAGGAAAGTGAAAAGAAGCTTTCGTAAGCACAATTCTGAATATAAGGAAACGACCTTCAAGGAGTTTATTCCACTTGACAAAACGTCATGTCCTAGCTCAGTGGTTCCCAAACCATAGCATTTTAAAGAAAGTTCCACTAGTGGGGAATTTCTCAAAACGGTCCACAAGGATGGGAAAAACTTTGCAACCATGCCCTGTAGACAGATTGGTAGAAAGTTAGCAGCATACAACTACAGATTCATAGTGATAAAATCACACTGTTCTTTTACATGGTGCTAGAACAACCCTATAGAGCTAATTAGAGGACCCAAACACTTTGGGAATTCTTTGATTTCACCGGCCACTACTGGGTAAAGCACAGGACCTACTGGGAACTTTTTCCAGTAGTTAATATGTTGAAAAATGCCCTGTCCCAAACTGGGATCCGTGAAAGATACTTCAGAGGACCATGAAAGGTTTCAAGGGACTCTAAAAGGTGGCTATGGGTTGTTCGATTCGCTCGTTTTATTGATTTGTATCACTGTTGATATTTATTTTGTTTGCAAGTATATTTATCATAACATGTATTTATCCCTTCACTGGAACCTGATTCTAAAAAGTAGTTTGTCAGGGACTGCTACGTAAAATTATTTGAAAAGTTCGGGAACCAATGCCCAAACTAGCTCTTATCTCAACTTTTTGGGGCTGGTAAAGTTGAAATTCCCTGTGGAGACATAAGTATAGCATTTGCAATTTACGAGTTTTACAATATGTTTTGAAAATCTTCAGTCTTAATGCACCATCTGCATACCATTAAATACACAAGCTATACTGAGAACACGATTGAGTTGATGAGACAGAAGGAGTAGAAAGGGTGCTTCTACAATAGGTTTCATATTGTAGATAGGAAATTTGTTGTTTTCTTCTGTTCTTGCTTTGTTCTTATGATGTTCATCATTAAAGTAAAACGGAAAAGGATTTGGATTTTTGCCTTTGATTTTCAGGCAAAAATTACACCTGCTCTGGATCAAGAATAATTTAAGAATAATCTTAGGCTCAAAATCAAAATATTTTAAGAATAGTAAGACTCAGCGAAAAACTAGGTATTCTTATAAAAACAAACGTGTAACGCCTCCAACTCCATGTGGATGGCGGTAGACTTGAGTAGGACCTAAACCAGTAATTAGTTTCTGGAGCGGAATCCTTCAAGAGAAAGCGTTGCATGTGTTTACATACAGGATTCTTACCCACTGCCGAACATTCACAAATTGTAAGTGTGAACTGTCGGCATTAGTAAAGCAGACGCTACAACTGACACAAAACCGTGTAAACACCTCAAAAACATAGCTCATTAGCCAACACCTTTCCTGGTAACCTTGGCTCTCGCAATAAAACGGTTTACTTCTTTCCTTGTCTGCCTTATCTATGGTTTCGACATCTTTTTGTAAGGAGCGTTGTTTGTTTTGAAAATTCTTTCATTGTATTTTCACACCAGACATTTGTTTGCGGCTTGGCGGGAATCATCATGATTAAGAGGCTGCGCTCCTTAGATACAAATTGATTACGAAATGACGTAAAAGACACTTTTCAAGCTGTGAATTGAAGGCGTCAATGATATGCAGTTATTCAAGTGCATGAGGTTGTGACTTGTGTACAGTCCAGCATGTTGCTACCTCTAAGAAAAGTGGCTGAGTTAACATTTAATCGTTAGTAAGTAGTGAAAAGGTTCGTATCAGCAATATATTTACAACCATAATTTTTATATTACACTAATTAGGATGGAAACAGAAGAACAGCTAAATCAAAGAGCTTTGTAGACTCCTGTCTGCAGAAGTAGTGAGCAGAGTGCTAGGACAATCCCTACATGGAGAGCTATACTCCTTTTTTGCAGAAGGCTTGCCATTGAAAAGCTAGACAGTGTTTACATCTGATCATGATTGAGGAATTTCCATATTTTTATGAGTCAAGCATCCTTGGTCTGTTTCAGCATGTAGTACCTTTCTACCTGAGCTCTTAAGTATTTGCTGCATATTTCCACAAGTGGATGATACAAACAACAAACTTTGTCTGCTTCCTTAGTGTGTTTGTGAGCAGTGCTTTTTATACTTGTAAGATTTTCCCGCGGAATTCTGATATGACGAGCTGTTATCATTCTCAATAAATCTTTGCGAAGTTAAAATGCGTTAATAGTACGTTTCTCAGAATGATGAATTGGGCTTGCAACCGTCTAGCACAGTGGTTCCCAAACTGAAGGGTTCTAGGGGGACCATGAAGGATTGCAAGGGACCAAAGGAAGTCGGATGTTAAGAATCCGTTTTAGTTGAAATTGAGTGTTACAAAATAATTTGAAAAGCTTGGGAGCCACTGGTCTAGTATATTGCTACACTGACCTAGCCAGTCACCTATTGGCCTGCACTTTCCTCCATCAACCAGTGGCGGTGCCATAGGCCATTCTTCATGGTGTGGCATGTGCACACAAGCATTTTTTAAAAGTTTGACCAATGCAGAGCAAACTATACTGTTGCACACATATAGTTCATGTTATCAGTTGGGACAAATGAAAAATTAGTCTAATGTCTGCCCATATTTGTCAAAAACACATATGTTGCACACAGTTATTTGCATCTACATGCATGCACACATTCTTGTTGCCTCTGCATACAAGATCTTGTCAAATGCTGCTATGCTTTGCGGACTAGGCCATGGGTGGGACTTGGGTCACCCCAGTTCTCTCTAAGCTCAATTCTATAAGTCATATGAATTTGAGGAGAAACAGTTTGATGATGTCGGACATTTTAGGAAGTTGTAATTCTTTGCTATGTCATACCATTTCTGTTTTCACCCTTTAGTTGCCTATTTTGTTATATGCTAGAGCACATGGTCCTGAAGGGCATGGTCCCTAAAAATCCCTCCGTGGCAGTTTGTTGAGTTTTCAAATTAGTATGAAATATGTGGTACCTGCATTTCTCATTTTATAACATTGCTGCTGTGAAAAGGCTGTTTCATTTCTACTAGACCTTAGAAAAGATATTCAAAGTTATGTACTGAGGTTCAACAAATGATCTCATCTGCATCCCATTTCTGATACAATCAAGAGTCATTGAGTGGTGTTGAGAAATGGAATAAGTTGCAATAGGACATTTGCTGAATAGATAACAGAAGTGCTACCTATTGGCATCAAAGCATATAGTATGGAAAGTGATGCTTGGCTAAATGCCTTATCAAACAAGAATGCTGAAAATTTAAATAGTAGTGCTGCAAGAATTGATGTGCCAACAGGATCAAATTCTGGTCAATCATTTCACAACAGAAAGGATGATAGTGCTGACATCTTGGAGTCCTTAGCATCTATTCCTATGGGCACAAGTTGGAACACTAACTTTGCCACAAGTAGTTCTGTGAAAGAAGCATGGTCACATCAGTCAACTTCAGGATCATCACCTGGCAAAAGTGGTGCCATGTGTTTATCAAAGAAAGAAAGAGCCCATGTTTATGGTGATAGCAATTTGAATGTGAATATTGAAAGTAGAATTGGTGATCAACAGTATTCATTTTCAAAAGATAGTCACTTACAACCAAGTCTCGATAGTGAGGTAATGTTTACATATACTTTGTAGATAAATGAATGGAATAGTAGACAGATTAGTGTTGATTCACAGACAAAAGGGCAAAGTTTGACTGCTAGATGAAGATTTTATTAACATTGTGCTAAAGTTTGTACCTCTTAGATACAAATTACCCCCTGTTAAGGGCTACACCTCCATTTGCCAATATGCTCCTACCCCTCCCTCCCTGCAATTCTTGTTAACTGTTCTTATCATTGCCATGTATGATTTAACAGTATTGATACTCTTTTGATATAAGTGCTGTTTGCCCTATATATAGACACACCATTTTAATTCATCTTCAGTATCTGGATATACTGTAAATTCTCGAATTGACTCCATCCCTTGATAAAGCACCCTTCAAGTAAGCCCACATACTGGAGCTTCAAATTGGCAATAAGCCCCCTCAAATAAGGCCCCACCAAAGAGGATGATAAAGACCTGCATTAGACCTACTATTGAGAGATGGGTGCCTAGACCAGTGGGACCATCACAGCCCAGCCCCATCAACTGGATAGGGCTAGCAGCAAAGTATGTTAAAGACAATAGGATTTGGAAAGTTTTAGAGAATTTTTAGTGAGAAAAAATTTGGGAGACGGACGTTGTTTGTATTTTGTTTCGAGTTTAGTAAAAAGTTTCCTCACAGAAACAGATTTTTCAAGTTTACGTTTGAAACTCAGTCTACCTGATTTCTGAAATGCTTCTTAATTTTTGCCTGATTTGAGGCTTGTGTTTCTAATAAACTTTTTCTTAGCAATGTGCAGACATATATACAGCGTGCTTGATTTGGGGTTCTTTGTCTTTTCTGCTGTAGAGTTGTACGAGAACCAAGTCTGCTTCTATCGCTAGTGCCCAGTATGATAGTCAACATAGTGAGCAAGCTTGGGGAACATCTTCAGATAAAGGCATTCGAGACAGGAAGGCTGATGGATGGTTTGTGCTAAGAGAGTTAGCTAAGTCAAACTTATCAAATTCAGCTTCGGCTAAATCAAAAATGTTAACACCCAACCCATCTAATTTGAGTGAAAAGGGTACAGCTAGAAAAGGTGCAGATGAAAGTCAAGAATGTGTTATTGAAGATCTGGAAAAAGGTATTTTCAGTTTCATGCGTGCATTTTTCCTCATTAGTTGTTTTGCAGATTTTGTCACGAATCTGCTTGGTTCTAAGGGCTTTCAGGTTCCAAGAAAGCAACAAATGTCATATAGGAAAGGGGACAATTTCTATTTTTGCAATACTAACAAAGTAATCTGGATTGTCGATAAACTGCAGAAGTCGTGGTAAATACGTTATAGGTTCAATTTCTATTTGTCTTTTCTGTATTTTAAGCAAAATAAATATCCGGCCCTGTTTACACGGGAGCGATTCCATGGGGAGCCGTACCCAAATAGGTATAAATAGACCTTACATTTACTGGGGAACTGATAAAACCTTCCCAGATTGAACCGCTAGCCGTACCGAAGCGGGTCCACTAAGAAAGTTCTAAACTACCAAAACGGTTCTCGTCCGGCACGTTTAAAAATATGGCAAGGGGAAGCCATGTGTAGGTTATAGATTTGGAACATCCATGTCTGAACACATGGAAAAAAATGGTTCTGAACAGAACAGTTCCAAGACATCGTGTAAACCGGACGCCTATCCGTACTTTTGCGAAGCGGTTTTTAATGGAATCATTCCAGAGTCGCCGAGTAGACGTAGCTTTTAACTTCTAAAACTTGGCTAGTAACCAAATGCAGGAAGTTGGAATAGGAATCTGAACCTCTGTAGAAATTTGCCGATTTTCGAAATTCGGATTTCCGTTGAAACTTGCAGTATCAGTTTTGCCTGATGTCAACACTGAACATTTAATGATGTCCATGGCACTAAATGGGCACTTCAAATGAACGAACTATTAAGGAATTTTTCTACTATAATGTGATCAAAAAAGATAAAAAAAGATCAAAAAATAAGGAACCTTTGCAACTAGGCCATGTGCTGGGTCCATAAAAAGTGCTTGCAATCACATGTGCTTATTGAGAGAATCATTATTGCCCTGATGTGTGAAGTTCTTATAAGTTTCATGTTTGGATTACAAGCGAAGTTATGGTGTCACATGAGACAGAGAAGGCTAGCGAGGTAACTATCTTGTCCACAAGGTTATAAGTTATCATGTTCACGTTAGTCACAGTTTTTTGTTTTTATAAGGTATATTTATGACAGAAATCAATGAACCAAAAGCGCGCACCCAACAATTCAAGGTTGCGGATTTCTGTCTGTGATTCCTGTTTGGAATTCAATTCATTTTGGCATATTTCACTGTCATTATAATGCGCTAAATTTAGTTGAATTCCAAACAAAAGCGTGAATTGCTAGTAGTTGCTTCATTGACTTTGTCGTAGATGTACCCTCATATATGTTTACTTGTTTTTGAAAAGTGGTTGTACCCATTGAACTAATAGGACTTTTTTCTTTTACAGATAGCCCTACAGGAAAGGTATGTTACAATCATTTTCTCATAAGTATATTATTTTCTGTTGTCATTGATTTAGAGAAGAGAGTATTTCGAAAATTGTGGAGAAGTCATATCTGGATAAAGGCAGATACACTTGGAGACATAGCTCTGTTCTTCTTTTTCTCGCTAGCATATTCTCTTCACTTACACATTTTACTGTATATGTTGATCTACCCTCATTTCTATCTCCATGCTTCATTATTGGTAGATCGTTTCTTCCTGACCTTCTTCTACTTGCACACACAAATATTCTTTACATCCTTGAGCTCATAGTGGGGTTTGAAAATTAGTATACAAAATGATAGTGACCGAAAAGCTGCCAAATATAGTTCTTCGATTAGCGACCTCTCTCTCTCTTTCAGTAAATTCAAGTTTGTCAATTTTTCTATGGGTGCTATTAGGGCTATGGGTTCTTCCTGCAATTCTCTTTTATCCTTATTAATAGATTGACATTTCGATAAGACGATTCAAAAGAGAATCATCATGAAAGCTATCAATATATCCATTAGATTTAGTTACTACATCTTCTGTCTTCGAAATAAGCCTTGGGCTAATCCAGAACTTTAACTGTTTAATATGTCCATTCTTTTTATCTGTTTGCTTATAAAGTTTCTAGTTTTACATTATGTTATACTTTTGTATGCTCTTTTCAAGCAAGTCAATTGTACACTGCCATGTATCTTGGGAGGTGTATTGTTATAATTAGTTTTATATACGCAATGAGAAGGTTAAAAAAAATTCATTATTACAACTGCGGATGAGTGCTTTAGGAATGTTTGATCAGTGTACATCTGACTTCCTTGACGTGTTGACAAGATTGCAATTTGATATTGCCACCAAAAACTGCATAATTAGAAAAAAAATTGCCATCACAATCAGAACGTTGTACATCTTCCTCAGACGTATTAAAGAGTGGTCAAATCCTGAACTCCTGTCTTGTTGACTTATATTCATATTCACTTTTTTGTTCTTCTTATTATTTCATCATTGGTATTGCATTCAAACCAAGTTGTCAATTGTAAGCTACCTATTGTTTAGAAAGGGTTACCAACTGCATTTAGCAAATATTTCCAATGAAATGAAGTTTCCGCAGTTGGTTTCGAGGACAATTTAAGGAATAATTCTCACAGGAAGTAATTCAAATAAGGACCTTAATAAGGGAAGGGCAGTTCAATGAAGTTAAATATGTAGACTTGTCCATAGGTGCACTTGGTGTTTTCGACCAGCCCACTTCAAGCTTTCTTGATATGTTGAAGGACCTTAAACAGGAAACTATATAATAGAGCATCACAACAAGAAACTATATAATAGGACGGGCAATGACGATATTACATATTTTGTCATGGAAATAAAGAATGGGGCTAGCCAGGGCCTCTTACGTTTTCAGCGTTAACGATTGTATTCTTTTTCTGTCCTGTATTATCCAAGTAGTCGTCTGTACATTAACTTTTGAAGCGAGGTTTGCAGTTGTATGTTTAGATAAAATATTCGTGAAATTTTCATTAGTTATTTGACCAGGTTGAAATGGGGCGAGAAGCAGAGCTGTTGGATAGAGGCCCCCCTTGTCTTCTTTCCCGAGTAGTATTGATTTATGAACCAGAATGACAGAATAGGCCCTAATAGAATCAGACTAGAGTTGCTCTTCCTATTATTATTGATTTCAAAAGATGGGATGTAGTTTCGTCAACCTTTTGTTTTTGCTTGACCCTTCACATTATAAAGCGGCCTCCTTATACAACTTAAGCTCTACACGTGCGAAGTATTTAAGCGAGCAACACCTTCTTATTGAAAATTATGAATCAGTCTTGTTTACGCGTATTTTTTTGTAAGGAACCACTTTATATAGAAAATCTGCACATAGGCATATGGCAGAGCTGCATCTTTATTGTAAGATTTTGTTTTTTTAAACACGATCAAGCTCTTCTGGCGCAGGCCCGTAGCCAGCTTGAATTCGCAAGGGGGGCACAGCCAATATATATAATACATATATATATACACACATGTATATATATGCATATGTATATATAAAATTCATATCTGTAGGGGGGCACAGAGGTAAATTTCTCAAGTCCAGGGGGGCCTTGCCCCCCAGGCCCCCTTGGCTACGGGCCTGTTCTGGCGAAAAAGTTGTGAAGAATCATGGTGCACTTTAATCGTATTCCCCCGAGGACCGGATGTGAAAAGTTCTTTTAGAGTCTCTACAGGACTAACCAATAAAAGCATACCATTTAAATGTGGGTCAAAATTCGGAATTTGAACATCTTTAAGCTAGTTATTCAGCTTATTTTGCAATTATGTTCATTTTAAATATATTAGGAGCACCAGTGTTGGTTGTGGAAATTAGATACGAATTTTAAAATTTCCAATCAACGATTTGTAGGCACTTGAATCTTGTATTCTCGTTGTATTTGGGAAATATCCGTTGTTCATTGTTTCTTTATTTCTAAAAGCAGATACACAGAACTTTAATTATATCTTTTTTCCATATTATCCAGTGTGGGTGTTGTGGCAAAATAGTATTGTGCACAAGGAAAATACCATAGATTAAATATGACTTTTCATGAAAATATTGAGTTGTTAAAAACAATCTAGACTTAAAGGTAGGAGCGCTCTGTTCGCCGTCCAGTGGTGAATATGACCTCTTCGAGTTAGGTTGTCTTTCCAACCCCATATAATCTCGTTAAATCGAATACGAAGCACGGGCAAGTCAGTAACCATCACCTGCCAATAGGATGATTGAGTATGGACACGACGACGACGACAACGACGACCACGACGACCACGACGACAACGACGACGACGACGACAACTACGACGACGACTCAGTTGCCAACCTGGAAAGAAGTGATCGTAGAAAGAGCGAGAATGAGGAATCAGTCAGCGAGATTGACATTCTTATCTTTTGCTTATTGAAAGAAAAGGATCAAAAAGTGAGTTGTATTGGGTAATTACCCAATTGAAATAAAGATGTTTTATGTCTATGAGCTGTTACTTTAAATTTCTTACAAAATTTGACGAAAAACATGCTTCATTATTTGCTATTTCGTTTTGTGGAGTGCCAGAAGTCAGACGGGCATTGATTGACAATAGGGAAACAAAAATAGGTGTAAAGATAATTTGATACACGAACAGTATGTAAGGAGAAGTCAGAATTATTTTGAAAACAATTTCATCCAGAAGGCCACTTAGTAGTGGGAAATCATTGGTAAAACAGTGGAAAACATTTAGGGCATGGTTGGGATATTCCCCACTGCTTTGTATGTTAAAAGATCTGTATTATTGTCAGCAAATTTTGCAAGTTCTTGTTGCAGCGCAGCTGTAATAATTGGTGATATTTTTGGTTGTATGATGTGAATATGACTTTTCTATCCTATGCAATTCGTACTTATGTTGACTGCCCAGTCTAACTGCCTAATTTTCTACCTACGCTTCGTTTTTTTTCAGTGTTATTTCTTTTCAAGGTGCCTCGTCACCAGATCAGTCTAAAACTGTGCAATCGACAGAGATAGATGGTCATAAACTCAATAAATTAGTCACTAAAGTAGGCAATCGTAGTCAGCCTGGCCTTTTTTTGCTAAGGTTTTGAGTCCTAGATATGCTAATACTTTAAAGAGTAACCTCTAAGCTTGAAGAGAGATTGCGATGGTATGGGCACATGATGAGAAGAGTGGAGACTCATGTAGGAAGAATAGTGTTGAAGATGGAACTGCTAGCGAAGAGCAGGAGTGGGGGACCAAGGAGGAGGTATATGGATATGGTAAAGGAAAATATGAAAGCTGTCGGACTGAGAGAAGAGGATGTTGTGGAAAGGGTACGATGGAGGAGGACAATCCGTGGTGGTAGCCCCTGATTTATGGAAAAGACGAAAGGAAAAGAAGAAGAGAAATCTCTAGGCTAGTGTTCTCATGCCAGCATCCAATTCAGACACAAACTTAAACGAAAGTAAATTAGGTCTGAGAGAGCGATATCTTGAACAACAATAATGAACTTATAATACTGAGCCAGTTCTTTACATCACCAAGGAAGCAGAAGGGAGTGTAGGAGGGTGCAGATGTTTTGTCCTGCTTGCCTCAACGAAACAGGAGTTAATAAAATCATGCATTCAAGCCCGTTTCTACACTGGTGGTGCTGGGATACTTTACATCCCAGACGAAACTCTATAGTCAAAATCTGAAAATTCTGCGGGAAATTGCTTCAATTTGTTGTACTCTAGGAGAAGAATTAGGTGCTGCAGAGAAGCAGACAGCTTATGAATTTGTGGCATTCATCAATTCACATATTTTGACGAAAAATTGAACACGTATTAGTTTGATTCATTTGCACGTGATGTGACTGCGTTCTCTAAGTTTTCACTTAAATACAATCTTAAAAAATACATTCAAAACTGCATATAAATCTGATTTATTGAGAACTAGATAATGCTGAACTTTACATCTGTTATAGATGAACAGACTTGTTGCATTATAGGGGTCCTCTTCTCATGTTAGTTTTCGAACTAGCGGATTTTTCGAACTAGGAGTTCCTACTTGCGAAATCCCAAAATGTTCAAATTTGACACTTATTATTTGTAATGAAATTTGGAATTTTGAAATTGCAATGAATTGAATTGAACTGAGATGCAGGGTTCCTTGAGGTGCAGGAACTAGAGTTATAGACTTCGACAATACAGCACAGCTCAGAGCTCTGCTGAGGAGCATTGCTCTCTAGTATACGAATTAGTGTCATTTCAAAACTGGTTTACTTCATGGTTTTTCGATAGATCTTCTTTGTGCGCATGTGGTATGAGTATTTTAGAATCTGCCCAGGGTTGCTTATGAATTTTAATTGTTTGGGTTGATTTCATTACATCATTGGTTGATTTCAAGAGAGTTCATTACGAGGTTAGAGTGATTCCAGATATCACAGTATTAAAGGCTGGAAGCTTCGTGCTATGATTTCGTCCATTAATATTAATTGAATTGTCACTGTGTCAAATACATTTCATAGCACTTATCTCATCATCATCTTATCCCAGGTTAAGTCCTTATGTTGACACTTGTTCATACCAACGATTTTTCTTTACCTGTAAAAGTTATAAGGTTGTTTTTGTATCGTTATACAGATAAAGGACTCCAATGAAACACTGGATCGTATAAACTAATAAGCTAATAATCTATTCGATCTGAAATAAAGTAAATAAAAATACAAATTAGTAAAATGTAAATCTCTGGCCTAGTGTAACAGCAATAAACATAACGAACAGAAATAAAACAAAACATGAACTAGCGAGGACAATCGATATATAAACTTACTTAATGGTGATTCCGTAGAAGTCCTTTATAATTATCAGTAATAGCAGCAATAATCAGACTTATTCCTCGTAGCTTGCTTCCCGTGTAGCACAACGTTTTTTTACAACACGCGCTCTGAGTGTCCAAATATGGAAATCATCAATCATAATCATAATTAGAGTTCATTCAAGGAAACATCCTCCCCCCCGATAAGGGCATGGTCCTTAGCAAAAATCAAGCATAAGTCAATCGTATCCTTCTGCTGGTTGCAGTACTACAATTTTTCTTATCGGTCGATAATATATTCCGGAAGCTGTCTTTACCTTTACATTTCGAATTCGTCCGTCTGATCCAGGGAATACCTCTATGATCCGTCCTATTCTCCATTTACCCCTGATTGCGTTTATGTCTTCAACTATGACAATATCATCCTTTTGTACATTGCGCTTATCTGTGTGCCATTTCTTTTGAGGAACAAGTAATGGAAAAACGTCTCTTGTCCACCTTTTCCAAAACGAGTTTACAATCTGTTGTACCAATTCTACTCTCTGATGTGGGTTCCGCATTTCGTTAAATGGACCTTGTGGTACTTCTACTGTTGCTCGTCCCAAGAGGAGATCATTTGGGCATAAAAATGCTCCATCATCAGGGTCATTTGGAATTCGTCCGATTGGGCGTTGATTCAGCAAGTTTCCAACCTCCAGCAAACAAGTATAAAGTTCAAAAGGTCTCAGAACTTGATCTCCAATGGTAATCTTTAGTGCCCTTTTACAACTTTTCACAAGTGCCTCTGAACAACCGTTTTGATGAGGTGCTGCTGGTGTGATGAAAATCCAATTAATTCCTCGTTCAGAACAATACTCTTGGAGCTTATCAATACTTAGCCCTTGTACCATTTCTCGCAAAACTCGTTCTGCACCAACCATTTGGGAACCATTGTCACTAAGAAGGACTGCTGGAAATCCTCTAATGCAGAAGAATCGTCGAAGAACCTGCAGAAACTCCACCGTGGAATAATCCATTGCCAGCTCTAGGTGTACGGCTCTCGTGTTGAGACATGTAAAGATAACACCATAATGTTTAGTTGTTTTGTTGCGTCCAATTCTGACATTGTAGGGTCCGAAGTAGTCACATGATGTGTAGTAAAATGGGGGTGTTTGTGGTGCCAGTCGAGTAGAAGGAAGATTTGCCATCATTTGCTCTTCAGCCAAATGGGACATCTCTCTGCAAAACTTGCATCTGTATTTGACAGATTTACTGATTTTATTCCCTTTCAGAACCCAGTACTTTCTCCTCACTTTGGCTGTTGTCGTTGCTACACCCGAATGCCCAAACTGATGCACCTGTCTTGTAATCAATAGTGAGATTCTATGCTCGTTTGGCAGAAGCACTGGATGTTTCATGTCATAGGATACTATTGCTTTGTCGACTCTGCCTCCGACTCTGATAATTCCCTTTTCGTCTGTGAATGGACTCAGTGACTTAAATTCGCCTTTCTTCACCCTATCATGTAATAACTTTTGCGCGTCTTTAATCAAAAATATCTCTGCTTCATGTAGTTCTTCAGGTGTTAAGTACTTCTTTTCACAACTTGATCTGTGTTGTCGTAATCTGATATTCTTTGCTAGTCTCTTTATCCATGCTATGACTCGGATTAGTTTTCTCCAACTTGAAAATCTCTCATAGTCAATTAAGCTTTCAGCCCCTACAAAGTTAACTGAACCAACATTCTTCACATGACGACGCTCTTCATCTTCTTTCAATGGCATGGATGTAGATTTCACTTGCCAAAACTCTTCTGGTAATCTTAGGAATTCTGGGCCATTCATCCATCTTCCACTCAGTTCTTGCACACTGATTCCTCTTGATAGGTCGTCAGCTACATTGTCTTCACTTGATATGTGTCTCCATTGATTTGGATTCGAATTACTCTGAATTTCCCCTATTCTTGCTGACACAAATGGCTTGTAATTGCGTGAATGGCTTTGAATCCAGCCGAGTGTTATCATGCTATCGGTAAAGAACGTTACTCCATTGAAATTTATTCTAGACTCTTCTTGGATTGTCTTTGCCAATCGTGACGCGAGAACAGCAGCTTGCAATTCTAGTCGTGGTATTGTTAGCTGTTTCAGAGGTGCCACTCTTGATTTTGCAGTGATAAATCTTACATCGAATCTCCCATCTTTAGTTTTCTGACGAATGTAAGCACAAGCACCAAAAGCCTCTTGTGATGCGTCTGAAAATATGCATAAAGAAGGTCTTTCTGCAGCATCAGCTGTCATCAGAGATCTCTTAAAGCAAATGTTGTTTATGTTCTTCATTTCCATGAACAGTTCAACCCAATCACTTTGTAGTTCTTGTGGAATTTCATCATCCCAGTCAATTCCAATTTGCCACAGCTTTTGTAGGCCAATTTTCAATCTAATAATGAACGCAGCAGCAAATCCAATAGGATCATAGATCTTTGCAATTTCACTTAACAAGTTTCTTTTAGTCATCTTCAACTCCTTGAAATGCTCATTTTCATCATTTGGACTCGTTAATTTCGACTCAATTTGACATGATAATGTGTCAGCCTCTCTGTTCCAAGATATTCCAAGTACCTTTTCTTCCACATTACCTTTCAGTTCATTTGCATCTTGATTCTCCTCATTCAGATTTTTGTTTGACATCCAACCTTTCACTTGAAAACCTCCACTCTTTAGGACAATGTCAATGTCCTCTGCAAGTTTTTTTGCCTCTTCTACTGTTTCCACAGATTCGCAAATATCGTCCATGTATACGTTTTCTGTAAGCACCTTAGCTGCCTCTGGCTTCAGATTTTTACTCTCCTGTGCTGTCTTTCTCAATGCAATCTGTGCCATTGCGGGAGCAGGTTTGTCACCGAACGTTAGTACCGTCTTTACATACACATCTGGCTCTCTTTCTGTTTCACAGTTACGCCAAAGGAATCTGTGTACATGCTGATCTTTCTCTGGAATCAGTATTCGATGATACATCTTTGAAATGTCACCCATCAATGCCACTTGGTTTTCTCTGAAGCGGAGAGCTATTCCAAATATATTGTTTAGCAGATCAGGACCCTTCAGCCAGTAATCGTTCAGTCTATGACCTGCAAACACTGAAGACGAATTGAATACAATTCTCACAGGTGTGCTTTTTTTGTCTGGTCTCAGCACAGCATGGTGAGGGACATAGTGTACAGGACCCGTGTAGTCTCTCATTTCCATTTCTGTTAGTTTTCTCGAGAATTTCATTTCATTCATTTCTTTCATCTGATTGTCATAAGCCTTTGCATGATCAGGATTCTGCTTCAGTCGTCGCTCTATAGACTCTAAACGCTTAACTGCTAGTTGTTTGTTATCAGGTAGTTCATTTGGATCTCTTTTCCATGGATATGACATCATCCATTGGTCTTTGACTTTCACACAAGAATCTTCTATTATCTTGGCTTCATCTCTCTCAACTTGACTCAGTTTATCTGCACTGCAAACACACCCTTTTACGTTTACTCCCATTGACTCAGTTGTCCAAAAATCAGTGAGATCAACTGGGACAGCATATTTAACATGAAGAATGTGCATTGCGTCTAATTTTTTACCTGGTCTACTCCCAAAAAGTACCCATCCTAGAGGAGAGTGTCGAGCCACAAGATGATTAGCTTGTTTTGTCTCCCCTGAATGCATATGTGCATGATCAATGCCAATCAGTAAATCAACATGGCCTCGTCCTCTGTGGAATTTCTGCCCTTGAAGTCCAAACAGCTCTGAACAACTTGACGTATTGATGGACTTTATATCATCACTGATAACTGGAATGCCGATTGCTTTTACTGAGTATTGCCTATTTCCATCAACTGATGAAATCGCTACTGTATACCTTTTGGTCTTTATTGTTTCCTCTTCTCCGCCGATTTTCGTAATTGAGACTGCAACATTCTGGCCTTGTAATCCTAGAGTTGCAGCAGTGTCTTGGCGTATCAAGCTGATCTGTGCACCGGAATCCAATAGCACGTTTGCTCTTTTAAAAAACCCACTTGAATTGGAGAGATTTGCTGAGATAATGGGCAAAACTGCTTCACTTTCGTCAATTGCTGTAGCAATACCGATCTGAACTGGTTTAGTCTTGTGCAGAAGTTGATGGTGAAAGCTAGTACATTGTATGCCATTCTCAAGTTTGGGGCATTGTTGCCTTCTGCTGCAATTTGAAGCCTTATGATCTTTCCCAGCTTTTTTCAAGCAGCTAAAGCAGACTCTATTTTCCTTCGCAATTCTGTAACGATCATCAATGCTAAGCAGGGCAAATTTCTGACATTGATCTGGCCAGTGTGCAGAGTTCAAACAAATCCAGCATTTATGCCTTGTTGGTAAGTTTCTGCTACTGCTATCAGTACTTACATGGTGAACTAAACGTCTCTGAATTGCAGTTGCTCTAATCGGTGCTGTGGCGCGCATGCGTGATTTCATCTCCACAGTCATCCACGATAAAAGTGCTTGTAATGTTGGAGTCTTCTTTTCTCGCTCTAGTTCTCTCGCCCATATTTTCCTGTCGTCGGCGCACATTTTCTGCTCAATAATTGACAGCATATGACTATTGTTCATGTCACTTGGTATTCCAACTTCCTTTAGTGTGTTGTAGCTGCGATTCACAAGGTGCACTAAATCACAGAAACGAGCATCCTCGCCATCATTAAGGGGTTTAAACTTCATAATATCCTGTGTAACTGTATCTGATACGAAGCGCGGGTCACCGTAAATTGCATCCAAATAACTCCATGCAGCCTCATAATCACTGCCAATTCCTTTTATCAATTCTAAAGGTTTGTCTTTCAAACATGTGCGCAGCATTGTTATCGCATCCCTCTTAGTATACCTGGCCTCGATTGCATGCTTGAAGTCAGACCGGAAAATTGCATATTCCCGCACATCACCTGAGAATGACGGCAATTTCGGTTTTTCTAGCTTAAACCCACAATATTGCTGGTCTTTAATAGAACTGTCATTATCTTGTCTTCTGTGTTGCCCTTCAGATGCTGGATATTGTTCAGTTTCATCAGTTACGTTAATTGTGTCAACAGTGCCCGCCTCTTCTTGTATTACACTATTTGCATTCTCATTGACATCAGATACTTGTGGGTTTCCACTGAGGGTTCCATCATGGGGAATTTCCGAACTTTCAGAGGGCTTTTCCAGTTCTTCATCTTTATTTCCAGTTAATGTATTTTCCGTCATTTTATCAATACAGATTTTCGCCCTAGTTTCAGTTTCCATGAACACATCCTGACATTCTGCAAGCCATTTCTCTTCCCTATCGTATTCTTCGTCGTCCTCGACTAAACTAGCAAATTCTTCATGCTTTCCGACTAAGTTCTCAAACGCTCCTTGTAGTTTGTTCAGTATAGCTGTTATTTCTACCCGTGGTCTGTTGTTTGCAATAACGTGCTCTAAAGCTTTCACTGCTCTCGTAAATGCTGCTTTCGCTGTCCTCCTCTCTACCTTCGCTCGTTTCAACTGTGCTTCGTCGGGCATTTTCTTATCCAGATGCTTCGACGAATCATTAAATCGAATTTTGTGTATCGTTATACAGATAAAGGACTCCAATGAAACACTGGATCGTATAAACTAATAAGCTAATAATCTATTCGATCTGAAATAAAGTAAATAAAAATACAAATTAGTAAAATGTAAATCTCTGGCCTAGTGTAACAGCAATAAACATAACGAACAGAAATAAAACAAAACATGAACTAGCGAGGACAATCGATATATAAACTTACTTAATGGTGATTCCGTAGAAGTCCTTTATAATTATCAGTAATAGCAGCAATAATCAGACTTATTCCTCGTAGCTTGCTTCCCGTGTAGCACAACGTTTTTTTACAACACGCGCTCTGAGTGTCCAAATATGGAAATCATCAATCATAATCATAATTAGAGTTCATTCAAGGAAACAGTTTTTTTGTTAGCACTATGAGAAACCATTGCAAATGGATAGTGTGTATTATCATATCATATCATATCATATCATATCATATCATATCATATCATATCATATCATATCATATCATATCATATCATATCATATATCATATCATATCATATCAAAACCTAAGACCTGCAGCTATAATCTGTATAACTTCTATATATACATGGCATCTCCACAGAAAGACAAGAGTGGGAAGGACGTACCAAAGATAACGGTGGACAGCCTGGGAACGCCAGTGGTGTTATCGAGCTTCAGGAAGAAAGAAGATGCCGCGGAGACAAGGAGACGGAAGTTGAAGATGAAAATGAAGCATTCAAATGCGTTTAAAAAGTGAGTTTCATTCAATTAGACATGGGATTCATGATTCTTGATTGTATGCCATTATGATTAATGATTAATGAGAAATGTTCTGCCACCTATCATCGCCATCATTAACAATCGTACTTAAAAGTTTTTATGATAATATTTACCACCATCACCTTCATCAGTTATAATTAACGTCTTCTTCTTCTTCTTCTTCTTCTTCTTCTTCTTCTTCTTCTTCTTCTTCTTCTTCTTCTTCTCGTTACGCCCCTCACGGGGCCTGAGACTGACCCTGGGGTCAGTGGACCGCCTATCAATTGTTTAAAAGAGGTGATTGAGTCGGCTACACTCAATCCACTCTGTTACCCCAACAGTTACTTATCAGAGCTGCAGCCTGAAGCTGCTGTGCCTGACTTTCACTGAAGGGGCCTGGTTGGACAGTTTGCCACAGGTCGTCAACATCTGCCCCAATTCTGAATCTTCGCGAAATGAATCACTATCAACTTAAGGGCAGAGTCTCTCTGTGCCCGCTTGCCACCACGAGGAGGTCTCCAACCATGGGCTAGCTATAATTAACGTCTTTCTTTCTTTCTTTCTTTCTTCCTGTACGCCCCTTACGGGGCCTAGGCCGACCCTGAGGTCAGTGTCGCCTTCAATTTGTTTAGAAGAGGTGATTGAGTCGGCTACACTCAATCCACTCTGTTACCCCAACAGTTACTTATCAGAACTGCAGCCTGAAGCTGCTGTGCTTGACTTTCACTGAAGGGGCCTGGTTGGACAGTTTGCCACAGGTCGTCAACATCTGCCCCAATTCTGAATCTTCGCGAAATGAATCGCTATCAACTTAAGGGCAGAGTCTCTCTGTGCCCGCTTGCCACCACGAGGAGGTCTCCAACCATGGGCTAGCTATAATTAACGTCATACTCATTGTCATCATCATCATCATCATCACTGTCATTTTCAGTATCCTCATCAACCTTCTTCTTTACTCCATTAGCATAGCTGCTAAATGTGTGAGATCTCTGTCATTCTCCCAACCTAATTGACCAATCACCTTGCAGAATTCGGACCACACGTGCTAAGGCTAGACCCATTTTGCATGATGATCAGTCAGTTTGGTTGGGAGAAAATAGACCTTGTCAGAGTTCTAAAACATTTGGTGGCTAGGCTTACTCCATTACGTTCCTCACGAGGCCTGGGCTGACACTGGGGTCAATCGACTACCTGCTAATTGTTTAAAACAGTGGTCTAAAAGAAGCGATTGAGTTGGCTACTCTCAATCCACTATTACCCGAAGAGTTACTTGGCAGAACTGCAACTTGAACCGCTGATCCTGCTATTCACTGCCGATGACTGATTGGAGAGGTTGCGATAGGTCATCAACATCATCTTCATCATCACCCTCTTCATCATCATCATTGTCACCATCATCATCATCATCATTATCATTATCATCATCATCATTATCATCATCATTATCATCACCATCATCTTCATCATCATTATCATCATTAGCATCATCATCATCATCATCATCATCATCATCATCATCATCATCATCATCATCATCATCATCATCATCATCATCATCATCATCATCATCATCATCATCATCATCATCATCATCATCATCATCATCATCATCATTAGCATTTTATGACTCAGATTTATATCAAGGGTACTTTCCCTGGCACAGGCCTGCGACTAGGGTATCATTCTATACAACCCCCTAGCATGCATAGATACTCACAAGCTATGGAGAAAAAGTTCAGTTCAAGAGTATATGGGTACATGGCAACATTAGGGAGATGTAAGCGATGGAATAGAAAACTGTTCAAATTAGTCTATAAATACTTTGCACAGAAATTTTTCCATGAAGCGTTAATTTTTAGTTGCGAATGGAGGTAGGAATGCGCTGTCAAATTTGACTTAGCATACATACTTTAATAATACAAGTTTGGTTCTCATTTGACATCTTCTTTTTCTCTAGCCTCTTTCACTCAACCAGATTCGAAGGACTGAGAGCTACATTGGAACTGGGTAGTTGCTACAACCCCGAGGTACGTGACTTCAGCACACGATGATTCACCTATGCTACCAAAATGTACGAAACTATATAAGAATTTTCCATTGTCTGTCATTTTCTATGATACCTTTATAAAAACTACGAGCTCTGTTAAGAACATCGCTCGGCAGCACTTTGGGATCCTTGTGGAGGAACAAGTCTAATCACATGATGCGATTTGAATAGCGGAATGAAGATGCTTTTAAGATAAAGAGTTATTTGCTGGATTATCATCACAGGCATAGTTTGAAGATGCAAGGTCTTTAGTATACTGGTGAATAGTGCAGCGCTAATGTATTGGTGTACTCTATTCGAATCCCACCCAGATACGCTTTCAAAGCGGCGGCGTTTTAGCTCTTTCAGAACTATCAACTAACTGTGCGATGGCCTGGATTGCAGGCAGGAATGTTAGCATAATGCTATGCAAAACTCCAGCGGTAGATCTAACATTGGTTGACAGCTGGCGTGCAAAAACGCTGTGCCCAATGAGAGTTGCTTTACTTCCTAAGGTAGTTTACTTGTTTTCTTACCTTATTTACTGTAGTTGAACAGCCGAAAAATTCACCACTCCTTGGATGGTCTGCCTTCTCTAGCTTATTGACCAGTCGTGAAGTATTCTTCCCTAGGGCATAAAGATTGCCAAAACCAGTCCCCATAGAGGGACGTATGTGCTGAATCGCCCATCTATGAAAAGCGTGAATGAAGCAGACAGTAAACTTTTGAACTATGGACTTGCAACTGAATCTAGGCAGTATATGGCTCCATCAGAAAGCATCAAGATTATGAAAGAGACGCTTGATAAAAAGGTGTGTACCTAGTTTTATGTCAGCTCATCTTCTAGAACTATTTTGCAGAATCGTATTCACTGAATTCAGCTCTTCTGTTTTGCACGATAACGCTGAAAGCATTTTGAGTGTACAGAAAGTAATTCTGTCGTACGAGACTCATCAAGGTGTGAAATGTCGGATTGCGACGGAAAAGTGAACTGAAATATTTATCTAGATACTGATGAATTCACGTGACAAGAGGAATGTTATCTATTGGCTACACAGTTTGGCCAATAGGCGCAAACTCACTCATTGTTTCAGTCATCTCCAATTTTGGAAGTAAATGATCGTAGAATAAATGTTACCGTTTACCTAAACATTATTTCATAAAGTCGCTTTAGTCTTTACTTTTATAAATAAATATCAATGAGACAGTGTTTATTATTTAATGTTAAACGTTCTTTGGTCATCACTTTTACTTAGAGGAAGCTCTTGTCGAATGAGTCATTTTCCAGAAGTTGAAAAAATGTTGAATAAGCTCCCAACTTTGGCTATTTTGTCGAACGTGAACAAGGTCATTGCTTGGAGTATGTGAACTCACGGCCACTTGCTGCTGCTAACACTGTCTGCCCACACATAGAATGATATTGTTGTGTGAGGATTGTTATTCTATCAATTTCTACATCACAGAATCAGTATTACTTTGGTGAACAAACTTGGCTCTTGGGCCGTCTTGCCTTGTCAAAAGAAACAAGCCGCTTTGAGGTGCCAATGGACCTTCGTATCATGGAAAGTAAGTCGTTACGTTCCTTATTGGCATCTAGACTCGTTGACTTTCGACCTGTATGGACATACTGTACATTATTATCTCAAATGTTTGCAAATAATTGATAAGAAGTGACAGCTTATGCAATAAATTTAGAATCTTTGCCTGGTGGAAATTCAAATCTAACATTAATCAAAGCTCCTTGCTCATCTAATCAAGTGAAGTATGACTCATAGCACCGTTTTCTTACCAATTTTTGAGTCAAACTTAAGCCTTTCAGCGTGACTTACCACCAATTGTTTTTTTAATGTAGAATTTAAACTTCTATTTTAGAACTGTCTCCAATGGGATACTTAACTGGCTATTGTGTGATAAGGTATGCATGAACAACATATATAATAGATTTCCATCCTTTTAATATAAGCTGTTCAACGTTTGCCAAAGTTCGTTAATTCTACAGTCGATATGAATCATGTACAGTTGTCCTTAAACAGCAAACGACTTAAGCTACAATAAAGTCATCGCATTTATTTTTAGCTATATTTGATGAAGCTATTCACAGCAAAATAGCTTGTAAGGTACCCGAAATTTCCACCTCTTTAAAATATTCTGTCGTCTTGTTAGATTACACTGTAGTGACATAGCTTTCTTGTTTGCAACCTTGTTTTGTCGTTCCTTTCCTCATTGAGAATTGGGAGCTAGAGATTCATTTACAATAGAGTTATCGGTGTCTACCATTGTAGCTCAAGACGTAAAAGCCTTTATAAGAGTATCTTCCATAAAGTGGACAAAGATCGAGATGGATTTATACCCTACTCGGTGAGTGTTTATGCTTGATTCTTCTTTGTTTCGTCGAGAACCGCAGCTTTATTATGCATTATAGAACGAGAGGGACGAGAAAAAGAGCCGTGTTATTTGCATTAACTTTCATTGGCATAGCAATTTAATGTAACAATGATTTTTCTCTCCAATTTGTTCGATTCAATGACTGATGATTTAAAAAAGTTTCGATAAATCGATGCTTAGAGTCGTGCCCGTTTCCATATTTAATCTATTAGGATTCTATTACATGACTGAGAACTGGCTGCTAGAAAATAGATGTGTCATCCATTGTTTGTGTTTTTCTTGATATTCACCATTTTATCTGTATATGTTACTAGTTGTGATCTCGCGAACACTTTATGATGGTAGAACTAAACGAGCTGCTGTGTATACAAGGTATGAACTGAGCAGGAAGCCTGTCTCATTTCAAGCATCTCAAACCTTTAAAACCAACCCCAACCAAATCCTTGAGCAAATAATATTGTATGGTGATAAAAAAATGTACTCAACGCCAAAATTTCATGTATGTACAAGTAAATATAGTGTAAATGTGTCTGTGTTACTAAAGGCTGTACCTGAATCTGTGAACATTAAATTTTCGATTTTACAGCTGTACTATTTTGAATTCTGTCGACACAAGCCGGTTCTCTATAAGGAGGATCCACCAGTGTTTTGGTACAGCCTTTAGTGCCTGTATAGTTATATGCTAAAAGGCCATTTAGGGTAGCCATGCCAATCATGCTCCCAATGGTATCGTATCCGTAAATTTTGTTAAATTGTACGTTTTTAGATTGCGTATAGAAAACCGTCTGTAAGATTCCTCCAGTTAGAACAGAAGTTGGTAGAAACTCTGTAGCTTTTAGGGGACCAATGGTTTGGAATAGTTCAACAGAAGATCTGAAACTAAAGACCATTGCAAATCTTAATGCACAACTGAAGAAATACAGGGTCAGTATTAATAACTTTAATTTTGCCAAAGGAACAGGACACATAAGTTTTAATGATAGTGAGTTTGTCTATCACTCGTTTTAGCTATAATTGGTTTAGTTCTTTATAGATATTTGGAGCACTGTATTTGATAGGACCATTAGGGACAATATTGTAAATTGATAAAGTAAACAGCAGGTACACATTGGACCTGCTTATCAACTAAATTATGTCTGTATGTATGCATGTATGTATGTATGTTTCATATAATATATTCCATTATTACAATAGTATGTACAATAAAAATAGCCCGGTTCTAAACAATAGAACAAGGGCCGAGCAAATAAATGTTTCAAAATTAAAACGTAAAAAAAGTAAAGCTACAGAGGATAAGAAACAACCATCAGTTATAGATTTGATTTTACATTTTGAATCCCATAAAAGTTTTCATGATTTTCACAGTTCCTGAGACCGATATAGTCTGTAATTTTCGTGTAATGCTTTTTACTCCCTTCTCATTAAAGTTCAGTCTTTCCAGGTTGGTCTTCAATTCCTTAGGGACATAGCCCAGTGCACCGACTATTATAGGGACCATTTCAAATTTGTAGCCTTGGTATAGCATTTGTAAGTTTCGTAATAGGGCTGCATACTTATCAAGTTTTTCTTTTGCTTTCTTCGTTATATTCATATCGGCGGGACAGCTTATCTCAACAACTGCACAGGTTTTTTCTGCTTTGTTCCATATCAGTATATGTATGTATATGTACGTATGTATGTGTGTATGTATGTATGTATGTATGTATGTATGTATGTATGTATGTATGTATGTATGTATGTATGTATGTATGTATGTATGTATGTATGTATGTATGTATGTATGTATGTATGTATGTATGTATGTATGTATGTATGTATGTATGTATGTATGTATGTATGTATGTATGTATGTATGTATGTATGTATGTATGTATGTATGTATGTATGTATGTATGTATGTATGTATGTATGTATGTATGTATGTGTGTATGTATGTATGTATGTATGTATTAAGCCAGGGGTGGGCAAACTTTTGAGTGCAAGGGCCATATTTACAAATTCTAAGTCTTTTTAGGGCCGCATAGTATTTTGCCAGATATTTCTCAAGACACAGAGTGGTATATAAGCTGCTATTGAAGTAATATTCTGTAATATTAAACAATAGAAACTTGAACTGAAACACATACATTTGGAAAACGAAGTCACGTAGTGACTAACTGTTATGAAAAGGACAATGTCAATGAGAATGTCGTAAACGAAAAGGACAATGTCATAAACGAAGTTATTTTTGCTTCCTAACAGTTTTTGGCGGGCCGCAAAGCACTTGGTGGGCCGTATGCGGCCCGCGGGCCGTAGTTTGCCCATCTCTGTATTAAGCAATGACTAAGAATCAATGCCTAAGAGTCAAGCTAAGGGTCTATGCAAATGGATGTCAAAAAGCAACATTATGGCTGCAAGGGACATTTGGAACATACGGTGTAGACTTGTAAAAGAATAGAAGTGCATTGGATTTTCTTCTGAAGGACTTTTGTTTGTTGTTGTACCAAACATTAAACGCATCTAGAGAAGCTACTGTTTCTTAAAAAACTTGTTCGATAAGTATCCCTATGTAGTAAGCAATGACAATTCTCTTCATAGGATCTAATAAGGGCTGTGAAAGAAATCCATGTCCATTCTATTGATGAAAATGAAGTAAATGAACTCAGCCAGGTAAAATCTTCCCCATTAGTAGAACCAGTTGAAACATTCTATCGTAGAATATATTGAAATTCAATACAATTATAGCCAATATGTTTGAGTATGTTTGAGTATGTTTGAGATGCATGGTATGTTTGGGGTTTTGATTGCTGTTTTAGTCAGCTCAAGAAAGACAGGCACCGCGGAACAGGGGGGCTGGGGGGGCTATAGCCCCCACTTTTTTCGAAAATAGACAATAATGTTTCAAAGAGGTCAAAAGAATTCGCTAATGATTGATTACTGTAGTTTTTCCGGTACTCAAAGGCGGCATCTGAATTGAGCACTAGTATTGTGCTGCAGGGATTACGTTTGTGTTACATCGTGACGTCAATAATAGTGTAATATAGCCACTTCGCTAAATTTTAGCCCCCCCCCCCCCACTTTCAAACTGCTCCGCGGTCCCTGAAAGATACCGATACCAAGGAATATTTGTCCAAGTAGACGCTGTTTATTGGTGGTCTTCTGAAGCCTTGGAACCTGTTTACACGGTATCGGAGTCAAATAGATCCGATATGTTTTCGATGATAAATACAGTATGATTTCAATACGATTATGAACACGGTACGAAATGAGTACTGTATCGGATCGATACTGAGGCTGTTCTTTCTATTACCTCTGCTTTCCTCATAATCGATCCGGTATGAAATCATATCGGATTGGGGTGTTTACACGATACCGTATTCATTTCATACCGTATTCATAAGCATATTGAAACCATACTGTATTCATCATCGTCTTCGTGTAATACGGTAATCGGATAGGTCAATACGGTGTGAAAGCTTATTGTCTTCAAATGAATCCGATACCATGTATACGAGGTCTCTGATATTGAAATACATTTATGAAGATAATTATCGTATACGTATTCGTACACAATGTTACCCAACACGAGGCTGCAGCCCCTCACCCCACCCACACGACGAGTCACTGGGCCACGAGAACAGAGCTTTATTTCATGCAATTTAGTTAAATGAACATTGATTCGTGATTAGTGATTAGTGATTGCTATTGATATCGCACTTGATCTCTCAGTCAGAGCAATTTTTGATACAAATTGTCGTGTGAATACGCATTTGAGGATTTAAGTGGTTTTATCACAGGGCACTTTTGCTGTTTATCACTGCAAAATGATATTAGGTATTGACACAGGTTTACCTCATACACCCCCTCACAAGGTTGTTCATTACATAACATTACCTCATATGATACTTTGCCGGATTTTCAGTCGCACAGCCTTACCACATAGGACACCCCAGAAGCCAACAGACATTTAACAGAGAAGGAGTGCCATATGTGATGTCAGACAGGAGTGCAGTTGCATACTTTTAGATCAGAATTTAACGAGTGTATAAAATTAATACGGATTAAGTTAACACGAGACTTAGTTAACGCGAATTGGGAAAGTTACCGTAATTTAGGTGTATTAATTAACGCAGATTCACAAATTTTAGAAAGAACACTTAAATCTTGACTTATTCCCCAAAATACTTAAAAAATATCTTCAGTCAGCTTCAGGATTGATTTAAAAAGAAACTCTTTCTTGAAAGTTTCGCACGGATGTTCAGAATATCCCTTCCCCTCCCAGTAAGCCATTTCAGAAGAAATTAACAGAATTTATTTCCAAAACTATAGAAATATCAATATTATTGAATATAAATAAGAAGATAAAAATGCATGAAAAACATGTAAAATATTTGTTGCTATGCATTTCGTTTATTATCACTTGAGCATTCAAGTGAAAATTAAAAGCAAGTAAAAGTTATGGCAAAAATTTTGCGGACAAAATTTAATTCCATGCTAAAATTAACAGGGTTTTTATTAACTCGAATTTTTACTATCCGCTGTAGTTAAGTACCATGTTAGTTTCTGATTTCAAGGTATAAATGATAAATGGGTCAGGTATTACTACTGAATCAAGGCAAATTTGCTATTGAATCAATGGGTAGCAGTTGTGCAGGTAGCTAGGAACGTTCTCATGTGACCTAACGAAAATTCACTCATTTGCCCGAATGCTCTTTCCATATTGTATTTCGGTAGTTTCATACCTTAAGTATATTAAGTAAAACCATACCATATTTTTACACACATATACACTTACATTATTTAAGTATCATTATTTAAGTATTATTATATCACTTACATTATTACTTACATTATTATTTACATTATTACTTACATTATTACTTACATTATTACTTACATTATTACTTACATTATTTATTTTTGCTTACATTATTGTTTATTACTTACATTACTTACATCATTTATTGCTCTTTCCGTAATTATTCATATTTCAGTTATGCGCTCTATTTTCAGATACTTAATCTAGACGACTCACTTGAAGCTAAATACAATTGTTCAATGTTCGCCGGAGTCGCCGCGTTCTCTGAAAGGCTCGTTATACATCTCAGGTAATAACATCATCTTCCTGTACTTGTCTTCTTTCGCAGTTTCAACCCTTTGGCCAGTTCTGCCTTCATCTCCAGGAGGGTTCATGCTTTGACACTAACCATTTCTTATCATTACGTCAACAAACTTTCTATCACAAACCTACCTCCTCCTTTCATAAACCTATCTCTTTCCCATAAACCTACTTCTTTCTGCCTGCCGACAAATCTACCAGAAACCCGCCACGCCCCCCCCCCACAAGCGCACTCGATACCTTCCTTTCGAATGCCTTCTTCTCTCCTGCCACAAGTATGCCACTCTTCCCATAAATCTACCCCATTTCTCCCACAATCTGCTCACTCTCTTCCTCCCACAAATCTGCCTCCTTCGGAAAATTCTGTACCTTTGCTCCCCTAAATCTAGTGCTTTCCTTCCACATACCACAACTTCTCAATCCTTTTCACAATAATTCGAGAATTCGTCCATTCGTTATAGAATTTTATTAGGAATTTCTGCTTTTCGTATGAATTGAACTCTCGGCCTTATGAAGCGAACTTATTAAACTACAAACTGCATACCGCCTGTTTTATTCTTTCCATTCAGTTGTTTATTTGATTATTCAATGTATGCATATCATTATTTGGACATTTTGAACAGTTTCCCTTCCTATTTCTTGCAAATAAATGCAACATTTAATGTCAGATGCACTTTACTTAACTTTTTGTGAATATGTTGGATTATAAGCACGATATGCAGTTGGGACGAGAAGACTTAGTGTCCTTTCCCGCTGTATGTGAAGTATAAAAAAGTACGTATTAGTTTTTATAAAGTTCTTAAAGAGATACATGAGGAAACTCTTATTAGTCAGTATCAGTTCTTGTATGTAAAAACTGATTTATTTATGTTAAATTATATGATTTGTTGTTATAGAAAAGTCCTTATTGCATATGATATCAAGTGACAATTAACTCAGGTATTCAATGTACTCTTCGTTGCCAAATGAACGACAGGGTGTCAATAAGTGAGAAAGTGAACCTTCTTTAGAATGGTAATAAACGGGGCCCCAAAAAGGCAGGAGTTTGGGAAATTTTACTCTTTTGAGTAAAAGAAGACCGTCCAAAGCTGCTCGAACGGCAAAGTTTCAGAAGCTTCGGCAAAACTTTAGCAATTTAGAGTTATGTCTTTTGCAGATAGATGATTATATTGATTATATAAGCGAATATTAAAGTTGTTACTAGGATCTTCTTGGTAGGAAAAATCTTGCTCAGATTGAACAACAACAGATTAATAAGCAAGAAACCGTAATAGCCTTGAGGCAATTCATAAGTGTCCCCCTGATTGTTCTGCACTGAGGAGTATGTATGAACTGTCCTATTACAGCAGGGGTGGGCAACTAAAGACCAGCGGGCCTCAATCCGGCCCATGGACAAGACATTTGTGGCCGGTGATTAGATTTTCCCATTATTTGTTTACTTCTTTGTAGCGTAGAATAGCCTAAATTTATTAACCTCTGACAATGCAAATTTTGCTTAGTTAACTTTACTTTTGGCTTGCTGTACGAAAAGATGTGATTGACATGCCCACCCTCCGAAAAGGCTGCACACCCCTGCATTAACGCCTTATGTACACTAAGGGTGGAAAATTTTGGAAGCTTATCCAAACATTTGTACCTTATTGTTAGTCAGTCAATAGATTGTGCGAAAAATAGATCCAAGAGATTCTGAATATTATCTCCTGCTATACTCAGTTGATCTTTAGCATGCCATTTCACTTCTTCAGGTACAACTGGGAACACTATCCGAGAATTACGACACTTTGTGATCCATTTTGCTGTCAACCGAGAGCCCAAATTTTGCAATTCGTTTTGATTTCACCATTCTCTCTCTCTCTCTCTGTTTACAGGAGCATGTGTGGAAAAGTAGAACATAGTGAGAAAGATAAGCTGGAATCCGCAGATTTTGAAAACATGAAGTGGAAACTAAGAACTGTCAATGTAAGTATGATCGTATTGTTAAAATTTTAATAACTTTCTTATCTGAATTTTATGTCATTCATTTAGGAAGCGCTACCCTTCAACATAGTTGTTTTTCAAGGGGCCTTCCATTAGAGCATATACAATACAATCTAAAAAATAAAAATAGGAACAAATTGCTAAAAAGTTAATTACAATTAATATTATTTACAATAACTATTATTCACAATAAAAGAATAAGTAATTTAAATAAAATAGTTAAAAAATAACCCCATCAGATACCGTACTTTGGTATACTGTATAGTGGAGGTATTCTCCACACTGCTTATGAAACCCAGGTGGCGAATGGATATTTAATTTTTGTGATAATGAATTGGCTACAAAACGTGCTGAGCAAAAACTGAAAGTTAATTGCCTGTATTCATAGGCTACTTACCTTGTTCATAAGCTATTTATCTATATTCATAAACTAGATACTTGCTTACCTTTGTTCATATGCTACTTACATTTTTCATAAATTGCTTGCCTTGATGTATAAACCATTTCTACTCATAAGCCACTTGCTGTTATTCATGAGGTACTTACCATTGTAATATAATATAATATAATATAATATAATATAATATAATATAATATAATATAATATAATATAATATAATATAATATAATATAATATAGCTAATTTATTTATAGTTTGTAAATTGCCTATTTAAAATAAAGTAGCTAATTTATTTATAGTTGGTAAATTGCCTATTTAAAAAAAAGTAATAAAAAGCCAACTATTTAATCATATATACTACAGCAGCATTGTTCTCCCTTCCAGTTTTTGACCATTGTTTCAAAGCCTTCGTACTTTGTGGCGAATTTATGCTGTCTGACAGAGTGTTCCAAAGTATACTACCTCTAAAGGATAGGGAGCTTTGTCCATTTGTAGACGTTTTAACTTTTGGTACTTGGAGGAGGTTCTTTATTTTTAGATCATAGCTTATTTCTTTAGTTGTAAAAAGCATAGATCATAGTTTATTCATATGCTCATTACTTCTAAACATAAGAATTGATCTAAAATCGAAATGATGAGGAGAGAATGTATATGAACGATATATGTAATAAGATGAAGTATCGCGATAGATAAATTGCTTGTAAGAAGAGTGGCCTATGGGGTAATAGAGATGGTTTCCTTCTAAGTATGATAGATGTCGCGCGAAGCCAAGTGTTTTTAATTTTTCTATCCTTAATATTTTAATTTTCTCAATGCTTTGAGTGCATAAAATTTCCGAACCGGCCATTGTTTCCTCGGGGCAAGGCCTCGTTCCAACTAGCACGGTTGGTTGTATTACCATAGAACTCTTCCGCGGTGTTGAATTTCCCTTCTGTGTTTCGTGAAATTTTAAAAATTATTGATATTACTTATTGCACTATAGAATATTCCATGTGCGGAACTTTCTATGTTTTCAAGGTTAATCCAGCACTCATGAAAGTTCTCCAGGTACTGTGAAGATTTTTTGGACGAATTTTCTATACTGAAGAATTGAAATTTTTAGAAACTATGAATGGTTTTAGTTATTTGTATGACCACATTTATAATTTTATAAACTGTGTGGGTTAGATATTTTCTATGTCAACTAGATGTCAAATAGTATTTATATTCATCAATTAGAGTCATGTTCATCAATTACAGTCATGTATGAGTTTCATTTCATAACGCAGTTGTTGATAATGATGAGAATTATTTTCAATTTTGTATGTAGCTTGATGTAAAAGTGCAATATGATTTATGTTAAGAAGTACTATCAGCTTCCATTTCTTCACTTTCTAAATTCTTTGAAATGACTAGAGGTGTTTGAAGCAGTCATATATTACTCAAATTATTCGTTATATTTCCTTCTTGACGTCAAATTTCTGGAATTTGATTAATATTTGTCGATTAATTACTCCATCGTGATATACACTGTAAGTGCTATTCCTTGTGACCCTGTTCTATTTATGCTGTATGAAGCACAATACATTTTACGATGTTAGAGAAATTTGTCAGTTAAGTGTTTTTTCCATCTTTAATGATAATATATAAAAATGTTTGTCACAACCTTTTATTACTAGTACAAGTTGTTTTAAATTAACAGGTTTATAAGAGACATAATATTTGACAGCCTAAAATTTACAAGCTTTTAGAGCTACAAGGAAAGAGTTAAGAAACTTGAGAAATGTCTGTTCCAGCTTTCACAACTTCGGAAACACATTTTCCCTCCGCGGATTTTAAACTATCCACTAAAGTACGTTTTTTGTGCCTTAAATGCCAATAAGCCTTATGGTCACTACAAACGACCACGTTTTTACCTTTTTCTTTCGTTTTCATTACCATTTTTCTCATTACATTAAGATACTTTTAAGAAACTTCTAAAACTAAAATGTGGCCAGATATTAAGAAACTTTTACCACTAGGCCTTCAGCTAGGTTTCATATAAGAAACAGTGAAATATAATGTAGAAGTGATGCAGTCTGGATTAGTAAAACCTGGAGTAAAGAGTGGGTAAGCGGATGATCTATTGTTCAGTTCTGTGATATATGAATCATAATGTTTCAGAATTTATAGTATATCTAAGAATATGCGAGGCAGCTCAAGGTGGTACAGCCGGCTTTCTCCTGTATATGATTCTGTAAGTAAACCAGGGATAAACTTGGCTTCACAACATAAGCTCTAGACTTGCCATGTTGATCAGATTCTTCCCATTGTGACTGAATGCATTTTTGCTGAAAACCAGCGGTTCAGGCTTCCACTTCAATCAACATTTGTTTGTCTACATTGATCTTGGCTCAATATCATAGGTGATAGGCTTGCCTCGTTCATCAAAATAAGACCTTCATTACTTCGATCGATTACGGCCCAGAACCAAAGCTATGCGCTGCCTTTGCCCCATCCTCAACATCAAATGGAGTGACAAAGTGCCAAACACAGAGGTCCTCGCACGTGCTGGCCTCTCCACGATGTATACACTGCTCAGATAGCGAAGGTTGCGCTGGCTCGGCCATGTTAGCCGGGTGGAAAACGGCCGAATCCCAAATGACGTCTTGTACAGTGAGCTAGAGTATGATACAAGACTTGTTGGCCGACCCAAGCTGCGCTAGAAGGATGTCTGCAAGCGCGACATGAAAGCTCTGGACATCAACACTGACAGCTGGGAGTCCACGGCAACTGACCGCAGCATCTGGTGTGGTATGCTACAGAAACAGTTGAAGATGGGAGAGGAGAAGATCCTAAAACAGGTAGAGGACAAGAGAGCCAGGCGGAAGGCATGCATCTAAGGAGACAAATCGGTGATCGCTTACACCTGCACACACTGTGGCAACGTCTACCGATTCAGGGTCACAATCATCAGTCACAACCGACGCTGTTCCAGCCGTAGACCTACCGCGATAGCCACCTACGGCGAATCACAATCCATACTCGACATCGACCGACGACGGCCTACCACTATAAAGGCTATAGCCTTACTTTTTGGCCAAACATCGCTCATTTTCATCACTTTTCAATCTGCAATCAAAATCAATCAATTTCAAATTTGGTCATTTTTGAGCAAAATACCAAGGCTATAGCCTTACTTTTTGGCCAAACATCGCTCATTTTCATCACTTTTCAATCTCCAATCAAAATCAATCAATGTGAAATTTGGTCATTTTTGAGCAAAATACCAAGGCTATAGCCTTACTTTTTGGCCAAACATCGCTCATTTTCATCACTTTTCAATCTGCAATCAACATCAATCAATTTCAAATTTGGTCATTTTTGAGCAAAATACCAAGGCTATAGCCTTACTTTTTGGCCAAAATTCGCTCATTTTCATCACTTTTCAATCTGCAATCAACATCAATCAATGTCAAATTTGGTCATTGTTGAGCAAAATACCAAGGCTATAGCCTTACTTTTTGGCCAAAAATCGCTCATTTTCATCACTTTTCAATCTGCAATCAAAATCAATCAATGTCAAATTTGGTCATTGTTGAGCAAAATACCAAGGCTATAGCCTTACTTTTTGGCCAAAAATCGCTCATTTTCATCACTTTTCAATCTCCAATCAAAATCAATCAATTTCAAATTTGGTCATTGGTGAGCAAAATACCAAGGCTATAGCCTTACTTTTTGGCCAAAAATCGCTCATTTTCATCACTTTTCAATCTGCAATCAAAATCAATCAATTTCAAATTTGGTCATTTTTGAGCAAAATACCAAGGCTATAGCCTTACGTGTTGGCCAAAAATCGCTCATTTTCATCACTTTTCAATCTGCAATCAAAATCAATCAATTTCAAATTTGGTCATTTTTGAGCAAAATACCAAGGCTATAGCCTTACTTTTTGGCCAAAAATCGCTCATTTTCATCACTTTTCAATCTGCAATCAAAATCAATCATTGTCAAATTTGGTCATTTTTGAGCAAAATACCAAGGCTATAGCCTTACTTTTTGGCCAAAAATCGCTCATTTTCATCACTTTTCAATCTGCAATCAAAATCAATCAATTTCAAATTTGGTCATTTTTGAGCAAAATACCAAGGCTATAGCCTTACTTTTTGGCCAAAAATCGCTCATTTTCATCACTTTTCAATCTGCAATCAAAATCAATCATTGTCAAATTTGGTCATTTTTGAGCAAAATACCAAGGCTATAGCCTTACTTTTTGGCCAAAAATCGCTCATTTTCATCACTTTTCAATCTGCAATCAAAATCAATCAATTTCAAATTTGGTCATTTTTGAGCAAAATACCAAGCCTATAGGCTTACTCTTTGGCCAAACATCGCTCATTTTCATCACTTTTCAATCTGCAATCAAAATCAATCAATGTCAAATTTGGTCATTGGTGAGCAAAATACCAAGGCTATAGCCTTACATTTTGGCCAAAAATCGCTCATTTTCATCACTTTTCAATCTGCAATCAAAATCAATCAATTTCAAATTTGGTCATTTTTGAGCAAAATACCAAGGCTATAGCCTTACTTTTTGGCCAAAAATCGCTCATTTTCATCACTTTTCAATCTGCAATCAAAATCAATCAATGTCAAATTTGGTCATTGTTGAGCAAAATACCAAGGCTATAGCCTTACTTTTTGGCCAAAAATCGCTCATTTTCATCACTTTTCAATCTGCAATCAAACTCAATCAATTTCAAATTTGGTCATTTTTGAGCAAACTACCAAGGCTATAGCCTTACGTTTTGGCCAAAAATCGCTCATATTCATCACTTTTCAATCTGCAATCAAAATCAATCAATTTCAAATTTGGTCATTTTTGAGCAAAATACCAAGGCTATAGCCTTACTTTTTGGCCAAAAATCGCTCATTTTCATCACTTTTCAATCTGCAATCAAAATCAATCATTGTCAAATTTGGTCATTTTTGAGCAAAATACCAAGGCTATAGCCTTACTTTTTGGCCAAAAATCGCTCATTTTCATCACTTTTCAAACTGCAATCAAAATCAATCAATTTCAAATTTGGTCATTTTTGAGCAAAATACCAAGGCTATAGCCTTACTTTTTGGCCAAAAATCGCTCATTTTCATCACTTTTCAATCTGCAATCAAAATCAATCATTGTCAAATTTGGTCATTTTTGAGCAAAATACCAAGGCTATAGCCTTACTTTTTGGCCAAACATCGCTCATTTTCATCACTTTTCAATCTGCAATTAAAATCAATCAATTTCAAATTTGGTCATTTTTGAGCAAAATACCAAGCCTATAGGCTTACTCTTTGGCCACAAATCGCTCATTTTCATCACTTTTCAATCTGCAATCAAAATCAATCAATGTCAAATTTGGTCATTGGTGAGCAAAATACCAAGGCTATAGCCTTACTTTTTGGCCAAAAATCGCTCATTTTCATCACTTTTCAATCTGCAATCAAAATCAATCAATTTCAAATTTGGTCATTTTTGAGCAAAATACCAAGGCTATAGCCTTACTTTTTGGCCAAACATCGCTCATTTTCATCACTTTTCAATCTGCAATCAAACTCAATCAATTTCAAATTTGGTCATTTTTGAGCAAACTACCAAGGCTATAGCCTTACGTTTTGGCCAAAAATCGCTCATATTCATCACTTTTCAATCTGCAATCAAAATCAATCAATTTCAAATTTGGTCATTTTTGAGCAAAATACCAAGGCTATAGCCTTACTTTTTGGCCAAAAATCGCTCATTTTCATCACTTTTCAATCTGCAATCAAAATCAATCATTGTCAAATTTGGTCATTTTTGAGCAAAATACCAAGGCTATAGCCTTACTTTTTGGCCAAAAATCGCTCATTTTCATCACTTTTCAAACTGCAATCAAAATCAATCAATTTCAAATTTGGTCATGTTTGAGCAAAATACCAAGGCTATAGCCTTACTTTTTGGCCAAAAATCGCTCATTTTCATCACTTTTCAATCTGCAATCAAAATCAATCATTGTCAAATTTGGTCATTTTTGAGCAAAATACCAAGGCTATAGCCTTACTTTTTGGCCAAAAATCGCTCATTTTCATCACTTTTCAATCTGCAATTAAAATCAATCAATTTCAAATTTGGTCATTTTTGAGCAAAATACCAAGCCTATAGGCTTACTCTTTGGCCACAAATCGCTCATTTTCATCACTTTTCAATCTGCAATCAAAATCAATCAATGTCAAATTTGGTCATTGGTGAGCAAAATACCAAGGCTATAGCCTTACTTTTTGGCCAAAAATCGCTCATTTTCATCACTTTTCAATCTGCAATCAAAATCAATCAATTTCAAATTTGGTCATTTTTGAGCAAAATACCAAGGCTATAGCCTTACTTTTTGGCCAAACATCGCTCATTTTCATCACTTTTCAATCTGCAATCAAAATCAATCAATGTCAAATTTGGTCATTGTTGAGCAAAATACCAAGGCTATAGCCTTACTTTTTGGCCAAACATCGCTCATTTTCATCACTTGTCAATCTGCAATCAAAATCAATCATTGTCAAATTTGGTCATTTTTGAGCAAAATACCAAGGCTATAGCCTTACTTTTTGGCCAAACATCGCTCATTTTCATCACTTTTCAATCTGCAATCAAAATCAATCAATGTCAAATTTGGTCATTGTTGAGCAAAATACCAAGGCTATAGCCTTACTTTTTGGCCAAACATCGCTCATTTTCATCACTTGTCAATCTGCAATCAAAATCAATCATTGTCAAATTTGGTCATTTTTGAGCAAAATACCAAGGCTATAGCCTTACTTTTTGGCCAAACATCGCTCATTTTCATCACTTTTCAATCTCCAATCAAAATCAATCAATGTGAAATTTGGTCATTTTTGAGCAAAATACCAAGGCTATAGCCTTACGTGTTGGCCAAAAATCGCTCATTTTCATCACTTTTCAATCTGCAATCAAAATCAATCAATGTCAAATTTGGTCATTGTTGAGCAAAATACCAAGGCTATAGCCTTACTTTTTGGCCAAAAATCGCTCATTTTCATCACTTTTCAATCTGCAATCAAAATCAATCAATTTCAAATTTGGTCATTGTTGAGCAAAATACCAAGGCTATAGCCTTACTTTTTGGCCAAACATCGCTCATTTTCATCACTTGTCAATCTGCAATCAAAATCAATCATTGTCAAATTTGGTCATTTTTGAGCAAAATACCAAGGCTATAGCCTTACTTTTTGGCCAAACATCGCTCATTTTCATCACTTTTCAATCTCCAATCAAAATCAATCAATGTGAAATTTGGTCATTTTTGAGCAAAATACCAAGGCTATAGCCTTACTTTTTGGCCAAAAATCGCTCATTTCCATCACTTTTCAATCTGCAATCAAAATCAATCAATGTCAAATTTGGTCATTGTTGAGCAAAATACCAAGGCTATAGCCTTACTTTTTGGCCAAAAATCGCTCATTTTCATCACTTTTCAATCTGCAATCAAAATCAATCAATTTCAAATTTGGTCATTGGTGAGCAAAATACCAAGGCTATAGCCTTACTTTTTGGCCAAAATCGCTCATTTTCATCACTTTTCAATCTGCAATCAAAATCAATCAATTTCAAATTTGGTCATTTTTGAGCAAAATACCAAGGCTATAGCCTTACTTTTTGGCCAAAAATCGCTCATTTTCATCACTTTTCAATCTACAATCAAAATCAATCAATTTCAAATTTGGTCATTTTTGAGCAAAATACCAAGGCTATTGCCTTACTTTTTGGCCAAAAATCGCTCATTTTCATCACTTTTCAATCTGCAATCAAAATCAATCAATGTCAAATTTGGTCATTGGTGAGCAAAATACCAAGGCTATAGCCTTACTTTTTGGCCAAAAATCGCTCATTTTCATCACTTTTCAATCTGCAATCAAAATCAATCAATTTCAAATTTGGTCATTTTTGAGCAAAATACCAAGGCTATAGCCTTACTTTTTGGCCAAACATCGCTCATTTTCATCACTTTTCAATCTGCAATCAAAATCAATCAATGTCAAATTTGGTCATTGTTGAGCAAAATACCAAGGCTATAGCCTTACTTTTTGGCCAAACATCGCTCATTTTCATCACTTGTCAATCTGCAATCAAAATCAATCATTGTCAAATTTGGTCATTTTTGAGCAAAATACCAAGGCTATAGCCTTACTTTTTGGCCAAACATCGCTCATTTTCATCACTTTTCAATCTCCAATCAAAATCAATCAATTTCAAATTTCGTCATTGATGAGAAAAATACCAAGGCTATAGCCTTACTTTTTGGCCAAAAATCGCTCATTTTCATCACTTTTCAATCTGCAATCAAACTCAATCAATTTCAAATTTGGTCATTTTTGAGCAAAATACCAAGGCTATAGCCTTACTTTTCGGCCAAAAATCGCTCATTTTCATCACTTTTCAATCTACAATCAAAATCAATCAATTTCAAATTTGGTCATTGGTGAGCAAAATACCAAGGCTATAGCCTTACTTTTTGGCCAAAAATCGCTCATTTTCATCACTTTTCAATCTGCAATCAAAATCAATCAATTTCAAATTTGGTCATTTTTGAGCAAAATACCAAGGCTATAGCCTTACTTTTTGGCCAAACATCGCTCATTTTCATCACTTTTCAATCTGCAATCAAAATCAATCAATGTCAAATTTGGTCATTGTTGAGCAAAATACCAAGGCTATAGCCTTACTTTTTGGCCAAACATCGCTCATTTTCATCACTTGTCAATCTGCAATCAAAATCAATCATTGTCAAATTTGGTCATTTTTGAGCAAAATACCAAGGCTATAGCCTTACTTTTTGGCCAAACATCGCTCATTTTCATCACTTTTCAATCTCCAATCAAAATCAATCAATGTGAAATTTGGTCATTGTTGAGCAAAATACCAAGGCTATAGCCTTACTTTTTGGCCAAAAATCGCTCATTTTCATCACTTTTCAATCTGCAATCAAAATCAATCAATGTCAAATTTGGTCATTGTTGAGCAAAATACCAAGGCTATAGCCTTACTTTTTGGCCAAAAATCGCTCATTTTCATCACTTTTCAATCTGCAATCAAAATCAATCAATTTCAAATTTCGTCATTGATGAGAAAAATACCAAGGCTATAGCCTTACTTTTTGGCCAAAAATCGCTCATTTTCATCACTTTTCAATCTGCAATCAAAATCAATCAATTTCAAATTTGGTCATTTTTGAGCAAAATACCAAGGCTATAGCCTTACTTTTCGGCCAAAAATCGCTCATTTTCATCACTTTTCAATCTACAATCAAAATCAATCAATTTCAAATTTGGTCATTGGTGAGCAAAATACCAAGGCTATAGCCTTACTTTTTGGCCAAAAATCGCTCATTTTCATCACTTTTCAATCTGCAATCAAAATCAATCAATTTCAAATTTGGTCATTTTTGAGCAAAATACCAAGGCTATAGCCTTACTTTTTGGCCAAACATCGCTCATTTTCATCACTTTTCAATCTGCAATCAAAATCAATCAATGTCAAATTTGGTCATTGTTGAGCAAAATACCAAGGCTATAGCCTTACTTTTTGGCCAAACATCGCTCATTTTCATCACTTGTCAATCTGCAATCAAAATCAATCATTGTCAAATTTGGTCATTTTTGAGCAAAATACCAAGGCTATAGCCTTACTTTTTGGCCAAACATCGCTCATTTTCATCACTTTTCAATCTCCAATCAAAATCAATCAATGTGAAATTTGGTCATTTTTGAGCAAAATACCAAGGCTATAGCCTTACTTTTTGGCCAAAAATCGCTCATTTTCATCACTTTTCAATCTGCAATCAAAATCAATCAATGTCAAATTTGGTCATTGTTGAGCAAAATACCAAGGCTATAGCCTTACTTTTTGGCCAAAAATCGCTCATTTTCATCACTTTTCAATCTGCAATCAAAATCAATCAATTTCAAATTTCGTCATTGATGAGAAAAATACCAAGGCTATAGCCTTACTTTTTGGCCAAAAATCGCTCATTTTCATCACTTTTCAATCTGCAATCAAAATCAATCAATTTCAAATTTGGTCATTTTTGAGCAAAATACCAAGGCTATAGCCTTACTTTTCGGCCAAAAATCGCTCATTTTCATCACTTTTCAATCTACAATCAAAATCAATCAATTTCAAATTTGGTCATTTTTGAGCAAAATACCAAGGCTATTGCCTTACTTTTTGGCCAAAAATCGCTCATTTTCATCACTTTTCAATCTGCAATCAAAATCAATCAATGTCAAATTTGGTCATTGTTGAGCAAAATACCAAGGCTATAGCCTTACTTTTTGGCCAAAAATCGCTCATTTTCATCACTTTTCAATCTGCAATCAACATCAATCAATGTCAAATTTGGTCATTGTTGAGCAAAATACCAAGGCTATAGCCTTACTTTTTGGCCAAAAATCGCTCATTTTCATCACTTTTCAATCTGCAATCAAAATCAATCAATTTCAAATTTGGTCATTTTTGAGCAAAATACCAAGGCTATAGCCTTACTTTTTGGCCAAAAATCGCTCATATTCATCACTTTTCAATCTGCAATCAAAATCAATCATTGTCAAATTTGGTCATTTTTGAGCAAAATACCAAGGCTATAGCCTTACTTTTTGGCCAAAAATCGCTCATTTCCATCACTTTTCAATCTGCAATCAAAATCAATCAATTTCATATTTGGTCATTGGTGAGCAAAATACCAAGGCTATAGCCTTACTTTTTGGCCAAAAATCGCTCATTTTCATCACTTTTCAATCTGCAATCAAAATCAATCATTGTCAAATTTGGTCATTTTTGAGCAAAATACCAAGGCTATAGCCTTACTTTTTGGCCAAAAATCGCTCATTTTCATCACTTTTCAATCTGCAATCAAAATCAATCAATTTCAAATTTGGTCATTTTTGAGCAAAATACCAAGCCTATAGGCTTACTCTTTGGCCAAAAATCGCTCATTTTCATCACTTTTCAATCTGCAATCAAACTCAATCAATTTCAAATTTGGTCATTGGTGAGCAAAATACCAAGGCTATAGCCTTACTTTTTGGCCAAAAATCGCTCATTTTCATCACTTTTCAATCTGCAATCAAAATCAATCAATTTCAAATTTGGTCATTTTTGAGCAAAATACCAAGGCTATAGCCTTACTTTTTGGCCAAACATCGCTCATTTTCATCACTTTTCAATCTGCAATCAAAATCAATCAATGTCAAATTTGGTCATTGTGGAGCAAAATACCAAGGCTATAGCCTTACTTTTTGGCCAAACATCGCTCATTTTCATCACTTGTCAATCTGCAATCAAAATCAATCATTGTCAAATTTGGTCATTTTTGAGCAAAATACCAAGGCTATAGCCTTACTTTTTGGCCAAACATCGCTCATTTTCATCACTTTTCAATCTCCAATCAAAATCAATCAATGTGAAATTTGGTCATTTTTGAGCAAAATACCAAGGCTATAGCCTTACTTTTTGGCCAAAAATCGCTCATTTTCATCACTTTTCAATCTGCAATCAAAATCAATCAATGTCAAATTTGGTCATTGTTGAGCAAAATACCAAGGCTATAGCCTTACTTTTTGGCCAAAAATCGCTCATTTTCATCACTTTTCAATCTGCAATCAAAATCAATCAATTTCAAATTTGGTCATTAGTGAGCAAAATACCAAGGCTATAGCCTTACTTTTTGGCCAAAAATCGCTCATTTTCATCACTTTTCAATCTGCAATCAAAATCAATCAATTTCAAATTTGGTCATTTTTGAGCAAAATACCAAGGCTATAGCCTTACTTTTTGGCCAAAAATCGCTCATTTTCATCACTTTTCAATCTGCAATCAAAATCAATCAATTTCAAATTTGGTCATTTTTGAGCAAAATACCAAGCCTATAGGCTTACTCTTTGGCCACAAATCGCTCATTTTCATCACTTTTCAATCTGCAATCAAAATCAATCAATGTCAAATTTGGTCATTGGTGAGCAAAATACCAAGGCTATAGCCTTACTTTTTGGCCAAAAATCGCTCATTTTCATCACTTTTCAATCTGCAATCAAAATCAATCAATTTCAAATTTGGTCATTTTTGAGCAAAATACGAAGTCTATAGCCTTACTTTTTGGCCAAACATCGCTCATTTTCATCACTTTTCAATCTGCAATCAAAATCAATCAATGTCAAATTTGGTCATTGTTGAGCAAAATACCAAGGCTATAGCCTTACTTTTTGGCCAAACATCGCTCATTTTCATCACTTGTCAATCTGCAATCAAAATCAATCATTGTCAAATTTGGTCATTTTTGAGCAAAATACCAAGGCTATAGCCTTACTTTTTGGCCAAACATCGCTCATTTTCATCACTTTTCAATCTCCAATCAAAATCAATCAATGTGAAATTTGGTCATTTTTGAGCAAAATACCAAGGCTATAGCCTTACGTGTTGGCCAAAAATCGCTCATTTTCATCACTTTTCAATCTGCAATCAAAATCAATCAATGTCAAATTTGGTCATTGTTGAGCAAAATACCAAGGCTATAGCCTTACTTTTTGGCCAAAAATCGCTCATTTTCATCACTTTTCAATCTGCAATCAAAATCAATCAATTTCAAATTTGGTCATTGTTGAGCAAAATACCAAGGCTATAGCCTTACTTTTTGGCCAAACATCGCTCATTTTCATCACTTGTCAATCTGCAATCAAAATCAATCATTGTCAAATTTGGTCATTTTTGAGCAAAATACCAAGGCTATAGCCTTACTTTTTGGCCAAACATCGCTCATTTTCATCACTTTTCAATCTCCAATCAAAATCAATCAATGTGAAATTTGGTCATTTTTGAGCAAAATACCAAGGCTATAGCCTTACTTTTTGGCCAAAAATCGCTCATTTCCATCACTTTTCAATCTGCAATCAAAATCAATCAATGTCAAATTTGGTCATTGTTGAGCAAAATACCAAGGCTATAGCCTTACTTTTTGGCCACAAATCGCTCATTTTCATCACTTTTCAATCTGCAATCAAACTCAATCAATTTCAAATTTGGTCATTGGTGAGCAAAATACCAAGGCTATAGCCTTACTTTTCGGCCAAAAATCGCTCATTTTCATCACTTTTCAATCTGCAATCAAAATCAATCAATTTCAAATTTGGTCATTTTTGAGCAAAATACCAAGGCTATAGCCTTACTTTTTGGCCAAAAATCGCTCATTTTCATCACTTTTCAATCTGCAATCAAAATCAATCAATGTCAAATTTGGTCATTGTTGAGCAAAATACCAAGGCTATAGCCTTACTTTTTGGCCAAAAATCGCTCATTTTCATCACTTTTCAATCTGCAATCAAAATCAATCAATTTCAAATTTGGTCATTGGTGAGCAAAATACCAAGGCTATAGCCTTACTTTTTGGCCAAAAATCGCTCATTTTCATCACTTTTCAATCTCCAATCAAAATCAATCATTGTCAAATTTGGTCATTTTTGAGCAAAATACCAAGGCTATAGCCTTACTTTTTGGCCAAAAATCGCTCATTTTCATCACTTTTCAATCTGCAATCAAAATCAATCAATGTCAAATTTAGTAATTGTTAAGCAAAATACCAAGGCTTTAGCCTTACGTTTTGGCCAAAAATCGCTCATTTTCATCACTTTTCAATCTGCAATCAAAATCAATCAATGTCAAATTTGGTCATTGGTGAGCAAAATACCAAGGCTATAGCCTTACTTTTTGGCCAAACATCGCTCATTTTCATCACTTTTCAATCTGCAATCAAAATCAATCAATTTCAAATTTGGTCATTTTTGAGCAAAATACCAAGGCTATAGCCTTACTTTTTGGCCAAACATCGCTCATTTTCATCACTTTTCAATCTGCAATCAAAATCAATCAATGTCAAATTTGGTCATTGTTGAGCAAAATACCAAGGCTATAGCCTTACTTTTTGGCCAAATATCGCTCATTTTCATCACTTGTCAATCTGCAATCAAAATCAATCATTGTCAAATTTGGTCATTGTTGAGCAAAATACCAAGGCTATAGCCTTACTTTTTGGCCAAACATCGCTCATTTTCATCACTTTTCAATCTCCAATCAAAATCAATCAATGTGAAATTTGGTCATTTTTGAGCAAAATACCAAGGCTATAGCCTTACTTTTTGGCCAAAAATCGCTCATTTTCATCACTTTTCAATCTGCAATCAAAATCAATCAATGTCAAATTTGGTCATTGTTGAGCAAAATACCAAGGCTATAGCCTTACTTTTTGGCCAAAAATCGCTCATTTTCATCACTTTTCAATCTGCAATCAAAATCAATCAATTTCAAATTTGGTCATTAGTGAGCAAAATACCAAGGCTATAGCCTTACTTTTTGGCCAAAAATCGCTCATTTTCATCACTTTTCAATCTGCAATCAAAATCAATCAATTTCAAATTTGGTCATTTTTGAGCAAAATACCAAGGCTATAGCCTTACTTTTTGGCCAAAAATCGCTCATTTTCATCACTTTTCAATCTGCAATCAAAATCAATCAATGTCAAATTTGGTCATTTTTGAGCAAAATACCAAGGCTATTGCCTTACTTTTTGGCCAAAAATCGCTCATTTTCATCACTTTTCAATCTGCAATCAAAATCAATCAATGTCAAATTTGGTCATTGTTGAGCAAAATACCAAGGCTATAGCCTTACTTTTTGGCCAAAAATCGCTCATTTTCATCACTTGTCAATCTGCAATCAAACTCAATCAATTTCAAATTTGGTCATTTTTGAGCAAAATACCAAGGCTATTGCCTTACTTTTTGGCCAAAAATCGCTCATTTTCATCACTTTTCAATCTGCAATCAAAATCAATCATTGTCAAATTTGGTCATTTTTGAGCAAAATACCAAGGCTATAGCCTTACTTTTTGGCCAAAAATCGCTCATTTTCATCACTTTTCAATCTGCAATCAAAATCAATCAATTTCAAATTTGGTCATTTTTGAGCAAAATACCAAGGCTATAGCCTTACTTTTTGGCCAAAAATCGCTCATTTTCATCACTTTTCAATCTGCAATCAAACTCAATCAATGTCAAAGTTGGTCATTGTTGAGCAAAATACCAAGGCTATAGCCGTACTTTATGGCCAAAATTCGCTCATTTTCATCACTTTTCAATCTCCAATCAAAATCAATCAATTTCAAATTTGGTCATTGGTGAGCAAAATACCAAGGCTATAGCCTTAGTTTTTGGCCAAACATCGCTCATTTTCATCACTTTTCAATCTGCAATCAAAATCAATCAATTTCAAATTTGGTCATTTTTGAGCAAAATACCAAGGCTATTGCCTTACTTTTTGGCCAAAAATCGCTCATTTTCATCACTTTTCAATCTGCAATCAAAATCAATCAATGTCAAATTTGGTCATTTTTGAGCAAAATACCAAGGCTATAGCCTTACTGTTTGGCCAAAAATCGCTCATTTTCATCACTTTTCAATCTGCAATCAACATCAATCAATGTCAAATTTGGTCATTGTTGAGCAAAATACCAAGGCTATAGCCTTACTTTTTGGCCAAAAATCGCTCATTTTCATCACTTTTCAATCTGCAATCAAAATCAATCAATTTCAAATTTGGTCATTTTTGAGCAAAATACCAAGGCTATAGCCTTACTTTTTGGCCAAAAATCGCTCATTTTCATCACTTTTCAATCTGCAATCAAAATCAATCAATTTCAAATTTGGTCATTTTTGAGCAAAATACCAAGGCTATAGCCTTACTTTTTGGCCAAAATTCGCTCATTTTCATCACTTTTCAATCTGCAATCAACATCAATCAATGTCAAATTTGGTCATTGTTGAGCAAAATACCAAGGCTATAGCCTTACTTTATGGCCAAAAACCGCTCATTTTCATCACTTTTCAATCTGCAATCAAACTCAATCAATGTCAAAGTTGGTCATTGTTGAGCAAAATACCAAGGCTATAGCCGTACTTTATGGCCAAAATTCGCTCATTTTCATCACTTTTCAATCTCCAATCAAAATCAATCAATTTCAAATTTGGTCATTGGTGAGCAAAATACCAAGGCTATAGCCTTAGTTTTTGGCCAAAAATCGCTCATTTTCATCACTTTTCAATCTGCAATCAAAATCAATCAATTTCAAATTTGGTCATTTTTGAGCAAAATACCAAGGCTATAGCCTTACTTTTTGGCCAAAAATCGCTCATTTTCATCACTTTTCAATCTGCAATCAAACTCAATCAATGTCAAAGTTGGTCATTGTTGAGCAAAATACCAAGGCTATAGCCGTACTTTATGGCCAAAATTCGCTCATTTTCATCACTTTTCAATCTCCAATCAAAATCAATCAATTTCAAATTTGGTCATTGGTGAGCAAAATACCAAGGCTATAGCCTTAGTTTTTGGCCAAAAATCGCTCATTTTCATCACTTTTCAATCTGCAATCAAAATCAATCAATTTCAAATTTGGTCATTTTTGAGCAAAATACCAAGGCTATAGCCTTACTTTTTGGCCAAAAATCGCTCATTTTCATCACTTTTCAATCTCCAATCAAAATCAATCAATTTCAAATTTGGTCATTGGTGAGCAAAATACCAAGGCTATAGCCTTACTTTTTGGCCAAAAATCGCTCATTTTCATCACTTTTCAATCTGCAATCAAAATCAATCAATTTCAAATTTGGTCATTTTTGAGCAAAATACCAAGGCTATAGCCTTACTTTTTGGCCAAAAATCGCTCATTTTCATCACTTTTCAATCTGCAATCAAAATCAATCAATTTCAAATTTGGTCATTTTTGAGCAAAATACCAAGGCTATAGCCTTACTTTTTGGCCAAAAATCGCTCATTTTCATCACTTTTCAATCTGCAATCAAAATCAATCAATTTCAAATTTGGTCATTAGTGAGCAAAATACCAAGGCTATAGCCTTACTGTTTGGCCAAAAATCGCTCATTTTCATCACTTTTCAATCTGCAATCAAAATCAATCAATGTCAAATTTGGTCATTGTTGAGCAAAATACCAAGGCTATAGCCTTAGTTTTTGGCCAAAAATCGCTCATTTTCATCACTTTTCAATCTGCAATCAAAATCAATCAATTTCAAATTTGGTCATTTTTGAGCAAAATACCAAGGCTATAGCCTTACTTTTTGGCCAAAATTCGCTCATTTTCATCACTTTTCAATCTGCAATCAACATCAATCAATGTCAAATGTGGTCATTGTTGAGCAAAATACCAAGGCTATAGCCTTACTTTATGGCCAATAATCGCTCATTTTCATCACTTTTCAATCTGCAATCAAACTCAATCAATGTCAAAGTTGGTCATTGTTGAGCAAAATACCAAGGCTATAGCCGTACTTTATGGCCAAAATTCGCTCATTTTCATCACTTTTCAATCTCCAATCAAAATCAATCAATTTCAAATTTGGTCATTGGTGAGCAAAATACCAAGGCTATAGCCTTAGTTTTTGGCCAAAAATCGCTCATTTTCATCACTTTTCAATCTGCAATCAAAATCAATCAATTTCAAATTTGGTCATTTTTGAGCAAAATACCAAGGCTATAGCCTTACTTTTTGGCCAAAAATCGCTCATTTTCATCACTTGTCAATCTGCAATCAAAATCAATCAATGTCAAATTTAGTAATTTTTAAGCAAAATACCACGGCTTTAGCCTTACTTTTTGGCCAAAAATCGCTCATTTTCATCACTTGTCAATCTGCAATCAAAATCAATCAATTTCAAATTTGGTCATTATTGAGCAAAATACCAAGGCTATAGCCTTACTTTTTGGCCAAAAATCGCTCATTTTCATCACTTTTCAATCTGCAATCAAAATCAATCAATTTCAAATTTGGTCATTTTTGAGCAAAATACCAAGGCTATAGCCTTACTTTTTCGCCAAAAATCGCTCATATTCATCACTTTTCAATCTGCAATCAAAATCAATCAATTTCAAATTTGGTCATTTTTGAGCAAAATACCAAGGCTATAGCCTTACTTTTTGGCCAAAAATCGCTCATTTTCATCACTTGTCAATCTGCAATCAAAATCAATCAATGTCAAATTTGGTCATTTTTGAGCAAAATACCAAGGCTTTAGCCGTACATTTTGGCCATAAATCGCTCATTTTCATCACTTTTCAATCTGCAATCAAAATCAATCAATTTCAAATTTGGTCATTTTTGAGCAAAATACCAAGGCTATAGCCTTACTGTTTTGCCAAAAATCGCTCATTTTCATCACTTTTCAATCTGCAATCAAAATCAATCAATTTCAAATTTGGTCATTGTTGAGCAAAATACCAAGGCTATAGCCTTACTTTTTGGCCAAAAATCGCTCATTTTCATCACTTTGCAATCTGCAATCAAAATCAATCAATTTCAAATTTGGTCATTTTTGAGCAAAATACCAAGGCTATTGCCTTACTTATTGGCCAAAAATCGCTCATTTTCATCACTTTTCAATCTGCAATCAAAATCAATCAATTTCAAATTTGGTCATTTTTGAGCAAAATACCAAGGCTATAGCCTTACTTTTTGGCCAAAAATCGCTCATTTTTATCACTTTTCAATCTGCAATCAAAATCAATCAATTTCAAATTTGGTCATTTTTGAGCAAAATACCAAGGCTATAGCCGTACTTTATGGCCAAAAATCGCTCATTTTCATCACTTTTCAATCTGCAATCAAAATCAATCAATGTCAAATGTGGTCATTTTTGAGCAAAATACCAAGGCTATAACCTTACTTTATGTCCAAAAATCGCTCATTTTCATCACTTTTCAATCTGCAATCAAAATCAATCAATCTCAAATTTGGTCATATTTGAGCAAAATACCAAGGCTATAGCCTTACTTTTTGGCCAAAAATCGCTCATTTTCATCACTTTTCAATCTGCAATCAAAATCAATCATTGTCAAATTTGGTCATTTTTGAGCAAAATACCAAGGCTATAGCCTTACTTTTTGGCCAAAAATCGCTCATTTTCATCACTTTTCAATCTGCAATCAAAATCAATCAATTTCAAATTTGGTCATTTTTGAGCAAAATACCAAGGCTATAGCCTTACTTTTTGGCCAAAAATCGCTCATTTTCATCACTTTTCAATCTGCAATCAAAATCAATCAATGTCAAATTTGGTTATTTTTGAGCAAAATACCAAGGCTATAGCCTTACTTTTTGGCCAAAAATCGCTCATTTTCATCACTTTTCAATCTGCAATCAAAATCAATCAATTTCAAATTTGGTCATTTTTGAGCAAAATACCAAGGCTATAGCCTTACTTTTTGGCCAAAAATCGCTCATTTTCATCACTTTTCAATCTGCAATGATAATCAATCAATTTCAAATTTGGTCATTTTTGAGCAAAATACCAAGGCTATAGCCTTACTTTTTGGCCAAAAATCGCTCATTTTCATCACTTTTCAATCTGAAATCAAAATCAATCAATTTCAAATTTGGTCATTTGTGAGCAAAATACCAAGGCTATAGCCTTACATTTTGGCCAAAAATCGCTCATTTTCATCACTTTTCAATCTGCAATCAAAATCAATCAATTTCAAATTTGGTCATTTTTGAGCAAAATACCAAGGCTATAGCCTTACTTTTTGGCCAAAAATCGCTCATTTTCATCACTTTTCAATCTGCAATCAAAATCAATCAATTTCAAATTTGGTCATTTTTGAGCAAAATACCAAGGCTATAGCCTTACTTTTTGGCCAAAAATCGCTCATTTTCATCACTTTTCAATCTGCAATCAAAATCAATCAATGTCAAATTTGGTCATTTTTGAGCAAAATACCAAGGCTATAACCTTACTTTATGGCCAAAAATCGCTCACTTTCATCACTTTTCAATCTGCAATCAAAATCAATCAATTTCAAATTTGGTCATTTTTGAGCAAAATACCAAGGCTATAGCCTTACTTTTTGGCCAAAAATCGCTCATTTTCATCACTTTTCAATCTGCAATCAAAATCAATCAATTTCAAATTTGGTCATGTTTGAGCAAAATACCAAGGCTATAGCCTTACTTTTTGGCCAAAAATCGCTCATTTTCATCACTTTTCAAACTGCAATCAAAATCAATCAATTTCAAATTTGGTCATTTTTGAGCAAAATACCAAGGCTATAGCCTTACTTTTTGGCCAAAAATCGCTCATTTTCATCACTTTTCAATCTGCAATCAAAATCAATCAATTTCAAATTTGGTCATTTTTGAGCAAAATACCAAGGCTATAGCCTTACTTTTTGGCCAAAAATCGCTCATTTTCATCACTTTGCAATCTGCAATCAAAATCAATCAATTTCAAATTTGGTCATTTTTGAGCAAAATACCAAGGCTATTGCCTTACTTATTGGCCAAAAATCGCTCATTTTCATCACTTTTCAATCTGCAATCAAAATCAATCAATTTCAAATTTGGTCATTTTTGAGCAAAATACCAAGGCTATAGCCTTACTTTTTGGCCAAAAATCGCTCATTTTTATCACTTTTCAATCTGCAATCAAAATCAATCAATTTCAAATTTGGTCATTTTTGAGCAAAATACCAAGGCTATAGCCGTACTTTATGGCCAAAAATCGCTCATTTTCATCACTTTTCAATCTGCAATCAAAATCAATCAATGTCAAATGTGGTCATTTTTGAGCAAAATACCAAGGCTATAACCTTACTTTATGTCCAAAAATCGCTCATTTTCATCACTTTTCAATCTGCAATCAAAATCAATCAATTTCAAATTTGGTCATATTTGAGCAAAATACCAAGGCTATAGCCTTACTTTTTGGCCAAAAATCGCTCATTTTCATCACTTTTCAATCTGCAATCAAAATCAATCAATTTCAAATTTGGTCATTTTTGAGCAAAATACCAAGGCTATAGCCTTACTTTTTGGCCAAAAATCGCTCATTTTCATCACTTTTCAATCTGCAATGATAATCAATCAATTTCAAATTTGGTCATTTTTGAGCAAAATACCAAGGCTATAGCCTTACTTTTTGGCCAAAAATCGCTCATTTTCATCACTTTTCAATCTGCAATCAAAATCAATCAATTTCAAATTTGGTCATTTGTGAGCAAAATACCAAGGCTATAGCCTTACATTTTGGCCAAAAATCGCTCATTTTCATCACTTTTCAATCTGCAATCAAAATCAATCAATTTCAAATTTGGTCATTTTTGAGCAAAATACCAAGGCTATAGCCTTACTTTTTGGCCAAAAATCGCTCATTTTCATCACTTTTCAATCTGCAATCAAAATCAATCAATTTCAAATTTGGTCATTTTTGAGCAAAATACCAAGGCTATAGCCTTACTTTTTGGCCAAAAATCGCTCATTTTCATCACTTTTCAATCTGCAATCAAAATCAATCAATGTCAAATTTGGTCATTTTTGAGCAAAATACCAAGGCTATAACCTTACTTTATGGCCAAAAATCGCTCACTTTCATCACTTTTCAATCTGCAATCAAAATCAATCAATTTCAAATTTGGTCATTTTTGAGCAAAATACCAAGGCTATAGCCTTACTTTTTGGCCAAAAATCGCTCATTTTCATCACTTTTCAATCTGCAATCAAAATCAATCAATTTCAAATTTGGTCATGTTTGAGCAAAATACCAAGGCTATAGCCTTACTTTTTGGCCAAAAATCGCTCATTTTCATCACTTTTCAAACTGCAATCAAAATCAATCAATTTCAAATTTGGTCATTTTTGAGCAAAATACCAAGGCTATAGCCTTACTTTTTGGCCAAAAATCGCTCATTTTCATCACTTTTCAATCTGCAATCAAAATCAATCAATTTCAAATTTGGTCATTTTTGAGCAAAATACCAAGGCTATAGCCTTACTTTTTGGCCAAAAATCGCTCATTTTCATCACTTTTCAATCTGCAATCAAAATCAATCATTGTCAAATTTGGTCATTTTTGAGCAAAATACCAAGGCTATAGCCTTACTTTTTGGCCAAAAATCGCTCATTTTCATCACTTGTCAATCTGCAATCAAAATCAATCAATGTCAAATTTAGTAATTGTTAAGCAAAATACCAAGGCTTTAGCCTTACGTTTTGGCCAAAAATCGCTCATTTTCATCACTTTTCAATCTGCAATCAAAATCAATCAATTTCAAATTTGGTCATTTTTGAGCAAAATACCAAGGCTATAGCCTTACTTTTTGGCCAAAAATCGCTCATTTTCATCACTTTTCAAACTGCAATCAAAATCAATCAATTTCAAATTTGGTCATTTTTGAGCAAAATACCAAGGCTATAGCCTTACTTTTTGGCCAAAAATCGCTCATTTTCATCACTTTTCAATCTGCAATCAAAATCAATCAATTTCAAATTTGGTCATTTTTGAGCAAAATACCAAGGCTATAGCCTTACTTTTTGGCCAAAAATCGCTCATTTTCATCACTTTTCAATCTGCAATCAAAATCAATCATTGTCAAATTTGGTCATTTTTGAGCAAAATACCAAGGCTATAGCCTTACTTTTTGGCCAAAAATCGCTCATTTTCATCACTTGTCAATCTGCAATCAAAATAAATCAATGTCAAATTTAGTAATTGTTAAGCAAAATACCAAGGCTTTAGCCTTACTTTTTGGCCAAAAATCGCTCATTTTCATCACTTTTCAATCTGCAATCAAAATCAATCAATTTCAAATTTGGTCATTTTTGAGCAAAATACCAAGGCTATAGCCTTACTTTTTGGCCAAAAATCGCTCATTTTCATCACTTTTCAATCTGCAATCAAAATCAATCAATTTCAAATTTGGTCATTTTTGAGCAAAATACCAAGGCTATAGCCTTACTTTTTGGCCAAAAATCGCTCATTTTCATCACTTTTCAATCTGCAATCAAAATCAATCAATGTCAAATTTGGTCATTTTTGAGCAAAATACCAAGGCTATAACCTTACGTTATGTCCAAAAATCGCTCATTTTCATCACTTTTCAATCTGCAATCAAAATCAATCAATTTCAAATTTGGTCATATTTGAGCAAAATACCAAGGCTATAGCCTTACTTTTTGGCCAAAAATCGCTCATTTTCATCGCTTGTGAATCTGCAATCAAAATCAATCATTGTCAAATTTGGTCATTTTTGAGCAAAATACCAAGGCTATAGCCTTACTTTTTGGCCAAAAATCGCTCATTTTCATCACTTTTCAATCTGCAATCAAAATCAATCAATTTCAAATTTGGTCATTTTTGAGCAAAATACCAAGGCTATAGCCTTACTTTTTGGCCAAAAATCGCTCATTTTCATCACTTTTCAATCTGCAATCAAAATCAATCAATGTCAAATTTGGTCATTTTTGAGCAAAATACCAAGGCTATAGCCTTACTTTTTGGCCAAAAATCGCTCATTTTCATCACTTTTCAATCTGCAATCAAAATCAATCAATTTCAAATTTGGTCATTTTTGAGCAAAATACCAAGGCTATAGCCTTACTTTTTGGCCAAAAATCGCTCATTTTCATCACTTTTCAATCTGCAATCATAATCAATCAATTTCAAATTTGGTCATTTTTGAGCAAAATACCAAGGCTATAGCCTTACTTTTTGGCCAAAAATCGCTCATTTTCATCACTTTTCAATCTGCAATCAAAATCAATCAATTTCAAATTTGGTCATGTTTGAGCAAAATACCAAGGCTATAGCCTTACTTTTTGGCCAAAAATCGCTCATTTTCATCACTTTTCAAACTGCAATCAAAATCAATCAATTTCAAATTTGGTCATTTTTGAGCAAAATACCAAGGCTATAGCCTTACTTTTTGGCCAAAAATCGCTCATTTTCATCACTTTTCAATCTGCAATCAAAATCAATCAATTTCAAATTTGGTCATTTTTGAGCAAAATACCAAGGCTATAGCCTTACTTTTTGGCCAAAAATCGCTCATTTTCATCACTTTTCAATCTGCAATCATAATCAATCAATTTCAAATTTGGTCATTTTTGAGCAAAATACCAAGGCTATAGCCTTACTTTTTGGCCAAAAATCGCTCATTTTCATCACTGTTCAATCTGCAATCAAAATCAATCAATTTCAAATTTGGTCATTTGTGAGCAAAATACCAAGGCTATAGCCTTACATTTTGGCCAAAAATCGCTCATTTTCATCACTTTTCAATCTGCAATCAAAATCAATCAATTTCAAATTTGGTCATTTTTGAGCAAAATACCAAGGCTATAGCCTTACTTTTTGGCCAAAAATCGCTCATTTTCATCACTTTTCAATCTGCAATCAAAATCAATCAATTTCAAATTTGGTCATTTTTGAGCAAAATACCAAGGCTATAGCCTTACTTTTTGGCCAAAAATCGCTCATTTTCATCACTTTTCAATCTGCAATCATAATCAATCAATTTCAAATTTGGTCATTTTTGAGCAAAATACCAAGGCTATAGCCTTACTTTTTGGCCAAAAATCGCTCATTTTCATCACTGTTCAATCTGCAATCAAAATCAATCAATTTCAAATTTGGTCATTTGTGAGCAAAATACCAAGGCTATAGCCTTACATTTTGGCCAAAAATCGCTCATTTTCATCACTTTTCAATCTGCAATCAAAATCAATCAATTTCAAATTTGGTCATTTTTGAGCAAAATACCAAGGCTATAGCCTTACTTTTTGGCCAAAAATCGCTCATTTTCATCACTTTTCAATCTGCAATCAAAATCAATCAATTTCAAATTTGGTCATTTTTGAGCAAAATACCAAGGCTATAGCCTTACGTTTTGGCCAAAAATCGCTCATTTTCATCACTTTTCAATCTGCAATCAAAATCAATCAATTTCAAATTTGGTCATTTTTGAGCAAAATACCAAGGCTATAGCCTTACCTTTTGGCCAAAAATCGCTCATTTTCATCACTTTTCAATCTGCAATCAAAATCAATCAATTTCAAATTTGGTCATTTTTGGGCAAAATACCAAGGCTACAGGCCTTACTTGTTGGCCAAAAATCGCTCATTTTCATCACTTGTCAAGTGTGGGTGAGATGATGATGCAAAGTGTGATGAGTGGTATGGTAAATATGAAGCGTAAACTATGTCTGTACGGCCAAAAATAGGCGGCGTGTGTAAGGTGTGAATTTGGAATCATGGTGATGTAGCGTCAGTTTAAAGGTTTGTCTAGCTGATATGTGCGATGAAAATCTGGCCAGGCCTGGTAGATTGAGGCTATGTGAAAAGTAAGGTGCAGAGCCCGTTGTATATGAGGAGAATAGGCAGGCCCGTAGCCAGCTTGAATTCGCAAGGGGGGGCACAGCCAATATAAATAATACATGTATATATAAATATTTATATATATATATGTATAAAATATACATAAAATTCATTTCTGTAGGGGGGCACAGAGTCAAATTTCACAAGTCCAGGGGGGCCTTGCCCCCAGGCCCCCCTTGGCTACGGGCCCGAGAATAGGTCGATGACTGAATTTGACATTTGATATAGATCGTTCTATGGTTTGTTCGACCACTTGTGCGTCGAAAGCAAATGCTATAGTCCTAAATATGAGATGACAATAAGTTGAGTCTTAACTAGAATGAAATCTTATCAAAAGCAAAAGCTATTCCTTGGATATTTGATGAAAATCGGCGCATAGCCTAGGATTCTTAATGAAAAATCAGTCGAGTTGTGACCTGCTCAATTTGCTAAATGATAATGTGTATAGCCTTGAATTTTCCTGGACAATTAGTTCACTTTGTGTTAGCTCACTTTCGGGCAAAAGCAAAGGTTATAACTGTTCGTGTTGCATGAAAATTAGCCCACTTTGGACTGAATTGAATTTGGATTAAAAGCGGTCCAGATTTGTTGGATCGATATGGTTCAAAACAAAGGGCTATAACCTTGCATGTTTGAAGACAATCAGTCCATTTTTTTAGTTCAAAATCGAAGGTTACAGTTCTGTAGTTTTGAAGAACATCAGTCCATGGTGGAGTTTATGAGGTGTTGGTTCAAACCAAAGACTATGAGAATGTCCCTGTGAATGAAAATCAGTCCACGTTTAATTGTAACGGAATGGATGAAACACAAATAGAATAGATTTGTCTTGTTAATGAAAACTAGTTTGTCATAGATAGGAATAAATCTACTTCAATAAGAAAAGGTTGTGGGCTGTCTATGTTACTGAAGGAATCGGGCATGCGTTGTTGATGAAAATCATCCCATTGCTGGCTGGACAGAGTTTCGCAGAAAATCAAAGATCTTAGGCCTAGGCATATAAACCTCTTTGAAAATGAGAGCTACTTCAAGGGCACCGAGTAATGCAAAGAGATAGTACTTTGAAAACACACTTCGGAAATAACAAAGCTGTACGGTCTACCTTTAATGTATAGAACTGGCACGTGGGTGACTGGTGTAGTTGTTGTAAGCGGAATGGGGTAAAAATCAGGTCATGAAAGCTCCTAGGGCTCCGCAGAAGGCGATGTTTAAAATGATTAGCTGTGCGGTTTACATAAAGGCATAAGATGGCCTAAGTACGGTACGAACAAAAGCAAAACTTTCTACAGCAAAAATCTTGCATGGGTTATGGATGAGAAGGATCTTGGGTAAAAAGTACAATAAGCAAAAACACAAATGAAGCGAAATTAAAGTACTGGAATTTGAAAAAAAAACAGAATTGAATCTGGTAAAAAAATCATATTTTAAACCCACTGTGAATGGCAACAACTCCAAATAGCAAGTCTTCATAGGTTACAGTTGAAAATCCAGAATCTTCTATCATCGCAGCAAATGTCTCCTGGAAGAGTAGACATGTGGTATGGTATATTAGTGTATTCTGAATCTAGTACAGTCCAAGTAGTACACGTTCTTTTTATAACAAACAAACTTTCTTTCTTGAGCCTAGGTGTTTCTTAATATTTTGTCAAATCCAGACTTAAATGCTTCCTAAGTGTTTCCTAAAATTCCTGATACTGCCTATAACAAAAAGGCAACTGTGAGATGAGAAATGGAATTTGTACCAAAAAACATTTGAGCGACGGATTTTGTTTGTAGTGTGTTTCCAATATAATAAAAAATTTCCCCGCAAAACAGATTTTTAAGTTTACTTTTGAAACTCAGTCTGCCTGTGTTTCTTAATGGCTTCTTAATTGTTCCTTAATTTGAGCCTTGTGTTTCTTATATAGTCGATACTCACAAAAAACGTGCATATACCAAGTAATGAGTAAGAGGCATATACTTATATTCACATATATCGCAATTACTTCATAAAGCACCATGGGGCTTATTTGTTAGAAGATTTTGCAGGTAGGTGTCTATTCGAGGGGGGCTTACTCGGGGGGAGGGCTTATTAAACTTAGAGGTCCTCAGGTCTACCAAAGACAATGTCTTCTATCATTTTGTAATATAAATACTTCCATTTAAATGCAAATCGAGATGGGATCAAAGAGGAGAAAGTTAGATAGTTGTTCTCGTCATAATATACTAACACATATCAGCAAACAAGTGGGTAAATGTTTTGATTTTCGCTGCATTTAATCTGTATCGTACTGAACCTAGATAAACCCCATGGGGGCTTATTCGAGGATGGGGGTATATTTGTCAGAAATAATCTTGGCAGTGGGGACTTATTCGAAGGAGGGGGCTTATTCGAACCATTACGGTATTTTCTTCTATTTGCTTCTTACTTACCTAGCATGAGTATTTCTATATACCAGTAAACACGAATTGCAGTTTTAACATATGTGTTCTATCTTTGTAGATAGAGTTAAGAACTACTACATGCTCTCGACAAGCCTGTTTCGTGAAGGGTATTGCTCACTCACCAGGAGAACTTATTTCTCCTGATGAGTGAACAATACCGTTCACGAAACATGCTTGTCGAGAGCATATAGTAGTTGTTCTAAACTTATATATATTCTGCTCTACTTCACGGTATCGAGCACTGTATTGGAAGAACTCGTAACTTCTCATTTATCGTGTTATATATATAAATATATATATTATATATATATATATATAAATATATATATAAATATATATATATATATATATATATATATATATATATATATATATATATATATATATATATATATATATATATATATATATATATATATATATATATATA